>BCKE01000037.1:0-152610 GCA_001600495.1 Pilasporangium apinafurcum
TGTGTGAACGACACTTTCTGGGATGAGTTTAGGATACCAGCGTACGGCTTTAGGAGCTCTTGTGCTCGAGACACCGTCACCAACTCACGTTCACCTTCAAATGATATGACATTGTCGTCCGCCATTTGCCTGCTGGGATGTCTGGTTTCCCTTTTCTCGCTTTGAATGTCCAGGGAAGCCCACGCTGGTTTCTGCTTTGTTGGGCAAATCAGGTGGATCCATCCAGTGACCCGAGTCAATCCACTGGGTGGGAATACCCTCCAGAAACCGATTTCATCTGATTCCTATTGGTGCAATGTGACAGTATCTGAGTCATAAAGATCTGAGACCGCTGTTGAACTCCAACGAGACAAGCAAACATGGTGAAAAATCAGATTCGATTACATTTACATCCTCAAGCAGCTACGAGCGCCTCCAAGAACTCTGGAGAACAAGCGCTTCTTTTCTGTCATGTACATATATGCAATATCAAATTACTACCTATAACAACTACTCATATATATGTGCGACCCATTCAAATGCTCGACACGTTAGTGGTCGAAGTACGTCTTTATGGTCGAAATGATCTGCTCAAAATACGTGTTGACAACGTGTTGGGCGTGCAGGAATGATGCACAGCTAACAAGTGATTCTGAATCTGCAGTTCATTTCCATCAAATAACATCAATAGATCAACCGTTAGTATGCCTCCTCGCATATTAGACAGTTAGCAACGTAAAGAACGGTCAATTACCATCAGCAGGTTCGGCGTCAACTTGACAGAATTGGAAATGATCTTGGGAGGCATCTAGTGCTAACAAGATCGCCACGACTAGCACAAATATCGAAATAATAGCAACTGGAACCCAGAATGCTACTGATTTGATCGTTTTTAGTCGTGCCTCTGCCGCTTGCTTCTTTGTATACATCTCTGCCTCTGATCGCAACTCAATGAGCTCGTCGGCGTCAACGTCCGGAATGGATTCCGCATCAGAATCTTCATCGGATTCTGCATCACTGTTTTCATGTTCGGGCTCAAAATCTGAATCGTCTTCAGATTCACTGGTTGCGTCCAGACTCTGGATATTTTCGCCAGGTAAATACAATGAACGTTCGCGTAGCCGACGAATTTCCTGCTGCTGAACCTCGATGGGGGCGTAAATGTCCACTTTTTCGTCAACAAGACCCAGTTGCTTCAAGTGAAAGTTGGTGGTAGGGCCACTCCATTCTTTGTTTAGGCTCACTTTTTCGGGTGTAGATATCGCTTTTGGCTGCATTTCATCGTCCGAACCGGTGGAGACAATTCCGTTGAGCTTTTCACAAGTAGCTCTATGTGCAAAAGTAAGATATTCCAGTAAATTCGTCGCTATCACAGACAACTGTATAAGAGTCTAACATAATTACGTACTGCAAAAGTCCATGCGTGGTATCCTCGCTGCGTATACTGCGTGTAGATACAGTGACGCTCTGGTTGATCGAGTTTACATTTTCATTCTGTTCCGTGGCTCCAGTAAAGAAACGACCCACAAATTGCTGGGTGACCGTTTTCTCCTCCCCGTCTGAGGAGGTTTTTTGGGCCTTGGTCTTCACATGGCTCTCTAGTCGTTCTTCGAGAATCTTGCGTTTACCAGCATTCTCTTTTTTGATCTCAACCATGCGCGCACAGGCTGCTTCGATCCGCTTCGCTTGGTCGATCGCGGCCTGTTTTCGCGCAGCTTCTAGCTTGGAGACAGGCGAGAGCACCTCCTCATTGAATGGGATGGTGGTGTTGGCATCAGCAACTTCAGTGGCCATGGCGATGGGTTGGAAAACGCGGCTGTTTGTGCTGGTGTTTGGTCGTTCGTGACGTAGTTGAGGTTGCGTTATGAGCCAACGCGTCTACGCCGAACTTTCAAAGAAAAGCAGCAGGGAGATGATGCACAGGTTTGAATTTTGAAAAGAATTGATCACTCAAATGGTTGAGTTGTACCCTAAGTAAAACGATTCAATAATGAATTGAATCACATTTCACAATTAAATCGATTTTTTACGAAGTATACTTAACCTTTACTCTCCAGGTGTTCTGTACCACGCGTGGTAGAGGACACGTGGGGGATAAAGACTACACTCATTTGTTCCCGGAATCATAACAATGAGGACTTTTATCACCTCAGTTTTGACTTCGAGCGCCACTTCATCCTTTACCTCGTGAACGCCTTAAGTCTCCTCTTTTTCTTCACTTGGTCGATGAATAGTCTCAAAATGTTGATTGCAATGTTGATGTCACGATCCCACAATGTGTGGTGGCATTCACTATTTTCGCAGTGGCGCACACCATAAAGACCGTCACTGACAATTTTCCCATTAAGGACGAACCCCTTCATCTTCTTGTGACAAGCACAACACAGCTTGCTCGTCTTGTACTCGTCCACATCAACAACACGACACCTGGAACCAATTTTCTTCCGTAGGGTCGTTGTGGGAACAGCAATGTTGCCTTTAGCTGAGCTTTGAAACTTGCATCTCCATACGCGAGCATCTGGCTGAATAAGCTATGCTGAGTTTGGGTGCTTGCATGGACCAGCAGTGAAACAGTACTCTTGATTATCTTGTCTTGGTGCTTTTCAAAATAGTCACTGTTGTGAAGACGTATCTGCAGGCACATTCACTTACACAACCGGGAGTAGAACGTCAATCGGTTGCTTCAAAAACAAGGACGCCTTGTAGTTGGTTTGATTTTTTCGGTGCCTCTGGTTATGCTGTTTCTCAAAGCTGCAGTTCTTTCCATCTTGACAAATGATGTTGAAGCAACACTCAATGGATGGTTGCTAGGATGTGAGGTGGTAAATACTTGAATTCAATACGCTTCGCTATTGAGAAGCCCGAAACGATTCATTCAAGAGATGCCATCGAAATGAGAAACTCTCAAACTCCTGAGAAGTACCGTGTGGTGTATACTTAATTTTTCTAACTCCATATATCTTAACCTTTTTTCCCCACCCAAGGTGTATAATTTCATTTTTCTGGAAACGCGATTGATCGTCAAYATGACCTTTCAAGATGATTGCGCACACAGCAACAGCCACCAAGGAGTCTCTCCATCCAGGTAATTTTAAAGTCTACTCTCAAGGCAATCTTAGTTTTAATCTTTATTCTCCACATCATTTATACAACGCGTTGTACAAGTGGGGAATAAAGGTTAAACAAAATATACCAAATAGTATATACGTCTGGGTATGACCCTGCAGCACACCATTAATGCTCGCTGCGCCATCCTTTCATGATAGCATGCATTCGATATGATTATCACTGATTTAACATTGTAGTCGATAGAATCTAGGACGCTTCTGCAAGCAAAACATCAAATCTTCTTTGTAGTCATTGCACTAGAATAGTATTTTACCTCACACCGAGTCAAAACGCAACGTCCGGATCTGTTTCAGCTTGAGGATGCACAGATACTATCTTAACCTTTATTCCCCCACTTCTCCCACCGGTGGGATATACTTTGACGTGCTTTTTCTCTTTATCGATAGAAATTTGCTTTCAATTCTCCGCAATGAGATCTTTTCTCCACTATCCTTCTTTTCAGGAAAGGATGCAAAGCGATGGCAATGCATGCCCGAGGAGATCGAGTGCGTAGAGAATCAAAGTGACTGTCCAGAAAACATGGCACGGTAGTATCGGTGTGAAAGGAAGGCAAGCATCATACATACAACTGTAAGGAGCACTTTACAACAAAGACTTGTTCTCAGTGTGGGAGAATCAACCACATGATCGAGCACCAGAAAGTCTTTCAGTGCCCTCACTGCAAGCTCGTTCTCGATAGGGATGTCAATGCTGCGACGAACATCTTTCTGAAGAATGAACACCTACTCTCCTGGACTCATCGAGTCCAGGTGTCGGAGACGCCTACTCTGCGGTGTCTAGTCTAAGCTAGCTTTTGTTAGTTAAGACGGACTCATAGAATAACGGTTAACGTAGTGTTCATATGCCAATGAAAGTTGTGAAAGTCCAGCGTGGTCCGGGTAACATATGTGGTCCACTGGATGACGGGATGGAAGCCGAAAGGTCGTACGACTCCCTTAAATAAGCAACTTGCTCAAAAGTCCTCAATGCAAAAATTAAATATTATCAATCCATCAAGTTTCTAAATAAGAGTAAAACGTATCTTTCAAAATAAATCCCGACATGACCTGCATGCCCCATAGAAAGAAATTTGCAGCGAACGACGTATCAATCCTCCCTTCCAAGTTTCTGTCATTTCTATTGCATTCGTTTACTTACGTGACGATCTATTCTACGATGTGGACGACATTCCGATACGTGTTGCTGCTAGTTGCACTATTGGCATCTCCATATGTCCAAGCTCAAAGTAATGCTGGTACTGGCACATCAGACGTGCTCATCACAATGCCGATCGAGATCGATGGTAGTCTAAAAAATCTTCAGCTAATGCGCGGTGAGAGCTACATGGATGCTGCGACCTCGTTTGCAAGGACAAATGGGCTCATGAGCGATGACAACGACAATGCCAAGGTGCAGCAAGTCATCGATCAATTGTCTGAACTCTTGAAGGATAAAATGGAAGAGATCGAAGCCCAGAGCAAGCCGCCATCAAGTGTTCAGCTGACTATTCCATTGACGATCGAGAATTACTCCGCAGATTTAAAGAAATACGAGGGCGAAAGTGTAGAGGCAGCCGTGGAACGCTTCCTCTATGCCAGTGGCTTATCGATGGATACCATGCGAGAAGCTTACCCTCAACTGATATCGCGAGTCAATGAAAAGCTAGCGCAACTACAGCCCCCACAGAAGGAGCTGTTTGCGCTAACCTTTACCATTCATGGACGCGAAGCGACCGTGCGGCATTTTGAAAATGGCGATCCCATGCTGGAAGCCATCTCGACCCTTCAGTCTATTGATTTGAATGATAGCTCGCTCATTGATCACATCGCACCACAAATTGCCAATGAAATTACGAGACGCATTAATGAAGTGAAACCATCACAGCCAACGTCTGATGTGGACACGCAACACCAACACCAACAGCAGTCACAGCCTCCAGAAACACAAGCTCGTCGAGAGATATTCTCAATTCCTATCACCATCAATGATCGTGCAGCCATTTTGGTGCATTATGAAGGTTCAACCGCTACAGAGACTGCGGTTCAGTTTTTGAGAAACAATGGGGTCACGGACACAGATACCATCAATGTTTATGCACCACAACTTGTCGACATTGTAGACACTCGCATGGCAGAGATATTAATGCAAGAAGCGGAGCAATCGGCGGCTAGTCATCAAGAGCAGCTTCAACAACCGGTAGATCGAAAACTCTTGCTTACGTTGCCCATCAGCTTTGGGGACAATCAGTCGGCCAACTTCGAGTACTTTGAAGGCGATAATATTGAACGTACAGTGGAATTGTTCCTCGTGAGCGTTGGGATCACTGAAAACGATGCGTCGTTTAACACGAATGTTGCCCAACTCTCCCAGCTCGTTCGTGACCGACTTCCTGTCATGCAATCACAGGATCAAGCGGTAAAAGAGTCGGGACAGCATCCTCCCGTTGAATCCAATCAAGAACTTAGTTCCAATCGACCAGCCCCGCTTTTCACACTCCCGATTACTCTCAGTGGCCGAGAGTATGATCTGGAGTATTTTGAAGGTCAGGAGCCTGGCTACGTTGCAAACACTTTTTGTGTTGAGAAGCACGAGATCATCCGGAATGAATTGGGCGTGGACTTCAACGGACAGCAACTCCTGGAATGCAAGAACTTGCTCGTAAAAACGATCAATAACGTTTTAGCGGCGCACCACAAGGCAGGAGAGCCAAAGCCAGAGCAAGTGGAGAGAAGCGAACCAAAGGAAGAGACAGCCAATCCAAGAGGGCCGTTGTTGTTCACTTTAGACATCGACATGGGCGATGATACCACTCTTCAACTGCCCGTTCACCGCCATGACAACCCATCAAAACTGGCGACAGAGTTTTGTGCTAAGCACAATCTGGATTCTGTGAACATACCAGCGCTTACCGAAGGTATCGAATTGCAGTTAGCCGGCATTTAAGTGCATGAGCACAGTTTCTACAACTGTAATTCTTTGCACTACAATCAAACATAATGTTTGACCGCGTATAGTATCGATCGAGTCTTGCTATTTCTTAACTTTCCTTTCATCAAGCTCGGAGACTCACCCTGACACATTTTCTTCTTTCGTTGACAAGTCATGCGCTAAGACGATCTAGACAGATTGCACTCACATACATATTCATTATATTTTCATTCGTCCGGTTCTATCGTACTTTAATAGATCAAGGTTGAAGAAACGCTACTACAATGCCATTATGCGCTGCTGCTTTTGTCACTGGTGACTTTCCGTAATTGTGGTTGCTGTTGTAGTTGAAGTTCCATCTGCAGACGACTCATCTCACGTTGAGATGTCGTTAGCTCTCCCATTAAGCGCCGATTCTGCGATGCTAACATTCGCACTTGATGCTGAAGTTCACTCAATTCTCGATCTTTCGGCTGTAAATATGAAGAATCAGGTCGACTTGTGTACCGAATTGACTTGAGAGCAGCATTAACAGTAAAAGCCAAGTCATCACGAATCCGCAACTATGCAATCCAGGTTATGAGAACAAATAGTTTGATATAGATAAATTCGACACGATCCAATCATAACATCAATTAGCGGCAAACATACCTGCTTATGACGATCAATTTGAGCAGGAAGGTGGTGGTAATCACCAGATGGACCTAACACCGTGACGACAATCTATAATACCACCAAACCATTTGTCAGTATCAGAAATTGTTCAGTAGCAGCGCTGTTCAACAAACCTGTGCACTACTTTCGGCTTCATCGTATTTCGTCCAAACCAAGTTTGCAAGCTGCAGCATGTGAAACACAATACCACAGGATAGGTTAACAATCACTATCAAGATAATAAAACGGCACTAGGTAGCAACCCACTCTTCGCTTTTTCTTTTTCGATTCAGGTAAAATTCCAAACTGCTCATAGAACATAAGACGCGCAGCAGCGGTTGTTTGTCGTTTCAAGGCTTCATAAATTTGCATTCGCTCTTCTTCTACACGAATGACGGCCTACACATCGTTCCAATATTGACCTGAGTTCAGCTCTATACGAACACAAACCACATCGGAAGCCAATACGTACGACATCCGCAACATGTGCTCGATCTTTGACTTTCTTCGGCTTCATGATATGCTTGATGGCAGTAACGGTTGCACTTCGAATGGAGTCCCGCTTTTCATTAGCCGAACTTCCCGGTATTGTCGAGTACTCGTATCCTTCAAGCGCCGCTTGGATTTCGTGGAAGTACGCTTTAAGGCGATTCTCTTCTTCCAAATAAATCTGGAAACATATGTTGTTATGTTAAATATGAACCCACACTTTAGTCGAAAAGAAGCATCGTACACCAAGAGTGAAAAAATCAGGTCGATTAAACGTCAGCCAAAACTTGGATCGGTGGAGCAATGGGACATCGCATTTCCCCCATAGATCGAATATCTTCATGCGAAAGCTACCAAATAATTCTTCCTTCCACCTACAGGAAGGAGGGGACAAGTCATTATGTGTAAAAGTCTGTGCTGGTTATGTTGGCAATAGCTTTGCAGCCTACCTCATTGTTTTATTTCGACATAAAAGTCCACGAACTCGACTTTGAACTCGAATAATTTGATGTTTCAAAGTTTTGTAGCTTCGTTTATGAAAGCTGCTCCTCCACTGTGCTTGAAGACGTCGAAAGCCACGTACAGCGCGTTTGTACTTGGCATATACTATGTATCCTTTCACAAAAAGCTATCATCATTTTGTTATCATCAACTGTCAATAGTGTGTATGTTAAAGCTCCAACAAACTCACCTGGAGCTTTTGCAGTGCGTGGCGCTTCTCCACATACAGTTTTCTTGCTATGTACATTCGATATGACGTTTGAATTGTGATAGCTCCCCGTCGTAACTCTAAGAATCGCTTGCGATCAGCGTATCCCTACAAATCCAAGCGTCATGTGTCTCGTATTATACTCCGAAATAACAGCTCAAGCATGCTCACCTTCATTCGAGCAATAATCCATCGCTGGATTCGTATAGCAGCTTGCTTTATTAACTGAAATTGCTTCCTTGTACGATACATTCGGTACTGGGTTTGAAGCTGTCCATGTAGGGAAACATAGGTACTCTTAGTAAGATTGATGACAGTATTCTCCTATCATATAAGATAGCATACATGAACGATAAGCCGCCTGGTTGCTTCCCAACTCGGGCTAGTGCCATTGATACACCTGAAGATCACCATATAAAAGTCGTTAGCATTATATAGAAGCATTCTTTGACCATAACGTACCTGCTCATTGTATAGATCCGCTGATGGAAATCCACTTGCGAGACATTGCGTTGTTGCTCCCTTGACGTATATAATTCTCGTGGTTTCCGAACGTTACCAAACAGCGCCCTAATTCCATTGTAATCATCAAAAATACTTATATATATGAAATCAGCTGATGCTTCTATATACCTTTTGAGTCGCGGAAATGACTTGTACTAAGCAGCAGAATTATTAGATAACAAGTATAGCGCTCTAGTAGAAATGTTTTCATATCACTTACACGATATACTGTGCCGTCGTCTGGAAGACCAATGTTGGATGGAGGTGGGGCGATGAATGTCTCTTGAATGTCATCTGATCGATCATCTAAGAAACTACAATCGAATTTTTTCTTGCCAAGAGTTAAAGATCGGTTGAGCTTCTGGTTGATCGACTGATCAAAGAACATCACTTCAGGTAATCGCGGGTTAAATACACGGTCCTCGACAAAACGATCAAACATTTGAGTCGATACGAGTTGCTTGACAAATGGCCGTGACACAGTATCGCAATTGTCGCGAATGAACGCTTCGGAGTCAAAGAGCGGATCAGTCCCGCGTGTTCCTTTTGATGGACTCATGTTCTAGCACAGAAAAGGTAAGCGATCTTAGCTATCTGTTTAAATATTCACAATCACAACAAAATGCTATGCAGATACCAAATAGTGAGCATATTTCTTGAGCAATGTCACAAAAAATCGCAAAAATGCTCTTCGAATCCGTTCGGTAGAGAATGTATCGGATTCATTGTACCGACTGTCAGTTAAGCCACCCACTGGATCTACCGAAGCTGATACCAGACCGTGTGTTGAGGACGCAAAGCTTGAGCAACGAGTAGGGGACATAGCTCCACGCGGCGTGGTTGATGCCGTGGTTGTTGCAGATGACGGGGAACCAATGTATGGTGAGTTACTTTGCTTCCTTCCTCGAATGATCTTACCCATCGAATAGATAGAATTTATTGTTTCTGAAAGACTTGACTCCGACACAGACTTTGCTAACGGAATAGTCTGTCCACGCTCTGAGGCAAAGTTACCCATCGGTTCCAGATGCTCTTCATTTGGGTAGGCCTACAAAGTTAACGTTGTTTCAGCACTTAAGACATGCACGCGCACAATCTGATGAGTTTGATCAAAGCTGCTACACACCAAATCGATTTTGCTGATCCCAGCCACAAATGGATCGAAGATCTACAAGAAAGAATACCACAACTCGTTTATGATATTATCGCCTTCAATCATTCAACTAAGATCACTTACATTCACATGTTCTGAAAGTTTTGCACGTAGCTTTGCTGATTCCCGCTCTGGAAGTTTCGGAATTGGAATCGTTTTCCCAGATTCATCAACCGGGGGTAGCACACTTTGCCACAAGCCAGCAACATGACAAGTGAGAAACCTCTATGAAAGAACATACTGCATCTTTTGCGTACCGGTTATGATCAAGATCTACAAACACAACGCCGCGTACTGATGCAACCCCCTGCTTCAAGCAATCTGAATGGGTTCCAACAACGAACGGAACTGGTGCCTACAATAGCATAACAATGAATGATGATACTAAGTCAAAGGCTAGCGACGTCGCACTCAATGGTTCTTGCTTACGTCAATCACATCAAGGAGAGATGTAGGGAGCACAGGAATGTATGCTCCTTGCCATGAGAACGGTAGCAGGAGCGCCAGAAGTGTTTCAGCGACAGGAGTGAGAAGAGCAACATGCTTCGAACATAAGACGATCTATAGAGACGAAGCAGATTACATGAGCAGTTTAATCTGTGGATATTCGAAAAATGTCCTTACCTTGAATTCCAGGACAACTGCCGTGAACACTAACAGAACGTTATTAATATCCAACACTTGGAACAGTGGTCGAAACGAGAACTACAACGAGAAAAAATTAATGTTTGATGATGCACGAAAATATCATGATAAAACAACAGGCTTTACATCGACTAAAGGGAAATCGTTTTTTGGTGGGCGAGAGATAACGACATTGCAATCCGGCAATGTGAGCTGGACTTGTATTTGGCCTGGAGGAGGTAAAGGAATTTCGCTGACAAAATTGGCAATGTATCTCTCAATAGGCATGGGAGATTCCGACAGCGTGATTCTGTATATCTGTCAATGAACCCGTATCGCATGAACATCACTAATGCTTGAAAGCATTAAAACAACATGCGTACCTGTTGTAGGAATTGCCGAAATGCCGAAAAATATGGATAATGAGAAGTAACGACGATACACTTGGGGCAAAACACTGGTCCAGGAGCTTGACTCATTTCTCCTGACAGATCTTGTACCCATTTGGGCAGTTCTGAGTGCTGGTTGTTATTGTTCTCATCAACAACAACAGATCCTGATGGATTTCGGCGATGGTTGTAGTGAGGACGATGATGATGATTGTGAGGTGCTAATAGTGATACCACTTCTAGTGGATGCAGCTCCTCATAGAATTTCAGCGCGCAAGCGTAGAGTTTGATTCCACTGACATCAGTGAGTACAAATGAGAAAAAAATCGGGGGTACATATGCTTGGCTCAAGGCAAAACCCTCAGGGAAAGCAAATTGTGCGATATGAGAGGGCAGCGGCAAATCGTTGCTGGGTTCAGGGTAGACATCCAATATGGTCGGAAAGAATTGAATGTCGATAGGACTCTTACTTTTCTCAACTACGACGAAGTCACCGAGCTTTGAAGTTAGATGGTGCTAATCTCAGCTAGAATGAAACAAACACAAATTACACTTACTGTTTTGATTTGGAACCAATGTACCTCTCCCCAGTACGACAAAGTAGTTAAGAAATCGCTTTGATACTTCGACAATCCGTCCCGGTTTGCCAGCACCCTGATTTTCATTTTTAGGCTTTACTGCAGGCGATCTTTGTTGATTTTGGTCGGATCCATTGGGGACTGCAGCGGCCGCCGTTGTTGACGTCGACGACAATGCTATTGTTGGCGGTAGAGAATCTTCTGGATATTCCGGTGAATCGTTGCGACCTTTTTCCTCATCCACTACAGAGTGAGGCATTTTGGTAAATTGCATGTGTTCGTATTTGGCAATGATAAACTTCTCTCGAGTCACTGCATCAGCATTCGGCTGCAGCATAAGCGTCGGATCTCTCGCAATCCACTTCTGCAAATGCTTGCAATATACTTCCCGCACTTTCTTGTTGCCGCCTTTCATTGCAAGCACTTCATCATCTGTCCACGCGTCTAGATGGAGCGATTTGACACGCGATAATTGGACTCCTACTTTTCGATGTGCGCCTGCACAATTGATGCAGAGAAATGCCCCAACCGTCGTACTCGCCCAGATGGAGTCCGTAAGCCGAGTCGTACAGTCTGCACAACATTGATTTTCCGCGGTTGAATGCAATATATCGGCTAACTTCCGCGACGTCTGTTGTTGCGCAATGCTTGGTGACCAAGATGTAAAAGTCGCTGCTCTGGAGAACATCGTGTTGTGTTTGCTGGAAGCACTGGCCGTCACGGTGCAGTGGTGAGCGCGGTTGGACGATCGTGTACGCCTAGAGAGAATAATTTGTTGACCACCTGGTCCCTATACGTCGCCCAATAATCAAGGCGATATACCTCGTTCGACCAACAGTAATCGGTTTTTTCTCTAAATTCCCGAAATAACCTGGTGTATCACGTGGGTCAAATAGTCAACATCAAGCAAGATAGCATGCGGTACGCACGCCATAATTCATCTGAGTGACCCTTGACATGAATTTCTAATGATGGAAACCCAATATTGTTGGTGCATCATCCATTCGGCTTTGTTTCACACGTACATCGCGTCTAGTGCTCATGTTCATTTGGCAGTCAAAGTGCAACTTGGATCACTTCCATAAAAAGGCACTGTATCGAGTTATGTCACTATAGTGAAAATGATGTGGAGGTTGTCCGAAGGTAGATGAATGAGCTACGGTTCACGTGAACCGGTGGTACTCTGTGATGAACCGGATGGACCGGCTAGGTCAAATCACAAGCCAATCAAGAGCTTAGGTGGCGATTGGTTGGCTCTGGCAGCGCTTTTGCGGTCCCCAGTAGGAGCAGCGTCACAGTACGGAACTGCACCAAAACTCCCAAGAAATCGCATCGCAATCATGGGCATGTAAGTCACGACTATGAAGTTGCAGTGGTTTCCCGTTCAGCCTCTCTCTCTTGCTCCTCGGAGATCCATTGAAGTCATGACGAATTGGAGCGAATGAGATGGAAATGCAGGAATACAGGATTGCACGATGGGAAAACCAAGAAAGAGAGAGAGAGAGAGAGCCTGGCGGATGGCTAGCTTCATCCAGGTTTAGAAAGCAGGATTGCTGACTACAGGTTATGCTTGCTCTTGTGGTGAAAATAGTGTCAAGAACGGAAAGGTTGTTGTGTTGCTGAACGGTCGTTTCGCTGGCCGCAAGGCCATTGTCGTCAAGACCTACGATGAAGGTCACGGTGATCGCAAGTTCGGTCACGCCATCGGTAGGTAGTGCTTTATTTTGAGCAGAAAAGAGATTATCGCAATGATTGACACCCATATGTTTGGCTTGTCATGCTTTAGTCGCTGGTATCGACCGTTACCCTCGCAAGGTGACTCGCAGTATGGGCAAGAAGAAGTTGCTGAAGAAGTCGAAGATTAAGCCATTCGTCAAATACGTCAACTACAACCATATCATGCCTACCCGTTACGTTGCTGACATCGACTTGAAGAAGGTGTTGGATGATGAAGTCCTGGCCAACCCAGAATCCCGCGTCGAATCCCGCAAGACCATCAAGAAGGTGTTCGAAGAACGGTATGTTATTACCTCTATTGATTTTGCACTTGATGGTACGGATATGACTCTAACTGTGTCTTTTGCCATATAGTTACTTGAACCAGGCCGCGTGCAAGTCGGAGAAGAAGGCCGCTGGTGTCAGCTTCTTCTTCAAGAAGCTTCGCTTCTAAGTGGACGGCGTGGTAGCGCCTAGAGACTTGTGAATCCGGGGGATATTAATAATGCAGCTAATTCCAGTTCCGTTCCGATGTGGGCTTAATGGATTTAATTGCTTTCTTCCAGCTACAATTACTGTATCCAAATCCTAGACTGCTCGCCAATTGAATTCGACACACTTTCTGTTGTAATGCATGCAGCTCCATTCCAGGCTACTACGAAGTTTATTTTTCATTCATACTCTGAATCTTGACTTAATTCGCTACTATCTTCACTATCATCTGAGTCTATAACTTGGATTTTTTTCCGGCCAAGTAAGATCCGTTCGTATTCATTTAGTTCGTCTCGTAGAATAAAATGTTGAACCTTTGCTCCATATCTCAATCGCATTTCTCGAGAGATAGAGCGACACGATTCCAAGCGAACCATTCGTAAACGCAAGCACGCTTCTTCCAACGCTAAAATACTTTTGTCTGTGACGTGGGTTCCCTAACGGCCAAGATTGTCAAAACGTGCATGAGAAGGTAAAAAGTGGACACATACGCTACCTACTTTCAAGTCGATCAGTTCTAGGTTAACGCAACCGTTTGGCGATGTAAGAGCGATGATTCCCTCGTCCGTAACAAAACGGCAGTCCTATTTGGTAGCATAATTCCAAAACTATGAGTCAATTTGGAACCGAATCATGCGAGTGGAGAACAGACCTGAAGAGACAAATATTTTAAATTCGGAGCTATTTTAGAGATTGCGCGCAATCCGTCGTCGTTTATCTTGGTATTATCCAGTATCAGCATTTGTAGCCTAGGAGTAGTTTGGGAATCCTGTGCAAAAAGAATGCCAAACGTTTAAAATTTAGTACAACCAACTGCTCATTCGATCTGAGAGCAAATTATGCGCATGATTCATACCGGAAACGAGGAAAAATCAGCACACGAAGAGAAATCTATCCGGCACAATGTTTCCCAAAGTGCCTCCAGCATACACTTGAGATCTTGGGTTGCGATCTTTCTACAATGACTAAGCAACCCATAAACGTTGGGTATATCTGTATAAACAAGTAAATAATACTGAACAAACCTCATTGTCAATTCTTCAAGCTCTACGGCATTCTTCGCCAGCACTGGCAGTATTTTAGAGTCAACATTGACAGCTCCTATGATTGAATTTGGCAAACAGAATAAGACTGGTGCATCTATACAATGCTTGTATATATCCATGCGTAGAATGGATCGAGTCCCACCAGTAATTATAAATTTCTTCAACCGACTTCCGCACATTTCAATTAGCGCCCGTGCGGCGTGATCTGTGAGGAAGTTGCAGCCGTTGAGATACACCTTCCGTAACGGAACCAGCCCAGGTTTCCATACGCTCAACGTTAGTGCCTGGCAATCTAGTAGTTCTAAGCTCTTTTGGAAGCAATTTCAACCGTGAATCATCATGCGGAGATAATTGGCGTTACTGCGCTTCACACTACATACCTCAAGACTCGTGCATTCCTGAAGAAGTTGAGCGATATGCTTCTGCTGCAGCCTACGCAATCCATAGCGTTAAGTAATACGCGTCAAGTATTCAGTTTAAGATGCACCGTTACCATACCGATATGCTCGCAAAAAGTGAAGATGTTGCTCATTCGTAATGCACTCCATGAGTGCATTTTCAATGTGAATATCAGGCAAAACGAGCCTCCTGAGTCGACCCTGCGATAGTTTGAGCACGTTTATCACGTCTTGCTTCCTGACTGTTGATATCACAGCTTTCTCAAAATCCAGCTCCTCAATCGGAACCTCTTCTTTACTCATACGTCGCCAACGTTTGCAAACTCGTTCCAGTCTCAATCGATCGGGCAGATAGGGAAGGAAAGACATCATGTGTTTTTCCCCAACCTCACATAGGTTTATCGCGCTTCGTTTATTCTGTTTTGCTTTACTCGCATTTGTTGTAGTAGTGGCACCATCAATTACGATGGTGCATTGGTTATCGTAGTCAGTCCATCGGTCATGTGGTGTGGTATGAACAGCTTCAAGTTTGACATTTCGATCCCTATGAATATCTTCACGCTTCGTTCGTTTTTTTTCACATCGCCGTCCCACGTGGGTGTCAGCACTGACCTTCCTTTTCTTCGCTCGGACCATGTCTGTAGGTCAAAGCACACACCTCTGTTGCTATTTGCCTTCAAGCACCGCCAATGCGACTGCACATTATCGTTACCATAAAAAAAAATTTTCGCAAGTTGTTGTGACACTTGAGTACTGTGAAGGCTGTGTTGGTGACTTATGATGTGTCCATTTTTCTTTCATTCTTTGGTAGTTTCGGTGGTACCAGTCATTATATCAAAACCATTCCCAAATGGCTTTTTTGTGGATGTATAAATTAACTCACTAAGTCACTTTTTTCTTGATGATCTCAACTATACTTTTACTTTTCATAAAGTCATCAAATCCTGTAAAGTCTACAAACCACACAAGAGTGACTGGGAAAAGAGGACGGTTGTTACGTTGTAAGGAGGCAGGCTGCGTGATTTGATTCGAGCAGGTCCGTTATCTGATACCAGCTGTTGTGGATGGGGAAGCCTCGGACCAACACCTTCTTTTATCTATGTATGGAGGAAACGCCGGCTGAATTTCAGGAAGACATCGTGGTGGAACGTCTCAAAGCGTAAAAGAGCTGAGAGAGATCAACGCAACGCCCATCGAAGGGAGCAAATCTCTCTCCTTTTATTCATTTGTGCAGTAGATTTCGTTCAAAGTCGTTTGCAGCGGATCTTGACAAGAAAAACCTTCAGTCTTTCATTCATTTCTATCTTTCCAGTCGCTTCGGTTTATTTGCCTGAGAGAGAGGAGAGTGGAAACCGTTGGCCGTGAACTTTCTCGTCACTTTCTTACAAGTCGTCGTCTCAACCAGGGTCCCCAGGCCACATCCGAAAAAGTAGGCAAAGAAATCATGACGGTAGGTCATCAGCATCATCATGACAGCGACATGGAGTCGCCGCTCGGGTCTACGAACGGCATGGCCATAATGAAGTCCCCCGGCGAGAGCAAGTTCTTTCAGCTGAGCGTCGGCAACAAGTCGTCGCATGTGGCGACGCCGTTTGTGTACGGCACACCTATGGGAAAGAATTACAAAAGCTGGCCGTTTGTCGTCGTCGGTGTATGTGCATTCTTTGTGGTCTTTGGGTATATCTTCCACGAGTTATCCGAGTACCGATTGCACCTGCGATACGACATGTACAAGCTCTTTGGATCCAGCATTGAAGGTTCTGAATGGGTCGGCGGCCACCGTGAGGTCGTGGATTTTGTTTACGCGTTTATTTTCATTGGCATCCCCACTATGGTTGGTGGCATGGTGCTGGCAATGGGTGATGCGCTTCCCCCTGTGCCGAGAGGTGTGCATCGCACGTTCTCCCGCTTTCTCAAGCGCAAGCTTCTTGTCGAACCGGTGAATGTCGCGTATGCTGAAGGTATGTTCATGCTACTCTTTCTGGGGCTGAACGCGATTTGGTTTGCTGCCATCTTCTCGCGAAAATACACTCAGTTGGTGGAGGCGGACGCCGTGGACTCTGAGGTGACGTTCACAACTGTTGGGTATGTGTTTGGATTCAATGCAACGCTCTGTTTCTCGCTTTTGATCCTTCCAGCGACGCGGAATTGCTTCTGGATGATCTCTATGGGCATCGATTACTCGCACAGCATAAAGTATCATCGTTGGATAGGCTTCTTCACGATCTTCATGGTAGTCTGTCATGCATTTCCGTACTACAAGACGTGGATTTCGGCTGGAGTCTTCTGGTCGCAGTCAATTCCAGCGTCCGATATTGACCTGTCGACTCCTGCAGGGAAGAAGATTTTGCAGAATTTCACGGGCCAGTTGGCGTTGCTGTGTTGTTTGATCATGGGTGTCACGTCGCTGAATCCGATCCGTCGCAAGTTCTACGAAGTGTTTTACTATTCGCACCACTTGTTCATCATCGTGCTCATCTGTGCCTGCCTCCATTTTTCGTCCTTTGTGATCTGGATGTACCCAGGAGTGTGTCTATACGTGATGCATCGCATCCTTGCCAATACACAAAGCCGTGTGCCATGTGAAGTTGTAGATCTGGAAGCCATTCCAGGTGAAATCACGCGGCTGGTCTTCCGACGAACACCTGGTAAAGCGGGCCACTATCACGCAGGCCAATTCGTGTACCTGCGAATCCCGTTGCTTTCACACACGCAATGGCATCCATTCAGTATTAGTTCATCCCCAGTTGAGTACGAAGATACATTCACGGTACACGTCAAGGCCATTGGCAATTTCTCCAAAGCACTGTTTGCCATCGCCATCCAAGCTCGCGAAGAGCGCAAGATGCCGCTAATTTACGTCGATGGCTTCTACGGTGCGATGTCGGATGATTTCCAACATTACCCTGTGCTCGTGTTCATTGCTGGTGGTATTGGTGCTACACCTATCATTAGTATTATGGGTAAGCTGTTAGATTGCATGCGCAACAATGACCCAACGGTTGCTGGCACAGTCGTGTACTTTCACTGGACATCGCGTGAAATTGGTATTTTCCATGAATTTGAGCCGCTTCTGGACGCCATCGATCAATTCGATCCGGAACACACGCGCATCAAGGTTCGTCTTTGCTTCACCGGTGATCAGCATCTTGGTGGCGTGGATATCCCGAACGGCATTACTCTGAAACCCATGGACGACACCAGCATGGTGCCTACACGTCCGTTCTTCCAAGCTTCGCGCTCGATTCCTCGACAAATGGCGATGTTCTTCATTACTTTTACATCTAGTTTCTTCTGCCTCTACCTCATGCGATCTGGGTACCCACTTTTGGGCCACAACCGTGAAAACCAGGGAATGTGGCCACTCCAGCGCTTCATGGAACTGTTGATTATGATCATCGGTGCCGGCGTGGGATGGATTGTGGCAGTCTTAGAGCCCAAGCCTCGCTCGATGAGCCGATTGGAGAAATCAAGAATGATGCCCACACTGGACAGCCCCAGTAACCAGAACAACGACGACTACCGAGGCTCGAACTATTCGCACACGCTCTCTTTTGATGGCCAGGAAGTGCAATTCCAGCACCCGGTTAGCCGATCTCGTCTCAATGTCCGCGAGTTGTTCAGTGACGTTGTCAAGCACCAGTCCCACAACTTTGCGATTAACAGTACTGGTATTGGCACATGGGTGTCCGGGCCAATGGGTCTCATCCACTCAGTGGAAACCGAAGCGAAGCGATTCGCTGGAATCTTTGACGTTCACTATGAAGAATTTGAGATGTAGCTTGAAAATATCATACGACAAGTGAATAGTGCGTGGATATGATGAAGGCGTTCATTTTTTGTATTTGCCATTTGGATTGTAGTAACTAAAGTCAACCAAGATCGTTTTGTCGCTTATCTGTCTTCAATCGTTTATATTCTTATCTGTACACTAGTTTTGTGCAAGTTCGATATTGAGAAAAGCGCAATAAAGCAGCTACAGGTGTTCCCTTTTGAGATAGAGGCATGTAAGATGCACAATAATAGCATGCTGAACTTTAAAGGAATGCTGCCATGCGGTAAAATGTAACGTTGTCTGTTGAATTAGGAATTTGCTGGTGTGCTGCCAAACTGCGATTGTACGTGCAGTGATGCTATCAGACAAGAGAGAGGCAATGACAAGAACGAAAACAATGCATTGAACACAACACAAGCATAGAGAAGCTCGTTATAACCCCGCTTCGTATTCAATTTACCAAGTCGATGCGTAGCACTGCAACAGCAAAACTCTAAACGCGGCTCGGGTAAAGCATGACACGAAGACCAGCGCTGATGGCTTCGGCTGGCAGGTTCTTCTTGAACTTGGCACGGACCAGACCGTTGTTACCGTGGGCACGGCAGACCTTGCCCCAGATCACACGGAACTTGGAGTTGTTCTTCAGCGACTTGCCCTTGTAAATGTAGGCGATCTTCTTGCCGAGGTAGAAGTCAACATCCTTCTTGTCCTGCAGACCCTGGATCTTCACAAGAGCAGTGTGGGAGTACTGGTTGCGGAGACCACTGTCGTCAAGTAGCATTACGTTAGCACCATCTCCTGTATTCTTGTCGATAATAACTCATTCTCACCGCTTGTAGCCCACGAAGACACCCTTCACGTAGAGGCGAGTTGGTTGACCAGAAGAAGCGACCATTGTGTTTAACTTAAGTTCTGCCACACAACCATCATAACACGAAGTTAGCGAATTCTGCATAGATTGATTGTTCCAATAATACGCCTGCGATGCCATGGGAACAGATAGCGAGATAGAGAGAGTGAAAGGACATCGGTCGATCGAGTTCCTGTAATGATGCACGCAACTCGAAGATGATTCAGAACATTCCGTATGGAAGCCGAAACTGAGCGCAGCGACTATCCATCTTCTTCCTGTTACTGTGCAACGATGTTCTTGCATTCAGCGCATTTACCACTGATCAATTGATCAGCACTCTCCTTCCCTTTCCATCTCTCCATCTCTCTCTGTTCCGCATGCACGCTGGCTGGCAGATCCATTGAGCGTCATATTGGCTTAACGTACCAGTCGGTTGAATTGAACGAGCGAGGGACTGAAGGCTAGACTGTCGTTGGGATGGAATTTGGCTGGGCACACATCTGACCCAATCGATTGGCGGGCACGCTCACACTATCTGCCTTTATCATTTGATAATTTCATAAAATAATAAATATTTGTATATAATTTGTTCCTAATTTCAAAAAATATTATATAATGTTAAATATTTACTCTAATATTTAATATTACTATTATAACTAGATAAATATAAAAGAGAATAGGTATATAAATTTTAATAGTATAACTTCCAATACAAAAACCAAGATAAGTGGTTGGTGGTGGCGATTCTCGATCTGAGTGCAGCCTAATTATATGGTCCCAACCACATCATTTTAGAGGTAGACCAAGTCGATGCAACAAAATGAAAATGCTCTATTGATTGTTATTGCTTATCATACGTATGTTCATTTCCCACTAGCAGTAAGCAGAATATGAAAAAAAACAGGTCCCTCATTGACTGTGGTTGGCACCGCTGCTACCAGCAATAGCTGATTGCTTGGTGAAAAACGTTGGGGCAAGTTCTACAAGCCACTCTTTCTCTATGATGATCACGGATCGAATGTAATGTTTGCTCGTAAACACGAGCTCATTGTACACTACCCACTTCGGTGGAGGGTTACGCATGAACAGCGATGATGATGGATGTACCTTGACAATTTCAGACCGTCCGCACATGGTTTTGTAGGCAGTCTTAGAACCACCTTGACCATCCGCAAGAGACCGCATGGCAGTATTCAGAAAAAAGCCAGCAACAATGCTTTTCCGAAGTGGATCGATATCTGGAAAACTGGATTCAATGGGAAGTTCTAGTTTCTCGAGGTACTCTTTCAATTGCGAACGCACACTTTCGACACGTGTCATAGCACGATGATTGATGAAGTGATCCCGACACCATTTGCTGCGTTGCTTGGCATTGCACTGAATATAGCCATTGTAAATATTCAACAGCGTGATTTGATCACCTTCATACGCTTGGAAGCGAGCACGCGATTGTGCAGCTTCAGCTTTCTTGTCCCTTGGTGAATAAAAGATTGACTCCACTGAAAGCATCGATACCACACTGAGCGCTTCGTCTGCACATTGCAACTCCGTCGACTTCAGTAACATGACTGCGTACATTGGCTCGACTGGAAGTCCCGCCATTTGGCGACCGCGCACGGTCAACTTCCCTGTCGAGTCAAATGCACCAAGAGCATACAGTTTTTCCATAGCCTTGATCAGTGACTCCTTTTTTGGTTTCTCAATGAAATCAAAACCCAGGACGTTATCAATACCCATACATTTTAATTGCAGTACGACGACTTCCAAACTAACCCGCTGAATATCTGGAATGGCACGCTCTGAAAGTTGCTCAAACGTTTCCTCCGGAAACAGACGGTAGGATAAACCAGGAGCTTCACGCCCAGCGCGACCAGTGCGTTGCCACGCCTGCGCCTTCGAAACAGGTTCAGTGAGGAGCATCTCCATGCCGCTCTTGGCGACGAATGACCGCTGCTTCACGAGCCCTGTATCGACGACGTATCGGATTCCGTTAATTGTAATCGACGTTTCGGCGATATTTGTCGCCAGAATCACCTTGCGAACTCCTGGTGGTGCTGGCTCAAAGACCTTCATTTGCTGCTCTCGGGGCATCGCCGCGAAAATTGGGCACACCATCAGCTTCAACGCGTCTGCAGGCATGGTACGGCCATAATCTTCCAACAACGTTTCTAAAGTCTCAATGTCTTCCTGACCTGTGAGGAACACGAGAATACTTCCATTGTCTTGTTTTTCGTCCAGATGAATCTGCAACACCGTCACTAACGCTGAATCCAAATAGTCGGGCTGAGTCTTGGTCGTGTAGAATACATCAACATGAAACTGTCGACCGGGAATTTGAATGACAGCTGGGTTGCTTTCTGCAAAGAAATTCTGAAACAGATCCACGTCCAATGTCGCAGACATGACTACAACCTTGAGGTCTTTGCGTTGCCTCATTGCCTGCTTGACGACTCCAAATAGAATATCGGTCTGCAATGTACGCTCGTGGGCTTCATCCAACACAATAACAGAGTATTTCGCCAGCGTCGGCGATAGCAGCGCCTCACGCACAAGCAAACCATCGGTCATAAACTTCAGCCGGGTGGCTGATGAAGTTGTGTCATCAAAACGCACGCTATATCCCACAGTATCACCGATCGCTCCTCGGTTGACTTCCTCACACACGCGTTGTGCTACAGTGATGGCAGCTACTCGACGTGGTTGGGTAATTGCGATCCGCAAGTTGTTATCGTGTTCAAACAGATACTGAGGGATCTGTGTCGTCTTGCCACTGCCTGTCTCTCCGACGAGAATCACGACCCGATTATTTGCAACGGTTGCGAGGATCTTGCTGCGGTGAGCAAAAATTGGCAGCTTCTGTCGCGTGCGTTGAATTTCGGAAGAAGCTGGTTTGTGATAGTGTTGCTGCACACGGACGGTGCTACCGCGATTGGCGTGGGTCATATGACTGCCATGTCGCTGTTGCTGATGGTGGTGATGGCCATGCTTGGGTTTGAATTGGAACGACTTCTTCACGCTGCCGCCATGGCCTCCCAGGTGCTTCGACGTCGGTGTCGGCTTCTGCTTGAATTGCTCCACGGCCATTTATCCCAATTATGGTGTGGCTCCAACGAGTCACTATTAACATTAATATGTTGTAAAAACGAGGGGAAAGTATTGCATATAATGACCATGACGAATTGCTAAAGCGCGCATGCGGCGCGGCCATAAGAATCTCTATTCGATCACCTCGCGACCCATGTAGGCTTGACATTTTAGTCATGGCATCTTGGTGGATTGTATGAATCGGATTCACTGGATTTAGTTCATACAGTTGATTAGATGTGATCAAAATGCCAGGAGAACAGCAATCCTTGTGTAATGGAATGTAACTATGCGATCCATGAATCCAAGTTTTTTTAAATCAAAAAAGTCCGAAAGACCAGAAGAGCAGAGAAGTAAAGCAGCATGTCGACGATGATCTCTAAAGCGTTCGGTGCATCCATGTTAATAAGCAATCTTTGGCGCGTCCAAACACCCTTCTTCGCGCTGATCTCTCAGGTCCCAGTCTAAACACTCGATGTGGAGCAAATGGATCACCAACAAGAAGCAACAGAACGTATAAGCAATGTAAGTTGTATTGACGAAATAATATCCAGTAGCGGCGATGTATGCAGTGTATATTTGATATGAAAAGTGCATTCATTTACACATGTGTTTCATATTGTTTTAGGGACAGAATGAAGCGAATGATGCCGAGTTTACAGTTCATGAACTGTCAATTACTCGTGAGCAGCTCGCTCTTACATTGGCTGAGCTCGAGCAGACTCATAAAGAATCGGATGATCTCCGTATCACTGCAAACACTGAGCGTGAGATGAGAAGCGGCCTTGCACGAGAGATCGAAATTGTACTGATGGAGGCAGAAGAGGATGCAATATGTCTGCTGCTTAAGCAGAAGGAAATAATTAATTTACAGGCAAAGTACGGCGAATACGTGGAGCAGAGTCAGCAAATGCGAGGTACCTATAAAGCGTATGTCGACTCTTATGTGAAGGCAGAGCAGGAAATGATGAAAGAAGTAAGCGAACTTCAACTCACACTGATCCATGCAGAAGTGAATTGGAAGACTGAAGTGAGAATTGTACGTGCAAAATTGCAGTGCAAACAAGAAGAACTCGTGGTTGTTCTGTCAGCGTTTGACGGATATCGCTTGGCCGACCGCAAGCTGGAGACCAAATTAGAATGGGTGCGCGTAACATTGCAGCAAACGGAAGAACTTGTGACTGTGCAGACAGTGGTTGACAAATACTGTGTGTCGAACCGTGAGTTAGAAAGTAAAATGACACAAACCAACAAGAGAAATGAAGAAATAATGGCGAAGAATAGCCAATTGGATCGTGATCTGCAGCTGGCATGCGAAGAATTATTGATCTTACACAAGAATGACCAGAAATTGAATGATTTACGAATGAAGGTCGATATTTTGATTGAAACGAAACGATGGTTGGAATACGAGCAAGACGAATTAAAGGCAAAAATGCGCCTTTTGGAGGCGACAGCCTTGGATGTGCAACAGAAGTTGGAGCAAGCGCAGGAAGAGAATATAGTCTTACGACGTGAGAAGAAAGAGTTGCAAGAGCAACGTGCGTCATCTATTGAGCAAATTTGAGCGAGAGTGTTGGATATTCGTTTCGTATTGGCGGTGGAATGACGGCTCCGTAGCAACTGCTCCGGTTGTGACCGAAGTTCTATAATCTAGTTACGTGAAACAGTTTGTGTGAGTCAGGGGCGGAAGCATTCAATGTAAATATTTATAGGAAAGATGAGTGCATGTTTATCTGAGAGTTGATTCAACGGAAGTATCATGGAGACTACATGCATAGAAGCTGGAGTGTTTGGAAGTATGGTCTGTATTTGGAGTGGATAATCCTCTTTGTTAACATTTTTAATAAACGCTCTTATTTTGAAAATAACGTCAACGAATCATCCATAGTTTGCTTTGTTTTTTTGTTTGTGCATCCACTATCAGCATGATCACTACTGCATGGGTACGTAATGCATCACCTCTATCACAAGTAGAAAGCGTAGTATGATATCCGGAGACTTCACTTGGTTACATGCGACCTTTGCGGTTCACGGTTTGTACGCGGTGCTTCCCTTGCATGGGGCTAAAGAAACAGCAAACAGATTAAGCTTTTGAGCATTCCGATAATTAAAAGTTGCGCAATCTTACACTCGACGAGGTCCACCCAGTGCCGGTTCAGGATATAAGCCAAACTCATCATTGTTTCGATAGGTACTACCACCTCCAAAGGCTTTGGCACGTTCACTGTTCGCTTTTGCTGAGATCTTTGCTCGAACTCCGTCCTCACGAGTACGTTCACTTTCTGCTAGTGTTTCTGCGTAACTAGGGTTCAACAAATCGGTGAGTTAATGACTCGCAGTCATTCTTCTGGGCGAATCTAACTTTCTTGTATTACCTGAGGATGCTGTTAATCTTTAAGCAAATATCCGATGCTTCCGTTTTCCTGTCGAATCAATGAACAAAGCGCGTTTAACACTTTATGGTATCTTGAAATTACCGAGAATGAACGTTCAAGATACAGAAGCATACCAGTTCGTGAGTTTTTCGATCATGATATCAATGTCTGCATTTTCTGTATCTCTTCCGACTGCATATTTCACCACAAATGATCCAGATTTCTGATCGAGCTTGGCTTGTACCAATCCCTGCATCCATATGAATACATCCCCATCTAGTCAAGATGATGACTCCATATTGCATCAATTAATGCAAGCGCGTACAGAATAAATGGTTTCAATGAGGATATCTTCTAGATCACGGACGGTGGAGACATCCAGGCTCTCCATAAGCGTAGAATATGGGACATTCTATACACGTAAAACAACACCCCACACAGTTGTACATCAACATTTAAGTTTCTTATTGTTCCCATATTTACCATGGGTCCTGTAACGAGACATACCTTGTACCTATGGGCTAATGTTACCACTGTCAGTTTGCGAAGCTTTTGCACCTGCTGCGGAGTTAACGTCGGCAGTTCGTCTTTTCGAGCTAAGAGAATGAACAGGTAACATGTTGAGTATCCACAAGATATCAGCCAAATTGTCGGGCCACATAGATAATTTTACGAGCAAAAAAGACAACTCTGAGGACTTTAATACTTACCAAGATAGTCCCCGTACACTCCAAAGCAAAATACCCGCAGCAAGTCGTAGTAGCCTTGGTTTTCGGTGTTCTGCAGCGCCGCGACATTGGGCATCTCGAGCAATTCACGAAAGACGAACAGCTTTTTATTCGACAGCACTTGCTGGATCAGCGCCACACATGCACGGCCACGTGCATTCTTCGCCAGCAGCGTAAACTGCTCCAAACTTGATGCTCCTGCCGCATCCAACGACATTGTTTCGATCTTCCCAGTTTTCTTATTGAGGCTTTTGTTCTTCCTGACAAAAGTGACCCAATGTAGTGAAAAAATGATATCAGTTAATATTTCATGTTCTTAACATGATCTTCTTTTTGACCAATGAATAGCGTGACTGTTGGCGCGCTTTTTGGAAAATCGAAAAGCTACGATAAAGCAGAGAAAATAGCAACAATGCAGGATGATCTGGAGACCAACATCGCACGCGCCATGCCGAATGCGCTGAAGATGGCACTTTATGCCGCTAAGAAACAACACTACGAGATTTTGAAATACACCATCGAAGGTGTGGATGCGCTCTGCAACAACGCTGGTTTTCTCAAGGATTTCGACGACAAGGAACACTTGAGAGTGCTGGAAGACACCACCAAGCAATTTGCTCTCGTGGAAACACAGCTCGCGCGATATAAACATCAACTAGAAAAGATGGAGACACATATTGAGAAGGGACAGCTGGTATGTATGGGCTGCTATTAGAGGAAGGACATGATTGCGTTCGTAGTCATTCACACCTTTTGAATGTTTTGAATGCCATCTCGTACATTCGCAGGACCCGAAGAAGATTGACAAAATGATCAACGACAGTTTAAAGGAGCCAAAAGTAAACGTGGCAAAGCATGATTTCTACAAAAAATTTTGCGAAAGAGCTGGCGTGAGTGACCCATGTTACGTCTTGTTGTGCGCATGCAGGGTGCTGACTGCTTGGTCTATTATGAGTATATAGATTGAACTGGAACAGGACGGTGATGAAGATGTGGTCTTTCAAGAAAGCGAAAGTACACGGAGCACTATTTGTCCGGTGATGCAATTGGAGATGGAGAAACCATTAAGAAAGTATGTGATTGCTGGCCTAGAGTTATGCGGATAGTACATACGCGTTAACCATATATTTTCTTTGTGATCACAGTCCAAGCTGCAACCACACGTACTCCGAACAAGGTATTCGCTCTCATTTGCAGCGCAGCAAGAAGTGCCCTGTTGCTGGTATGTTTAGTGTTCGTTGCTGGTCATTACCTGCGCAAACATACGAGTTTTCGATCGATTGATCGGACAATTGTGACGTTATTCGTATAGGGTGCCCTCAAAAGCTCTCGTTCAACAATTTAGAACGTGACGTAGAAATGGAAGTTTTGATTGCTCGACGGTATGCTTTTGGGAAGAAGTATTTGGCTATTCGTGTGGAGTGCAATTTGATGAAATCACCATTCATGTTTCCATTTGCTTGTGTGTAGGAAAAACGCCAGCCAGCATCAAAGATCTCAGAGTCATTCGTCGACAGGACAGTATTTTAGTGACGTAGAGGACGAAGAGGAAGAGTATGTAGTTGAATAACAGCAGAACTTTGGGCACAGATGTCGCTGGTAGAATTCTATTAAATTATGCTGCAACCCAAGTGTATTGAGTCTACATGCGCGAAGCAGGAAACAAGAGACTTAAACCAACAGCAAGCAGCTGGTCTATTCGGTGTTCAATCTTGATACAGCCATTCATTCTTCTGCTTCATCTTCTTTGCCTTTTTCTCAGCTGCGATTTTCTTCCAGTCGATGTTCTTGCGCTTGAGCAATTCCTTTTTCAGTTTTGCTTCCTCGCGATTTTTCTCCAACTCGTTCATGTCGAAAAAGTGACTCATTTGGCGTCCTTCACGATCGGGAGCACTACCAACACTCTGCCAATAGTCTTCACCACCCAATTGTTCGTACTTGCCAGTGAGACGGTTGAATTTGGCTTTTGCGACATAATTCACGCCCGTTACCGTCTTGGATCGCTCCTGGTCTTGGGCTGGATCTGGAAGTTCAGGAGGAATCCAGTCCGCCAACTAAAGAACGAGGATACAGACATAAATTAGTCGATTACTCAATAGTATCGTAGAAAAATAGTGTCTCGTACCCCTGACACAATTGGCGCATCCGGTTTCTGCCATTGCGTTACTCCTGTCACGACGTTATGATAATAGAACCGCTGTGTTTGCGGATCGACGTGTTGTTGCCATTCCGCTTTAGTGGTTTCATCCTCATTATCAACTGACTGCCTTGTTTTGTTACCATCAATTCCACTGAGAATCGCATTCAATCGACCAATGTTTCCTGTCGGATCAAGAACCTGCTGGGTCACCCGCGCGAGCCGTTCTGTCCGGACTCGATTCAGATACGCTTGGTACTCCGATGATGCCGGATTCACCGATGAACTCACCTCCGCAAAGTGCTCAGGCTGTTCCCATTGCGTTTTCCCACTGACGCGATCGTGGTAGTAAGGTTTCCCAGTGGACGGGTCTACATGCTTCACCCATTGGTGTTTCTCAATAGACACCTCTACCACAGGTTCTGTTCCCTTAGCTTTCGCAATTGTGGACTCGTTCTCGTCACTATCTTCGACCTGTACTTCCACACTCTTATCTGCTTCAGGAGCGTCTTTACTGTCATCAGCAGACTTCTCATCTGTATGCTGGTCATCACTGACGTTCCTATCTTCCTCTTGATCTATTGAAGAAACAGAGCATAACAACCAAAACATTCAGCAAAGGAAGCAGTTGATCGCCTAAAATCGGCAGAAAATGTTTACCTGACTGCTGCTCTTCTGCAAAACCCTCTGGTTCTTCCCACTGTGTCAAATCATTCACTTCATCATAGTAATATGCTTTTCCCGATGCTTCATCCACGAATTTGCGCCACTTTGCGGGTTGCTGATTGCTGGGAGCGATTGCAGCTGTTTCTTTTCCACTCTCATAACCCTCAGGCACGTCCCATGATGATTCACCCGTGTGTGGATTGTAGTAATACGGCGTCTGCGAGCTTTCGTCAAAGTGCTTCTCCCATTTGTTTGCTATTCCTTCGCCGCCATCAGCATCATGATCATGCTTTTCCTTCGTCATGTTAAAAAAAGTGACACTAATTACGAACCATTTATGCAATTTCTATTGATGTGGATCTGACCGCTTCAAAAAACGTGTCAAAGTGTATCCTACAGGTAGGAGAAATGATGGACAGAGGTCAAAGGGTCTCTTTCTTAAGACATGCGCATCTGGTATACTTGAAGTGCCTGTGCACGGAAGCATGCCGCCGAGTGCAGCAAATAGAACTCCCATGTTCGTTTAAATGATTCTGGCAGCGATCGTGCAGCAGCTGATACAGTATCCTGTGTTAGTGATGGCCGCTGAAGCATATTTCCCGAAGAGTTCTGTGTATTATCGGTGGTGTCCTCACTCCAGCGTGCCTGGAAGCGACGGTTCCATTCGAGGAATGTACGTTCGTACTGATCCGAATAGGCTCTGAGTTCATGAAGCGTAAAGCCATTGCCCTCTGCCAGGGACCGAACGTGTGGCATCGTGACGGCATAACACGGGAATGTACCATGCACGTACTTGTTATTCCAGGCGTGGGTGGTCATGCGTGATGCCAAGCACGTGATGAATTCGAGCATCATCATCCCTCCCGTCGCTTGAATACGCTTGGTGGTACGCAAGAAGCGTGTTTTCTGCGTATCCACGAGCGTCTCCAGTACACCGCAGCAGACGATGCGGTCAAAGCAAGAAGCTGGCATACCACTCAACGTGGTGACGAGCTGTTATTGTTGAAAAAGGAACAGTGGTTACTCAACGAGCACAAATGAAAGTGTGATACGGTCGATATGGATGCTGACCTTATCGGGCGTCTCTGCGAGGATAAACTCCATCTGGTCAAAGACACCAAGTTCTTTGGCGAATTGTTTCGCGTGGACGAACTCTTGAATGGACGACAACACGGAGACGATTGTGATGTCCCGGTGTCGTTCAGCCAAATAGCACCCCACACCTCCCCATGAGCCAATACAGAGGTCTAATACGCGATGACCGGGCTACAATACCACACGAAAGCACATCAAAGACTATTCCAATGAGTAGAAAGAGAGAATCATCTCCGTACCTGGATATTCAGTTGTTGTGCCACATTAGCGAGTTTGTGTGCTTGCGCTTCCTAATAGTCATCGAGTCAGCAACATGATCGCAACGCTTGAGATGCAACACATATATAAGTGGGTGTTCTCATGTCATACCTCCACAGTTTTTGCACCTTGTGTCCAGAGTCCAAAGCCCTGGTGGAAGTACTTGTCCATGTAATCTCGACGAAAGTCTGGACACAAATCAAACTGTTCGGAGGCAGCACCGACGACTAGCCCCACGGATGAAGGTGCATAGTTAAACATCCGGGCAGCAAGTGCAACAAACCGAGCACTCCAAGAACGGTACATTTCTTGTCGAGCCTCCATGGGAATGGTCATCAAGGCAGCAATGACTTCGTCCAGTGACTTTGAGACATTGATCTCCCACAAACCGCCTACGTATGACTCACCGATAGCAACAAGTCCGTCACTCATCCAGTCCAGCCAAAAGGAATCGTCACGAACAATAAAATCCTATGAAGTATTCACACGCACGGTGAAACCCACAATCGAATCGTCATAAGTTGGCACCAGCTACCGTAGCAATGAAAAAAATCAGAATCGCGTAACACACCACAGATGGTCGAATATTTCCGCCTGAGAGCAGTCGGCACATAATCTTCTTGGCGTTTCCGCGAAGTTTCGGAAGCGAGAGTGTTCGGATGAGCTGGAGACTAAACAGTATACTTCCAGCTAACGCTGTTGCAGCGTACACCCAAAACGAGCGCTATCAATCATATCAGCACAAACATACATGGCAAACACAGGAATCAACATTCCAAAAAGGAGAAGCAGTTCGTACTCTATGTTAGCGGAAGTTATTCACTACACTTTCGTATATGCCTACCTGATGTGCTAGCACGCAAAAAAGTGGAACGAAAAGGTTCAGCAGCACTTCCATCTTGTACGCGGCATTCCAGAAATGCTGCGATCGCGGCGGGGAGAAGCGGTAGATGTGGTCGGCCTTGGGGAATAAACCCCCTCCTACCACAAAATGGCTCCAGAGGCGCGAGGAGCTACAAAGACACACAGAGAAGAAATGCATAATTATTAGATCAAGATTATATACTCGTTATACGAAAATGGCTTACATGAGCGCAGGAATGCTCATCCAGACACGAACGAGCGGCAGATAACACGAGATGAGTAGCATGGGTACGAGGAGATGGATGAAGATATCGGCGATACGTGCAAGAAAACCCAGCACGGGCGAGCCAGCCCATACACCAAGCCAACCGTTCAATACGGCTGTAAATGCGTAGCGATCAAAGATACGCAATGTATACCACCCAACCATGATGGTGATTCCCATCGACGTTGAGATACCAAGAGCAGCCTCTGACGCCAATGCATGTGCGATAGCGGTAAACACCAACCAGCAGTTCGTGTACATCGTACGGATAGAGACGAAAGGCGGTAACGTGATGATGGCGAAGAGTAGCGCGATAGCCAACAGTGCGTCCATTCGTACATCCACCGCCTCATCGGCAATGATGATGACCTCTGGTGTGATCATCGTCATTGTTTCCAGCACGACAAGCTGACACAACACGATTCAATTTAACGTGTAACGTTTCCTGATATATTATGCCGTTGTCGGCTGCGTTACAGTTTACCGTTCGTGGTAAATATACAGAGATCACATTTACTGTGCCGTTATCTATTCCTTGGATAGCCTTTATTCCCAACGTGTTTTGTACCACGCGTGGTACAAAAATATGTTGAGAATAAAGGTTAGAGTATTTACTATTCTAAATATCTTAATATTAATTTTTAGGTTTTTGCGGAAATAGATCGTATAGAACGATAACCTCACTTTCAAAAGATCATATGAGATACAAAAGTACCTCAGAGAGGACCTCCTGATCTTTGTTTGGACCTGACTTGACTAACAGTTGGTAGCTAAGACTAAACAATCGCGGAGTAGGCATCTCTGCCAAAGTATATCTTACTGATAGAAGAAATAAGCGATAGAGGCCAAAGGACTGCTTTCTTTAATGGCATGAGAATTGTGACTATTACTATTTTGTCCATGTCTAGTAAGATTCGTGTTTATGGATAACCCATAAACGATACCGTCGAACCTAACAAAAGCGATTTTTCACAGACAGCGTAAAACCGTACTTTGTACAACCCATTAGAATATGCAGAGTGAACGTCATTTGTGAACATTCGAACTCAGGCCTTGGATGGCGCAAGCCCAGCGTCGAATGTCTGTGTCTTCTGTTGTAGCATTTCTCTTCGGCAGCTGCTGAAGAAGATGAGCATGATCTGCTACTTTAATAGTTATGCCACATGTGCATGATGGTGATAAAAACTACGTTAAAAAGAGTATATGGAACTAAAGAGCTCGACTCAATCGAAATGGATACAAGTGAATCTAGACACAGCCACAGAACGATAGATTCCACATGTTCGATGAAACTGAGTGAATTTAGAAAGTAGATTATCCAACGATCTCTTTTGTGAGATTCCTTTATAAGGTTTCTACTTAATAATGCAAATGATTGGAACTGCTTCAAACCAATGGTATTGCAAATTACATTTAACTTTCACGAGTTCAACAATTTCTTTTCTTCATTGTCAGGCAATTACCAGCGCATTGAGCAACAAATCATGAATGCCGAGTTCATAGACCAAAACACATCCAATGGGTACAGTCACATTGAGCAACACCTGGATCGTTCGTGCTGCCTGCCAAAACGATTCCGATCGGGGTGGATAAAAGTAATACACTTGATTAGCCGTCGGATACAATTTTCCACCTGTAATCAGGTAAACCCACACCTCTCCGAACCTAAATGAGTATTGGTTTTTCATCAATATTCGTTGCCGAGCCACATATCTTAAATATCATGCTAGTATTTGATCACAGCTCGACTTACATCAGAATAGGCAGCATCATCCATAGACGCACAAGTGGGAGATACCAGACAGCCAGCATGACGGGTGTGACGCCGTGCAGAAGGAAATCTCCTGTGTTGGCGAGAAAGCAGAAAGCACGGTAGTTGCTGAGAAAGCCGAACCAGCCTTGTAAGATACCAGTGAACGTCGTTGGGTCAACGTAGAGCCGTAAATAGTACCATCCGCACATGATGGCGAGTCCCCAGTATGTCGCCATGCCCATGGCTACTTGTGACTCCATTACATGTGCTAGCAAAGTGAAGCCAACCCAGCAAAATGTGTACAGGATCTGAATACGTAGCAATAGCACTGGAATCAGCACTGTACAAAACAGCACGCCCACTGCTCGAATTGCATCCAGCCGTTCATCGATCCATAGCGACTGTGTATCTTCCCACGCATTGACAGCTGCCGGAAGGCTCGATGAGAGCAGCGGCTGCATAGACTCCATCACTTTTAGCTAGAACGTAGACTTGTTTGCAAGGGACACAAAAAAATTGAGTGAATGGGTACAGAGGGTTACGCTGAACTTTCGTGATATATTTGTGGGGTGCGTAAATTCAACCAACGGTAGACGTCTACCCACAAGAAGCTCTTTGAAAGGGCGCAGGGTAATTTTTTCTATACAATGTGTGCTTTTTTCGTTGGATCAGAGGTAGTCTTGAATTGATGATGCTCCGTATGCATTGTCTACCTAAGAACCAAAAACGTTCCGTCCATCTGCAGTAAACTGCACAGTGCATGGTCGACAATTTCTCTACATACCACATAGTAAACCCCTGGGATGATTTATTGACTGTAAATGAGCTTGTACGGTGTTAAATAATGTATTTCCTCTCTTGTTAGCTCTAATGGCTTCATACCTCGTTCTCATTCTCTATCGTCACGCTAGGAGCTTACGAGTTCCCATGCTTGACTCACCACGACGCACGCGAATGGGATTATTAACTGGCTAATGTGTTCAACTTGTTGTGCTTTTCTCAAAACATGTTTTGATCGCGGAGGGTCGATACAATACACTTCATTTGCACCAGGATATAATTTCCCACCAGCGATCACGTGGACCCATAGTCGCGAATAACTACAAAATGTCAATAATGCAGCACGTTAGTATTTTCGTCTTCAACACATGACCATTTCAATCGCAAAGTAATAAATGAACCATATATAAACGTACATGGCAATGGGGAAAATCATCCACACGCGTATCAGAGATAAGTACCAGATAAAGAGCATCGTCGGGAAAATCGCATGCAGAATCACATCACAGGTATTCGCGAGTGTACGGAAAGCACTAAACTTGCTGAGAAATCCGAACCAACCCAACAAGATCCCCATAAACGTGGTGCGATCGATCCAGAGTCGAAGGGAGTACCATCCGATCATAATGGTCAGTCCCAAATACGTCGCCATACCCACAGCTGCTTCAGACTCCATCCAATGTGCTGCCACAACGAATGCCACCCAACTAAACGTATATAGGATCCGAATTCGCAGTAATGCTGGTACTAATACTGTACAAAATAGCACTGCAACTGCACGCAGAGCATCGAGGCGATTGTCTAGTGGCTCTGTTATCCGCTCTTCGACCGCTGCCAGACGCAGCGTCTGCACAATCTGAACGAACTCCATCAAATAGCCTTGTATGTGTGTGGAGTGTGTGATTTGTGAATGAGATGATAGGATTTGCGGTCCAAGAAGGCAGGTGGTAGCATTTTTTCAGTGCATCCATATGCTCCAGTGGCTAGATGGATTCATTTCCCAGTCTTCTCCTGATTTCTTGAAAAATGCAGCATGTTTCTTACATTCTCAAAATGCTTGTATGAATAGACGGGGCAGACCTTACGGACAAGAATGCAGTCGTCATGTGCGCTGCCAATGCAAGGCAAATGGTGTGAGTTGCCACGCTCGAAGCAGCCGTTATGTGTGCTTTCACGAGTGGATCCAACATTAATATCCATGTAAGTTTGGCTCATTGTGCTTACTGGCATTCATTAGCACCTGTATGTGTATGAAACCACTCCGCTTGTTCATAGTTTTTAACGTGATTTCGCATTTTCTCTACCTATTGAAATGTATGTAGGTGATCAGTCCGTCGTACAGAAAGTGGTCGTAATGAGGATGCTTTGCAACTGCCATTGCGCCTCTCTTCCTTCTCACCTTTCGAACTTATCTGTGTATATCACAATTGGTGGAGAACGAAGGGAGCTCAAAGACACGGTACAAGGGTAGCTGTGATTGATGAGAGTCGTTAAGGCATCAGTACGAATAGACCGCAGCAGCATTAAAATTGAAAGTGTACCGACAGCAATCAATTATGCACAACCTGCTACGTAGTTAAAAAAATTGGATACCTTTTAAATGAGCTATCCATTTCATCTATATACAAGCACTTCTCTGAAAAGGGTGGACCGAGTTACTGGCGGCTAGCCTCTCTAACATTGATGGGTAATTTCGAACACACTCAATTGGTCTATCGTGGGACCATCACAGTCAGCCGAACACATTGCAGGGAATTTAGACTAATGTATGGCCGTTGTGTGATCCTTGACAGTGGAAATATGTTTGCTCCGTCCATTATCACAACTGAAACTGATGATGAGTGGATACTCGTCCTTCATCTCTCTTTAGAATGTGTGGATACAAGAATCGCGGTCGGTTAAATTTGTTCTTGTGACCTAGGCATTCCACTTTCTTTACCTGTCATGCATAGACTGTGGCCTTCGAGATTTATGAGATCGCAAAATAAAGATTTGCTTCTTCATCTCATGAGTCATGCCGACTGGATATGAAAACCATTGCTTAGACACAGTAAGACTCTTACGCGTCAAAGTTGGAGTGAACAGTGGTGAAATCAACATATGAGCACATCAAAACTTCAGACATTATAATGGAAATAATTTTATACTTGTTGCTGTGTTTCCATTGGCACTTCACTCCTTGAATTTCTTACATCCACACTTGGTCTTGCACTATGCTCGCTAATAGCTGCAAGAATGCGCAAAGGTCGCAATTGACTGTGTGGCGACGCACCCAACTGGAATCGTGAGATTACAAAACAGTTCGATCTTACTCGCTGCTTCCCAAAATGCTTTGCTTCGCGGTGGGTCGAACATGTACACTTGGTTTGCGCGCGGGTAGAGATTGCCATTGACGATCAAATGCAGCCATAATTTCGAGAAACTGTAATAGCAGTTGATAGATAATTTTGCGTCAGTTCGATCAAAATCAATCGATGGAAGGCCAACAATTTGAAGTTCAACTTACATCAAGATTGGCGGGATCATCCACATGCGCACCAAATGAAGGTAGAGGTATGCAAGGGCCATGGGAACCATACCATGCAGAAGGAAGTCACCCACATTCGCAAGCACACAAAAGATGCGGTACTTGCTGACAAAACCGAACCAGCCTTGTAGGATCCCGGAGAATGTTGTCGGATCGACCCAGAGACGTAGTGAATACCAACCACTCATGATAGTGAGTCCCAAATATGTTGCCATGCCGAGTGCAGCTTCTGAATCCAAGTGATGGGCAAGCAAAGCGAAGCCAACCCAAGAAAAAGTGTACAAGATCCGGATTCGCAGCAACGCAGGTACCACTACCATGCAGAAGAGCAACACCACAGCTCGAACTGCATCAAGATTTCCATTTAGTAATTGAGCAGGGTCTTCGAAATTCGTGAGTCGCGGTAGAAGTTGAAATTGGACGATTTCCATCGTAGTATCTTGTGTTGATCTGCTCACTGGAGCGGAAGAAGAAAAGTGAAAAAGAGCATCGTCTCTTACCATGAACATGTGCGTCCCAAAGTTTCTGGTCGTAAGATGGTTCGGTATCTGGATCATAAGCGTTAAAGATCGAACTGTATGTGCACCTATTCAAAAAGGAAAATTAAAGCGTCTGATCTGGAGAGAAGCCCATTAACTTGGATGCTACTTTGATAACGTCAAAACCCGCTCTGTATGTGTTTATGAAGTAGGAGCATTGGTATTTCAAGGCCCATAGATCAGGATAGTGCTATTTAGTATTAAAGCAGCAAACTGATAGTTAGAGCGAAGCTCTCTCTCTCTCATGGAAGAGTTTATCTGTTGAAGAATTCAGATATTCGAGACGACTCAGTCAACATGATGTCACCAGAGTATCACTAGACCTTCGATTTTAAAGCCAGCGACTTTTCGTGGACAAGAAATCCACTAGTTCATCCGCCTGATGGCTTATCAAGATCCAACGTACGGATCATGGCGAGGATGGATACTTGGCGAATAAAAAATCAAGATGGAAGTCCAGTGGCGAATCCTAAAAATCAAAGCAGCCAGAGTGACGACTAAAGTCGAACCCACTACCAAAAAAAAAGCAAAGATCAAGATGCAGTTGCTACGACTGTATCTCTACAACTGTATTCATGTCGGTGTGAATCCAAAGAAGCATGGAGATATGAGAAATGTTGCATGTTGGAATGATCCGCTTGGTCATCTCACCACCATACACGTAGAAAGCTTATCCGTCGCTTCGCACTGTGGACGTTGACAAAAGTCTAAAAGCACACAAGGCAGATGTGCAGTAACTTGGTGATATGAATGAAGAAGCAGTCGATTCATATGGACAGACATTCAGAGCGACATTGACCTGTTTTACTCATCAGTGACATTAATCTTGCTCCATCGGTGCAATAGTGTTGTTAAGACTTGAGCTCTCCCAATCTGTCCATGTACGTAATGCCCGCGATGCGTGTGCGGCTATACAAAATGACAGAGCGCGACCAATTGGTCTTACCAAGAGCAGCCTTAAAGCGAAATCGATTGCCGTCCAAGAAAAATGCATCGATTCGTTCGACCACGTCATTGCGTACTTTCAACTCTCGAAAGGACGCCGGAACTGCCACACCGAGTCGATTGAGGCGCTTTTGAGCATTGCTACAAATTAAAGATAGGATAATATACAAATAATAAGGAAAAGAAAGGTTGTGATATCTAAGCACGACAAATGGAGTCCTTTACGTACCGGTAACACTTCCATGGTTGAGGTTCGATGAGTAAATGGTCGGTCATGGCGGCAACAGTGTCCAAGAATTTCCACAGTCCATCGTCACCATGGTTTAAGTGGATCCACATCGTCACACTAAAGCACGTTACCAGATCGAATTGACGTTGCTCAGACGATCGCTGCGCAGTCTTTGCAAATGCGGCCATGTCTTTCGTAAACGCACTGGTCATCACGTTTGCGTACCGAAACTCCACGAGATCTGCCGAGTTGGGGTCCATTTGCACGGGTTTCTTCGTTGCTCTCGCAATTAATTCCTTGTCAATATCGACGCCCAATACGAATAGTTTTCTTCTCTTCGCGAATGAGATTTGTTCGTGTTCCTGTTTATGCTCTGACTGCGTAGGTTGCGTGGATGGATTCTCATCACCAGGTACCTGATTCTTTGTGCCATTACACGAGAGTGCTAGCAGCGCCATATCTGCTGCTTTTGCTTTTGCCACTTTTTTTGAAACTCCTTCACCCAAGCCTACCCGTTGGCCATCGATTTCTAGCTCACAGACATAGTGTTTCCGGTGGCTACTGCCACTTTCGTCCTTCCAAATATACTCGACACGCTGCTTGCGTTTCTGCATCAGTTCGTTCAAACGGCTCACGCTGTTGCTATCAAAATCCGTCACATCTTGAGTCATATTATTGCTGCTACTCATAGTCACCAATGGTCGTTGGCCAGTCAATTCGTCGTACAACCCAATCGTCAGGTCGCCTTCATTGCATCCGATGTCCAGGACAGTTGCAGCACTGTTCGTGAAGTTTTCATCTAAACTCAACAGTGCGCGTCGCAATGCATTCGAAGTCGGCATATCCATGAACCGCAGCCGCTCTTGGACAGGATTGAAGCTATAGTACGCATGGAAGTTCCCCAATATGTGCCCTTCCGCGTCATCCATTTTGGATTTTTTTTCGTCACGTTCCACCCACCACAATCATAAATAGTGTGAATAAATCCTTTGACTACCAGTGACAATCTGGTAGTCAGAACGATAGAGCTGGTAGTCAAAACGTCGTGCTTTATTCACACACCTTTCGCGTGTCAACGAAGCCCAACACCAGGAAAATCGACAGAGAGCGAAGATGCACTCGTTGCGATGCACGCGTGTAGTTTTGCCGCGGGTATTACTTCCGGCGCAACGCTTCATCTCCACAGCTCAGGCGTCTGCAAAACAGCAGGAAAGCAATTTTTCGCGATACGCAGGGATTGCGTTCTTCTCCACCATTGTATGTTTCTTTGGATGAATGTGTGTGTACTCTGATGGAAGTGCAAACGGAATATATACTGGGATTGCTATTTATTATTACAGGTTGCTGGGACCGCATACTTGGGTTCATGGCAGGTGAGTCGTTGCCGTGGACGCTACACTCTGATGTAGCGCTATTCTCTTAGCACACTGTGTGAAAGGATGCTGATTACGATGATTGCTTATGGCAAATAGACGCAACGATACTTCTGGAAAGTTGATTTGATTGAGGATCGCAAGAGACAATTGATTCACGATGCTGTTGATTTACCAAAAAATGCCTCGGCACACGGAAACATGTAAGAGAAGATATACGATGATTTTCGGAGAATGATCGTGTGGTGGGTTTGACACGAGCATGCACAGAGACGACATTGAGTACCGACAGCTTCGTATTGAAGGCACGTTCGAGCCGAACACCACATACTATTTGTGTATGTATCACTTTCCGTTATGATAGAGACCGAAGTCGAGGATATGCGTACACAAAACTGACTCTTGTTTATTATTTTAGACCCTCGATCTGCGCCTGCTGACCCGACTGATCACGTTGCCACACCGAAATCCGGAGGATATCTGTACTCGCTCTTTCGCCGAGATAATGGGTTTGTGTTCGCTACTTTCTGTCGGTGTTTCCTATTCGGCGGTGTTCATGTGACACTAACATTCAAGAAATGCAAACTCATATTCTTCTAGCACACCCGTCATTGTGAATCGAGGATGGCTTCCTCGCAAATTGCTCATGCAGCATATTGCTGATGACAACAAAGAAGAGGACGGCGTTGTCTCGATCGTCGGTGTGTTGCGTCATGGAGAAGAGGTAGGATGAGTTACCACAGCCTGCTGCCCCATGTTGACAACAATATCTGATGCTTATGTTTCGATCGTATAGAAAGGCAAGTTCACTCCAGATAATGACATTAAAAATCGTCAATTTTTCTATTTGCAACACGAAGAGCTCGCCAGGGCTATGGGCATTAGTGCAGATGATGAGCTGCCTGTCATTATTGATGCATTGGGTACGTCTTCTGCTTTATCCACTCGTTATGTTGTAAAGTTAATGAATTTATGTCTGTGGTTTAGCTGTTGACGGAGATGATGCAGAAGCGTCCCTGACGCACCCGTTGCGCAAAAAGTTGAGCAGCTACACGGAGTTTTACATGACGCCAGAGAAGCATGCCGCCTACGCAGCAACCTGGTATTACATTCTACGTCCATTTGGTAAATGGAAAACAGTCTCTGAATATATGATAAATGTGATAACAGGTTCTCCTTCAGCATTGCTGCCGCAATTTTGGGATACCTTCGCTTCAAAAAAGGCAAAACCATCAAACGAAAGCTGTAGATGAAGTCAATAGATCATAACAGCAACAAATTGGAAATTAAATATCAACGACAGTGACGCGTTTCCTGCACGACCGTTTTTTGAGCATGAGACAACTTTATCAAGTTGAAGATCGAACGCAAACAATCGTTTGCACCTTTCACACTCACGTACGCCATCTCACACACCAATGAATTTTTCAGTCGACATTCTAGCAAATGATTGATCCATACTCGTCAACACTTCTTAGAGCACAAAAGCTACTTTGTATCCATACATACACATGCACGATTTGTCCAGTGCATCTTCAGATCTTCTGTTATTTATCGATGTTTGGAAGTGTGGGCATCCCACATTCAGCGCTTTGATTGGTCAAAGCAGCTTCTGGCCAATCAGATGGTAGATAATTTCCTAAATTGAGGTGGTACACGTTAAATTAGAGAATCAGTATTGCTTGTTACTGCGTCGAAGACGCTTCACACCCAGAGAAATAACAAGCCAGAACAGAAAAAGCAGGTGGACGCTCTTCAATCAAGCAGGAGAGTGATAAGAGAGAAAATCAATTCATCAAGATGGAGGACGCTGTGCTGGTGCTGACGATGCTCTTCGTACTGGTCATGTCATCCTATATGCTAGATCGGTACTCATGTATGGTCATCTCGCAGAGCGGCTTCGCGTTAGTGTTTGGGCTCATCGTCGGATTGCTGTCGATCATCGGTTCAGGACGACATGCCGCGCTTCACAGTCACTTGAATCTCGACAACAATCTGTTTTTTGATGTCCTGCTACCGCCGATTATCTACGAAGGCGGCTTTTCGATCAAACGTCAGGCATTTTTCCGCAATTTCCCCGCGATTATGAGTACGGCAGTGCTTGGTACGGTGATCGCGACATGTACAACTGGAGGTATTCTGTACTTGGCCGGTCAATCGGGCATGGTGACACCATTGTCATGGGTAGAAGCGTTTCTGTTTGGTGCGTTGATCAGTGCGGTGGATCCTGTGGGGACGTTAGCGTGTTTCAATAAGTTGAATGTACCACCATTGCTGTTCAACCTCGTATTTGGTGAAAGTGTCTTGAACGACGCAGTTGCCATCGCATTGTATCAAACTCTGCTCAAGTGGCAGCCAGATATTGATCTTAATGCCAAGGAATTATTGTCGGTCGCTGTAAACACGGGCGGGACTTTCATTGGGTCGCTGTTGGTGAGCTGCGTGATCACGCTTGGTGGTGCTTTCCTGCTCAAGAGACAAGTATTTTCGACGCTGCGGTACTTCCCGACGTACGAGATCTCACTGTGTTTGATTTTCAGCTTGTTGACCTACTTTGTCGCAGATAGCTTGAAACTCAGTGGCATCGTGGCGCTGTTCTTCTCTGGCACTATGACAGCCCATTATCATTTCCATACTATCTCGATCGAAGCGCAGCATTCGTTCACGCACTTGTTGCATACACTTGCATTTGTGTGTGAGAACTTTGTCTACGTGTTCATGGGGACATCGGTCATTATGATCTTTGCTGGTCACGTTGAGAAAAGTTCGGGAACGCCGCTTCGAGTGGATGATATGGATTGGAAGTTTATTGGTATGACGCTCGTGGCATGCCTTGTTGGCCGCTTCTTTAACATTTTCCCATTGTTGAGCATGTCGAATTGCTTCCGATCCGGGCCGATGCACATTCCGGGCAAGTATATGTGTGCGATCTGGTTTGCGGGGTTGCGCGGCTCCATATCATTTGCCTTGGCGAAAAATTGGTCCTACATTGGTATCAACGGTGCATCTCATCGCAAACTGATTGAGTCGACAACGTTAATGATCATTCTCTTTACAACAATCGTTATTGGCGGTCTTACAGGACCTTTTCTGACTTTCCTTGGATTAACCAACGTGAAGCAACCTGAACAAATTGTTCAGACAGAAACAGAATCAGATGCGGGCTCTTCCAATGAAGCAAGTACTTCCATAGTTTCACCATCGCCGGCTTCACATGTTCGACATGTGGGGCGAGGCACGATGCATTATGTAATTAACCGTGGAGCTTCCGGAGATCAGGCTAATGGAACCTCGTTCATAAATGTGCCTGCCACGGACAGTGAGCGAATTGCGCTAAATCAAGATCCCATCCTGACACCACGACCGCAATTCCAGGACAGCTCGGACGAAGAGGAGGAGGAGGAGGAGGCATGGGACCAACGCATTCGACCACCTGCTATCCAACGGGCCTCCTCCAATTCTCATCGAGAGTCATACACTGGTGCGTTCTTCCGCACATGGCAGAATTTCGATGCACAATACATGCAGCCAGTCTTTGGCGGTTACTCGCAGTCGTCGTCCTCGGCTACGCGTCAACCATTATCAGCACGACCAGATACGGCTACGGCAGTACCAAATAACCAACAACTCGCGAAGCCCCGGAAGGAAGCAGTGGTTTGAGTTTTTAGATTGGTCTGTCAATCCTCAATGCGCTTTATGTATATATATATGTATGGCATGATACATCGAACATGCCTTTTTTCATCTAAGAGATCATATGATATACTAAAGTATGAGCATCTCAAAGAAGAGCTCCTGCTTTTTGTTTGAATATGACTCAACAGCAAAAGCTAGCTAAGACTAGATGACCACGGAGTAGGTATCTCCGCCGCCTAGACTTGATAAGTAGGTGTTTGTTCTTGAGAAATATGTTCCTTGCAGCGAAGACAGTCAAAGACTTGGTGGTGCTTCATTGCGTGATTGATTCTCCTACGCTTAACATCATGCCATGGGAGTCGTACAGCGCCCTCTGATCGTTTCAGGATGGACATCAAATATCTTTCTACCTTTGACAGAGGATAGATGCTTGGTCATGCCTTTCGACTGAAGTTAATATCGTGAGATAGATAATAAGAAAAAACGTCCACCTCCAGACTTGAAGACTTTTCGCGTTTTTTGTCAATACAATTATACATCACCTTGTTTTGATATATACTATTGGTAATTTACTTTGGCTTCCAGCTAAACCCGCAGGAAATTTTCAATAATTAATTATGTGATGCGGCTTTAATCGTTTACTCCTCGATATTTTACAACCATCTTTTAGCTAATTTTAACAAGCAATCCGCGAGCCAACGGTGCCAGTTTTCAGTTGTTTTCCTAAACTCAAAAAATCCGCAACTGCCTTTTAGCACATAATATTTTGGCATAGGATAGTTTTTTATTTGTAATGATGAACAAAGCAAACAGCGTTCAAATCGAACTAGTGGTTGTCGAGTAATTAGCGGTCAAAGATGAGTATTCGCTTCCATTTTGGCATTGTTTTAGCTTGATGGTCATCGTTTTTATTTCTTTTGATTCATAATTCGTTTCATATATGTCATTTACCCTAACCATATTGAATAAAATGAGCTCTAATATTGTCAAGAGTGTTTGTCGTCCAAGTAATTTGGCGGCAATCTTCGAGTTATTGGTGCAATACTGTTGGTGTCTTAAGCCACTCTTCAGCACTTGAGTTCCATACTATGTGCTACAGAGTATATCATTGGACAAAAATGGTATTGTGGTATTTTTTATGTTCTGAACGACCTTGAGAATCGCAAAATCGATGACCATCTGACAGAAAATGCAAATTTTGTCGTACCAGTTCTCCTCTCTGGATGCTACGACTTGGATAATAATCACGGGAAACAAGTTTTCTTGGACGGATCTGTTTCGAACTGCCACACATTTTCGTAGAGCACGAATAGCGGATTTTTTGGATTTTGGCCAACCTAAGAATTAGGCTGTTTTTGGCTCCCTTGACTTGCGGATTGCTTGTTAAAACTAATATCGAATATCAAATCAATATATTTACACATTTTTGTCCAATTATCAATACGATACATTTTCTTTGGCCAATAATCGGAGTAATAAATTCCGAACCTTCAACAGTTTGCCATGCTGGCGTTCTCCATGCAATAACAGCCGAGGTGAGGGTGGGAGGGAAGAAGCGAGGCATAGAGCGTGATACGAGAATGCCAATACAGGATGGTGTTGCAGATAGAAGCAACGAACGACATGCGGATGATGAAAATATAAATAGCAGAACTTCAACCCCAGATTTGCTAGAGGAGACTGCTAGTGAAGGAGGAGAGGAAGGCGAGAGTGATAAACGGTGCAGCGGATCGATGTCGCCGTCGATAGAAGCACTGGAAGATTTGATATTGGAGGCATACAATAATATGCAGAGTGATGGCGAATACATTTTCCTACCGGACGAGGTGGCGGAGAAATTACACCATGCAGCACACTTGGTGAGTTAGTGTGTGTATATGTCTATGTCAGTTAGTGTACATGACATTTGTCTTGTTTTTTGTTGTTGTATTTCATATGTGATGCTGGATCAGATGCAAAAAGATGCTGTTCCATGTGATGAACCCAGTTCGCGTCCCCCTTGCCACATTGATCGTCTGCCGGTGGACGAAGTTGTACAGGAAATGAATGTCTTAAGTGTCGAATCAAAAGACGTACAGGAACCAGAAGCAGAACAAAATGCGGAAGCAGATGAAGATGTGACGAAGCCAATTGCCCGTATTAGAAGCTCCGATTCACTCTTTACTGAACTACCACCCGTTCTCGAACTTGACGAAGAGGCAAGTTTAATAATGGCGTTGTGTTGACGTATTAGTATTTGTTAAAACTAATATCGTGTTCGCTCATTGTCATGATTCTTGTGAATAGAATTTCAGCGACACAGCATCAAGAGATGGAGACAATTCTTTTCGTCAAATACCAACGAGAAGGAAGTCGTTTTCACCGGCACATCCGACGCTTACTCCGAACGGTAGCGTCACATCTATTTCCAGTCGAGCATCAAACCGAACGAAAATCCCTCTTTCATTCGATCCTCCAACAACGCCCACGAAAGATGAAAAAGCAGCACATGATGCCAAAGTGTCTGCGTACGAGAAACGCAGAGAGGCGGCTCAGAAATTGAAGGAAGAAAAAGCAAACCGTGAAAAACGCGCGCGAGAAGCAGCACGGAAACAGCGTGAAGACGCGCGACGAAAGCTGGAAGAAGCTCAGCGCAAACAAATGGAAGAGCGACGGGAGCGGGTCAAACGGATCAGAGAACAGCGCAAGATGGGTAAGTAGCCAGAATTTAGAATATTCGCAGGCGAGAAGAAAAAGTGAGTGATCGTGTTGTTTGTAATTTAAGCACATAAATTAAGCAATGCTATGGGTGCATTATTGGATTGTTATTTCTCGTCTTTTATATGAACTTCCTGATATCTTTCCAAACCTGCAGGATCGAACTCTTGGGCTAGCAATCGCATCCCATCAATGGAACAATCAAGAACTCTGACCTCGCGCTGCAAATTCTCCGTTGTATCCATTAACCGCTGAGATTTTGCTTGGAGTTTCTGCTTTCTTTGATTGAGATTCCTGTATTGTTTTTCTCGAAACCTAACATTTACGATATTCTTAAGTATACATAGGTCGGTCGCAATAATGAACCAAGACAGGATATTTTACCTGACATCCTGATGAAGTTGCTTTGCACAAAAGTGAGCATATTGGCAAGCGAATTGCAGGATATTAAGTGCTTTTGTGAGACCAAGACAATGGTCTTCCATGTGATTTTTGGGTAGCACGCTTCTATCTTTATTTACTGCTCCATATAGTGTAATCAAGAGCAGATCATATAGTATATCGATTCGTTTCTGTGGCAGCCATGTACAACACAAGGATGTTACACTCTTAATACAGCTGCATATTGGTGGCAATCATCCCGCGTCATGTATTATGAAGGTGCATACCTCGTGGAATACTTGTCCAACACGAATTGAATGGAATCTGCGGTGACATTGGATGGACTGTCGAGGTAGAACAAATTGAAACCCATCATACACCGTCGAATGGTTGTGCCTGGTCGTAAGATTAGAAGGTGAAGGTTTTGAGTGCGAAGTAATGAGCTCTTGGTGGATCACTCTTGCTTGTATATAATTTACATCTTTTGACAGCAATCCTTCATCATCGACAAAATTTGACTCATCTTCTGCTGAATTGGGAGCATCTTCCTCAACCATCGATTGGTTGATGAGTTTACTTAACTCATACCAGCGAGTCGCTGGTGAATTACCGGCTTGCTTCCATCGAGCGTAATCGATCCGAGTCGCGCCAATAAACGATAATAACACCGCATTTCTTGTTGTACTCGTCCACACTTCAACATAAATGTGTTCCACTGACAACAATAATTCAGAAGCGTTCCCAATCAACTGCTGATCGTCAATACAGCGTTCCAATAGCAAGCGACCCTTTCTACATCAATCAGTCACATCATCACATTGAATTGTGCGAAACTTGAGAGCTGTAAACATATCGATCAAGTATTTACACATACACACCTTCCATTCTCAACGTTCCATATACGTAGCCACAACCATCCGTTCGAAGAGATCTTCTTCACCTGGTTCAGTACGACTTCCATATCTTTTCTTCTTCTCGAAACGTCGCATAATCAAGAATGTGTGTTACTGGCAACAACGGGTTTGGGAGGTTACAAGAAGGTCGCACGAAGGTGGCTCCTGGCTCTCCATTGGTCAATCGGCGGGGGTCAGTATTGAGAGCAATTTGCACCAACGACTGAAGAATGCGGGCGACCATACTCACTCTTATACTAAACCCTGTGCTAAGAGGTCATATTGAAAGAAACCCAACAAGCAAGCAAACGCACTAGGAACATCTCGGCCAAGATTAGTAGTGGGGAAATACGTGATGGTGGCGCTGCGTGGGAAGAAAACAAATGCCACGACCAAGCCAAAGGCGGTAGAAAAGGCCAATGCTGCGGCTGCGGCTGCAGCTGCTGGGACAGCTAGCAACAGTAGTGCCGCAATCCAGACGCAAACTGGAAAAGCTACCACCACGGCGCAACAGATCTTGCAGCAACAGCGACAAGAAGAAGAAAAGTCTATCGTACAGCGACGTCAGCAAGAGCTGCTGCAGTTGCTTCAGTTCACACTGCGCTCTGGTTTGTCATTACAGAAGATCCCAAAGGAATATACGATCTCGAGTTTTTGCAATACGCTGTTGACGGCGTTTGCTGCGTCCAGCAAAGAACGGAATGTCGCGCCCCAGCAGCTCATCTCGAAACTAACGCGAAATTCACGGAAACGAGTTTGTGGTGCCATTTTCACGGCCGATGAGATCGCATATAGTTGTCGGAATTGCCAAATTGATTCGACTTGTGTAACATGCAAGGACTGCTTCACGCATAGGTACGGATCGATGGATGAAGGTGTATTGGCTGGAGAATATATAAAGAGAAAGCTTTTGAGACTGGAGACTGATCGTTATGCATACACTTTACTCATGTAGTGATCATACTGGACACGATGTGTATTTCCAGCGAACGACGGCAGGAAGTTCTTGCGATTGTGGTGATCCACATGTAAGTATTTATTGCAATAATTTTTACAAAATATTTTACCATGTCTCACAATCATGTTCATGCGCGCAACGTAGGCCTGGAAGCAAAGCGGCTTTTGCACAAAACATCCTGGAATTGATTCATCTGTTGATAATGCGTCCAAGAAACAAAAATTACCAAAAAGCATTTCTGTGGTGGCTCCTGTGGTCATTGATGCTGTCGTGGAACATTTGTACCAAGTTCTGCTGGGGGTGCGGTATGGCTTCGAATTGGCTGAAGCGCTTGAACTATTTACTCGAAACATACCGCCTCATTTCCTTCCATTTATCCCACATTATGGCAAGGAAGACGAGACTGCTACTGCATCGGTGGAATCATCCGAGTCAGATCCTCAAATGGCCTCAAATAATGTATCTGAGACTCGTGTCTTGCGCGGCAATAGAACTGGTCGGTCGTCTGGAGCAAAAGACTCAAAGGTACAGGTAGCGAAGGAGTCACCTGTACTGTTCGGTATTCGTCTTCACCATGATGATGTCCATTCGGTAAATGACACGATCAATCATCTCTGTGTTGCGTTGGATTTCTCGAAATCGTCCGCTCGGACAGTACTAAATGAAACTGATCGTGTTGGGGATTCAGTAATTACCAAGCGTGCGCTTCTGAAATGTTCATTGGTTGTGGGTGATTTGATGCGAAGATCGTTAAATATGTCACTTGCGCCAACGTGGTGGGATCAGCAGATGCAAGATCTTCCTGGTATTCTTGAGTGGTTGCATTTTGTGAGTACCAGCTCAGATGCTCTAGCTGACTTTGTTGCAGAAGCGTTAAGCAAAGAGCGAAGTCCGAAACTAAAGGGTTTTGATTCCCTATCTGGTAGAATTGCGAAAGGAACAAAGATTAACACATTTTTGAAGGATCACGTTGTACGACTTCATAGCAAGGCAAGTGAGCTGATTACGATGCTAATTGGAGAAGATCAAGATGTATTCTCTTGGGCAATGGAGCAAGAATCTATTCAAAAGTCGATGTATCGATTTCATGCACAAGACTCCGAGTCAACACTTTCGTCTTCGCTTCCGTTCATTATTAAAGGGGAGAAAGTGTCATGTCAAAACTTATTTATTGAAGAATTTATGAAAGCAGTATCGCAGAGCCATGAATTCTCGCGTCACGAAAGCGTTCGCGATGGATTGGAAGCAGTTGTGGCAAAATTTTTTACAACTACAGCTGAAATTGAGAAAATGAAGTCACAAAACTTTTCGTCAGTATTGACTTTGATGGTTCAGTACGATTGTGTTTTGCATAAACGGACTGCGGAGCTATCACACGCTTTGTTACGAGAGCATTTACTCGATACAAATTTTCGTACAAGTATGCTTGAAGCCTACGTTCGATCGTATCGATCGATGAACGTTTCGTTTTTACAAGGTCTGGGAAATTCAAGTGATTCAATTTTTGATTTCGCAGTGCAATTTCTGACGGTCCCGCACTTAGTTAAGAACTACACAAGAGAGACAGCGAAAGACCATCCCGAACGATTGCAACTCGTGACAGAACTTCTCGCATCTCTTGAATTGGTTTTTAAGTCTGCAATTGATGCAAAAGATGGTTTATTAAATGTGGACCATCCTGCTGTTAGTAACCAGAAGTACAAGGTATGCGTCAGTTTCCACTGATATGGAACAATAACAGCATGCAAAGGGGATTGCTAATTGTATACTATGACTTGTTTTTGTTTGCAGCACTGCGTGGATAACTTAGAGTATGTCTTCAATATCGGTGGGATTCCGAACGAACTAGTTTGTGATCAAGAGAATTTAAGACTCTGGCTTTCGTGCCTTAAGATGCTTCAGGTGAGTGTTAATTGTCTTTATTACCTCTGATATGAAAAAGCTAATATAAGATAATTATGCAGGGTGGAGATTTGCAAGTGCGACGTGGTGTTCATCAGAGCCATGTGGAATACGAATCGGACAGCTGGTTATCAATGTTCAACCTTGGCATTCGAATTCATTCTATCTTTCCTGTTTCATGGCATGGGTTCGAGCCTTCAGTTCTGGAAGTGAGGAAGTTGAATCTGGCAGACATTTTCGGCGTAATTGTGGATGCAGTTGTCAAGACATCAACCCATTTGAACGAGAAAATCGCGAAAAAGACGTTGATCCCCGTGACAAGGCTAATTGACTGGAATACTTTCGGTACAATCGATGAACAAAAACGCATTGTGACGTACAACTTCAATGTTGCTGCTCAACCAACGTCGCTTCATATCCCGTTGCATCGGTTTCTTGCGGCATCACTTCGACATATCTGTATTCATCAAACTGGATTTGGAGAGTTGATTGCATCGAGGGGATTTCTTGGCGTGTTTGGGTTGAATAATCTTCCATTGGAATCCTGCATAGAGCTTATTGAAATGCCCTTGCGAAATTTGGTAATGGCATCTCAGATTCATTCAAATTTGTGGAGGCGAAATGGTGATGAGAATATGCTCGCTCAGCTGTATAATTACTCAGCATTGCCCTATTGCATCCATTATCGTGATTCAGACACATTTATGCTCCAGCTAGGTGTGCTAATGATGGGACCAGACGATATTATCGCAAGAATGATCGATCAATATCAGCTTGCTGAGTATTTTGTGCAAACTAACACCGACGAGCAGACGAAACACGTGCCAATATCTGAAACTGTCTCAGGTATGGGGTATACATCACTGGAAGTCGGCATTGATGAAGCGCAACTTCTTCAAATGCTGGAAGAATTCTTGCGACTCGTAATTGTTATTGGTACAAGCTTACCGAGCTCCACAGGCGCTACCTATGAGGATGAGTTTCTTGCGGAAGAAATGCTACAGCAGCTATGTGCGAAGTCGTATACCTTTAGCAAATTATTTGATTTGGCCATTTTACCTTCTGGTCAAGACGACATCTCAATTCCTCGCCTAGAGGGAGTACTTGCCAAAGTCTCCGAATTTGTACCACCCTCTGGTCTGGAACCTGGACGCTACGAACTGAAAGAGGGATATTTGGAGAAGTACAATCCATATTTCCTTCACTTAAATAGAGAATCTCATGAATTAGCGCGCGATCGATGGACAACATATCGGAAAATGTGTATTCAAAAAAGAGATAAATATTCTCCACCAACAGTCCCCTTGCAGCCTGCACGGACCCCTGTGAGCTTTCTGCGACCCGTCCAAGATATTTTAATGTGCCAGAGTACAATCACAATTATCAAGGTTATTCTATGGAAGGTACTTGGCGCTGAAAAGTTGGCGCAGCCGTCAACTACAAAATCTGCAAACCCTGTGTCGGACGCAGTCATCTCGACATGCTTGCATTTGTTGGTGCATGGTGTTCACACTGCCTGTTCTTCATCAAACGACCAGTTTTGGGAGCGTCTATGCAGTGTGGATGTTATATTGGGTAATTCGTCGATTCTTTCCTTGCTAAGCAACTTGAAGAAGAAAGCTACGTCACTCCTGGATGAAGAGCAACAAGGAACACTAGAGTGGCTAATTTGGAAGATCAGCGCCTCGTCTTCTGTATGCCAAGATGCCTTTAATCGCGTCGAAGCAGAAGCAAATGCTAGGAAGAGCAAAGCGAAGGCATCCCCAACTCATACGTTGACCTTAGAGCAGCGAAAAGAGGAGGCAAGAAAACGCGCTCTGGCTACAATGGCCAAGCAACAGGCGTCATTTCAAGCAATGATGTCAAACATGGGTGATGAAGAGGATGAAAATGGCGATATTAGCGAATCCAAGGCGGATACCTTCCCAGAAAGTGAAATCATTGATGAAAGCATGCAATTAGGAAAGCGGCGGGTATCAATTCAAGACACATATGACGATTTAAAGAAGCGGCAAAAACGTATTGATGAAGAAACATGTCACAAGTGCATACTCTGCCATGACACATCTAATCAAGGTCAAATGGGAATGGCTGCATACGTTCATCAATCAACTGTTCTGGCTTCTGTATTCCGACCAAATCCCAGTGAAGCTCTGGGACCGGATGGAAAAACAGTCCGCAAACAGGTAAAGGAGCTGATTGAAAAGATGGAACTTTGCTCTGGGGGTCCGAATTCGTCTGGAGGGATGTCTCCTTCTCCGCATGTACGCGGATTCTCCGCACCCTTGTCCGATTGGTATTTGGACTCTCGTGTAGATGCTCAGCCTCAAACCAGCCCAAATGCACAACGTCGCCACCGCCAAGATCGGTTAAGATTTGGTGGAGAGCAATTTCCTATTTTGGAAGGTGAACTTCTGCAGACAGACGAAGAATTAGAAGTGCTGGAAAGCATTATTGATATTCGTGAAGAAGATCGCCATTTGTTCCCGCTGGATTTGCAGGCTGCAGTCAATCTCGAACTGGACAGGGAACGTGAGGAAGAGAGATTTTTCCGAAGACATAGAAACCACCGACATGCTCATACGCAAGACAGTGATGATGAAGAATTCACTCCAGCCTTCCATCTCGAACGACAACCTCCAGGTTTTAGTAATGCAAACCATGAAAGTGCTAAGCTATTTCTTACGCCCTGTGGGCTTCATATCCGCACATGTCAACATGCAGTTCACATTCAGTGCTTAGAGCGATACATCAGTTCACTGCACAACAAAGCGATGCGGGGTGAAGAGTTCGATGGAGTTCAAGCAATCGATCCAGATTCAGCTATGACTCAATTTTTGTGTCCGTTGTGTAAGACATTGTGCAATTTTCTTCTTCCGACGTCCGACCCAGCAGAATCGGATTCCGGTGAGAACCCGGACTTATCTGTTCACAATAAACTAACCATACTGCCTAGCATGAGCTCTGGTACATGGAATAGTATTATTGAAGAACAGCTTCAGTTTCCTGGCTGGTATCGCACTGTCTTGGGATGTGATGGGAACTTCAGTGACGCAGATACAGACAATGTTCATGATTTATGGAGAGATTACTTTGAAGATACACTATGGGAACCACACGGTAGTCTCGAAAAAGGTGCTCCATTCTTGTGGTCTGCGTGCGCATTCTCAATTGTGTCATTTTTGACTGTGGCGGAAGATGAATATCGCAATGTATCAGGTAGTTGCATGCCGTTTGATCCGATCAAGGATCGCTGTCCACCGTTGCTGGAGAAAGAGTTTGAATCTTTATCAGCAGTGACCAAGTTCTGCAGATGGTCATTTTCGCTCTTGGAACACAGTGCAGACGCTAAAGTGATTTTGGAGACGACTAAGCGGTGCTGTCCAATCAATACCGAGACCAAGCGTGAGTACAGAAAATTTACGAAGGTATGGTTTTAAGTTATGATAGATAATTACCAGTGGGTCGATTCTCATGATTTTACCTTTGTTTAGGTTCTTGGGTCGATCGACGCTTGTCTTCGTGGGACAATTCTGGGTTTGCTTGTCGCGGATACCTTTACGGTGAGCCAAAATTACATATAGCGTATTGAAAATGCTTTAGCACGCTAACATCATTCTGTCTATGTGCTTCAGGCATTTGTCGCGTCTAGTGTGATTGCACAAGACCCGTCAATCATTTGGCGGTTCATCCCTGTGTTTAGTGCGGCTGATGTCCTTCAACGCCTTTACACAGAATTCATTTGTCAGAAGAAAACAGATGAAGCGTCGTTATTTCAAGACAGATTTTCAATGCAATCAATACAAGATGAACGTGGTATTTCGACCGAAGCCACCAAGGAAGAATTGTCACGATTTGGAGCGCGCCGGACGCGTAGTGGCCGGGCTATTGGAGGCAATTCAGGTTCTAGTGCTGCTGTTTGCCCGTCAAACACCGAAGCTGCCGATACTGTTTTACAAGCTATGATGGAATCGATGACAAGCTCAGGAGAAGAGCACTCAGATGAGTTTGCTGCCTTGGAGTTGTTAAAGCGCATGTTAGCAAGCGATTCATCGGAGAAGCTGAAGCCACTATCACGGAAGGAATTGTCATTGCGTCTTGATCGTGTAAAGCAGGGAAATACCCTATTGGTACGGCGGATGAAGTTATTTTGGCGGTGCCTCACAAACGGAGATCCTGCTGCAGCAGAATTACGTGACATGCATATTCCAAGCATATCAGATATCGCCAACAGCTCCGATGCTGTCTTGGATCAAATCTGGAAGTGGTGTGTTGATCGAATGAACAGCAAACAGTTCTTGGGGATTGCGAAATCCGGAGATCGTTGTGAGCACACAGAAGGATGCAGCGAAGCCTACGTTGCCAGCATGTTTATTCTGAGGGACTTGACTACGAAACCACAGCTAATTGACCTACCCGTTCAATATGATGAATTGTACAGTCAAATGACGGGGCGAAAGTGCGATCGATGCGGTCGAATACCCTGCGATCCCGGAATTTGCCTCATTTGTGGGGAGTATCTATGCTGTGGGGATTCCTGTTGCACACGACCGTTTGTTCCACATGGACCCCGTGTTGGTGAATGCACGAGACATGCTGCCGAGTGCGGAGGTGGAGTCGGAATCGTACTGCTGCTGGATCAGTGTCGGGTGGCAATTATCGGTGGGAGTATGGCCGCCTATTTCCCGTGTCCATACGTTGACGCTCATGGTGAAGAGGATGTGGGTTTACAACGCGGTCGCCCCTTACGTTTGGATATGACACGATTCCGCTACTTAGAATCACTTTGGGTGAACCATCGCATTTTTACTGAAGTCTCGCGTCAACGCAATCAGCGGGAGCCGCAGTACACCATTAATCTCTCATATCTCTAGCCAGGAAAAGTCAACAATGTTGTGTCTCGCGAATGTCTTTGCAAAGACTCCAGCGGTGGGTTTTCGGTAACAAGAATTCAGTTAATAGCAAAGTAGTTCTGCATATGAGTCGCTAATATAACAAAATAGCATTCAGAAAGAAGACAGAGTATTAAATACGAGCATATTCTTCATGTTTTTTAATTTCAGCCTAAAAATGTCAAGTGAGGTGGCAACTCGGCGTCGGAATAGCGCTCGTCCTGGAAAAAGACTCGAAGCAAGCGGCAGTTACCACCTATACGGACTTGTGTGGTGGTTACGTGCTTGGTACCAAATGCTTGACGAGTGAGATCCTGCAGGTCCATACACAAGTATCGCCATCCTGGTTTACTCCCAAACTCCAATGGCAACTGGCACGTGGATTGCTCAACTTGCGCCAGGCTCCTCGCATTTGTGACCTTGAACATACGGTACTTTTGCTTACCGTCCAAGATTTCTACGTAGAATTCTAGGAACTCGTCCAGATTTTTCACGAACATGACTAGGTAGCGGAAGATGTTGTGGGCTGGGAAGACGAGCTCTGCTTCACTTCCGAGAATCTGCACCACATCTTCTTTCACATCTTCATCTTCCAGGATGGCGATATCATTGCCATTGAGGACGCTAAGACACTCCGCTTGGCCACGGCGAACGGCTGGGTGGTCTGCGAGTGGTAAAACCTGAACACCTTGGTTATCTTCATTGTGTAAATCGAACCGGTTCTTCACCTTTGGCTTTAGTTTCTGTTTATAAGCAATATGTTGTGGAGCCAATTCGTCGTGACAATTCTTGGTAATAACTTTGGGAAGCAGGCATTCCAAGTACAGATCACCTGGTGAGTATGAGCTCTCGCCGATATGAACGAACGATGACGTGGAAGCGACAGTCGAGAGCGTTGATGGTGTCTCTAGCGTTTTCATCTCGTTGATGGAGAGAAAGCTTTTTCACACTTTCGAAGTGACAACTCGAAGGCCCGTTCTATTTACAAACGGACTGTTCGCTTCAAAATTGAGGCGTCGCGGTTGGGCTATTCAGGTTTGCCAACTGATCAGGTGCATAATTAACGTTCTATTGGACAACGTTGCCTCTGATGGCTTGGTTCTTCTCCCAGCACAAAGATTTGTTTGACTATAACAAGTACGTTGGCCATGAAGAGCCTTCTGTTCTGTATCAAGCTGCTGTGTCGTCCGGGTCCAAGTCATTTTTGCAACAATATCAAGAATGTGACAAGCTTCCAGCTCCCATGACGTCATCGTCGATGTTCTCCAATCTGATGTTGGATACAACGGCGATGGTATTCCATGGAGCCATTGCGCCAGTTGAAATAACTCCGAGTTTTCCAACGGCCACATATCCAAAATCTCGTGCGTTCTCTACCGAATCCTCACCAGCACCACCACATCTATCACGCTTTAATCAAAGTAAGACATCCGAAATAGCTCTTCACGACCCAGAGGAATCGAAACCAATAGCACGACTGTCCGTTCAGCAAATAGTGCGCCACAGGAACGACCAGACAATTGACCACTCACCACCACGAAAACCAGAACCAGATAACGAGTGGAAGCTTTTGCAGAATCAGCTTGAGTTGATAGCTTCAGTTGTTCCAGACAAAAGCGCTCGACAGCATGTCAAATCACCTGTTAAGCAGCATCACCGAGTATTTGACCGCCCTAAACTATCCAGTCTCTTGATCGATAGTGCCGGTCGTACTGCGATTTTACGACATAAGCGCTTGGATGAAGCCCAGAAAATCGAACTGTTGATTGGAAGCAAATGCATTGGTCGTATCAGCACAGTGTCCACAAATCTCCCATCATCCATTCGCAGGCGCCTTCAAGCTTCAGCCAATTTGAGTCAGCGAAGAGAGCGGCTGTACACGGTTCTGCTCCATGACTATCGCGAATTGTATGGTCTCTAGTTGGGTTCCTTGGATGATATTCTTTCATCATTGTATTTGCAGAAACGCATCATCAGGCAGTCCGTCAAATAAATTTGTGTTGTTGGATCCGTCACCGAAAAAATTGAGATCAGCAAATGAATTATCTTGTTGTCCTTGCTGTTCTTGCTGAAGAGGTTGCATAGACGAAGATGTAGAGGGCATGGCTTGAAATTGCTGCTGTGGGGGCTGCTGTTGCTGCTGCTGTGGTATTTGATGTTGCGGCATCATTCCCATTCCATACTGAAAATTGTTTGTCATCATTTGTGGATCTTGTATCATTGAGTAGCCATTCATTTGACCTGGAAAACCCGTCGCTGCTGTATTGAATCCAACCATCTGAGATGGAAAAGATTGCTGTCCGAATGCCATCGAAGCGTTGAAAGGATCCACCGGTAATTGATTGTTGTTCATACCGCCATAATTGGACGAATACATATTGTTGTTGAACATGTCGGTCGGAAATGGACCCATGCCCATTGGATTCATTTGCATTTGCATTGCCATAAACTGCGGATTCATCGTCATCGCGTTTGCCATATTCATACCTGCTGCAATCAGGTAGTTCTGCTGGTTCATAAATGCATTCGTTGATGTCGTCGCTGGCGTCATCAGCGTATTGTTATTCGTATACACTTGTCCGCCAGCCATTGAAAATGGTTGATTAGACATGGGAAGCCCTGCTTGTGAGGTGGTACCGAGAGTGTTCGTGGTAGAAGAACCCATCGAATTTGATCCGGTTGGGAAAAACATGCCGGTGCTTGTGGTAGTTGACGTATAATCTATACAGTCATATACACATACGTTAGGTGAATGATTGATAAAGAGGGTGAAGTAACATATACTTTGGAAGACTTTCGCACGTACCAAATTGTTGGGGGTTGATCGGATTAGGAGGATCAGGGAATACCGTTGGTGAGGTAAGAGGAGTAGAGGATGCCACGACTGATGATGTAGAGGAGTTTGACATTGTTGCTGTCGACGAAGATATTGATGGTTGCGCAGATAGTTGCTGTGAGGTGTTGTTTGTGTTCAACTTGATGTTGGCATGAGATAACTGCGGTTTTAAAGAGCTGGTGTCCATTTTGATAGCATTGCTCTTGCTGCCAGCAGGGATGGCACTCGATTCATCTTCATTTGCGATTTGCTTATCAGCTAAAGACGCCAAGACTTCCAATCGAGCACCGATTTGCTGTCTATATGTCGTACATTTACGCACCCACTCTGCATGCTCCTTTACAAGATGTTTCAGAGCTTCGTACAAGAAAGCATATCATATCGAATAAAAACAACATCACCAGACAAATAAGCGACAAAGACAAAATACATAGACACAGTTCAGTATAATACAATCACGAGAATGAACGTACGTTCTTGCTTCTGCAACATCGTCCAGCCGCGAATCGCTGCCTCGTTTTTCTCCAGCATTGCCTGGATCTCACGTGACGTCATCCTGCGCTCTCTGAGCATCGTCTATATCCATACGATTACGAATTAGTTGTTGGTTTCAAGTTCACTATGCATTTTTCTCGCTTATTTCAGAACCGCTCATGGGCATACCTTGGCGTGTGCCGCGCGTTGCTGCGCCGACTGGGCAAAAGACGATCCACCACCACCGCTCGTGTGAAAAGAAGAAACAGTAGTCGCACCAGGAGACGAGCCATGGCGGTGGAGTTGTGGCTGGTGTTGCTGCCGTGGGTTTGTGACAGACGTATTCACTGCATGGAAGGTCGAGCTGTTCCCACTTGACATGCTGTACCTGCCTGCTCTCTCTCTCTTGGCCGTCTCGTTCACTTTCTGTTGGTTGAGTGAAAAATGAATAAAAAATCGCGCCTAAACAGAATATTAAACCGTAATAAATAAAGTAAAGCTTCGTATCGGCTATTATACAGTAACACTTGTTTAATTACGACTTATATTTACTAAAAACTGAATATTATCTTTTTGATTTGTTATAGCATTTTGATCAATGTTAAAATTATATATGGGGATACTAATTTTAGACAATCAATATGTTAATTCTTTTATTACCACAACCATTTTACGTTGCTTTTCTGCCTGTTCAATTCAGAATAACTTGATTAATATATAAAATAGCCATATAAAAGATCTGGAATAACTATTTTATTTTGCCAGCGAGAGTGATTGTATTTGTCAACTTGACGCATATCCGCACACATTTTGGTTGACATCCATTTCTCGCCGAGACAAAGATGACACCAGGAACAGATGACGATCAGCGAGAGAGTGTGAGTGTGTCTGCACCAGGAAAGGTGCTGATCACAGGCGGATACCTTGTGTTGGATGAGCAGTACTCTGGAATCGTGCTTGCCACGACTGCCAGATTTTATTCGCATGTCACGATCGAGGTGCGCGATAACTCGATGAAATATGTTTTGATACTTCGATAAATGCCGATGACGTGTATACGTGTGTTCTAGACATCGAATGCATTATTTCCAGCAGATAACGGATACATATTTGGTATCGTTGTAGAGAGTCCGCAGTATGAGCAGACAATCACTGGTTGGATTGGCAAAGAGGACGAAAAATTCGTCTTCAACGTGAGGTAAGCGCTTGGTAGTTGTGAACGATAGCCGTAATTTTGCGATTGCTACTTGGTGTGATATGTAAATAAACGATATGATAGAGATGGATCAGACCGCAATGCGTACATTGAAGAAACGATTCTGTGTGTGATCAATGGTATTGCCGGCGTGATGCCAATCGTCACTACCGCAAAGTTTCAGGAATTGCATGCTGCCCAACGTTGCTTGCGTATTACGCTTCAGGCAGACAATGATTTTTATTCGCAACTAAAACGGGTATTATTTATTCGTTACAGTAGGGATGGTTTCTCTTTGCGTAATTGTGTTTGAACTCTCTCATTTGGTTGCAGCTTCAAGATGCAGGTAAACCACCTATACAAACCAGCTTGGCTGAATTACCCCCATTTCTTCCACCAACAATGGAAGGTAAGTATTTGCTTCACGAATAAGGAGTGAATTCAGATCTTAAGTTATCATTTTATTTCCCTGGTCACAACGTAGAAAAATCGGATGGCACATTGGTGGCTATAAAAACGGGTATGGGAAGCTCCGCAGCTCTCGTAACATCGCTTACTGGTGCGCTTGTCCGCATTCTCGTTCCCTCCAATCGTTTTTTCGAGGTGCAAGAAGACCTGGAGTTGGTCCATAACTTGGCGCAATTAGCGCATTGCTACATTCAAAGAAAAGTGAGATGTCGGTGCTACTTCTGGGTTGTTTGTTGCAGCAAATTACCTGACATTAAATTGCTTGGTGATGCAGATAGGAAGTGGGTTTGATGTATCTGCCGCCTGCTTCGGATCCCACCGCTATTCGCGTTTTCCTGCTGCAATTTTGGATACGTTTACATCACCTGAGAGGTTAATCCCCATTGCAATTGCACAGTACATCAGCGATCGGCGAAGCTGGGCCATTTCTGATCGAGTGGTACGTCTGAATTGTAATATCTGCGAGCGCTAAGCGCAGCTTCATGACCGGTCATTTTGTACAACCTGTTATGTGTCAGTAGAAACCTTTTCAGTTACCTCCAGAGTTTCATTTATTGATGGGGGATGTATCTGCAGGTTCAGCTACTGTGTCAATGGTTCGGCAGGTATGGGCTACATACACTGGTCTAACCATCAAGATATTGAGTTGTCTGATTATGTACGGTTTTATGTCGTGCAGGTACTAAACTGGCAGAAAACGCAGCCTAAACAAGCAGCTGATGTTATCTCTGCTTTAAACGCAAACAATATGGATGTCGAAGCCGCCTGTTTTCAACTGCAAGAGCTGTTCAGGATCAATGATGCAGAAATGATAAGGAATTTACATGATCAACGAAAACTCCTAGCAACAAGCCATGCACACGAAGTGAGTGAGTCAGTATCATATGTTGTCGAGCTTTTCCTGCGCGATTGCTAATTATTCATATTTATCGTAGTGGAAAAGCGTGTCACCTGTGCTAGGTGATATCTTGTCACGCTTGCGCGAATCTTTCATAAAAGTTCGGCGGATGTTACGGTTCGTAGGATTCTCTTTTGTATATGACATAGTCATTGAAGTTGCTTAATTTTGCATCTATTTGATATGTGTAGAGAAATGGGCGATTTGGCACAAGTACCGATCGAGCCATCCAGCCAAACGGAGTTAATTGACGCGACCATGGCTATACCAGGGGTTTTAATAGCGGGTGTTCCGGGAGGTAGGATACGATGTTGTTAAGTATATCTGCGGTACCATGGAAAAATTCTGAGAGTCGTGCGTGGTTTTCACAGCTGGAGGGTTTGATGCGGTCTTCGTATTGGTTCTTGACCGATTGGTGCTCGATAAAGTTCAAGAATTATGGCTAAAGTGGCCTGAGAAACATCCCAACACTATGTACGTACGCAACTGATGCAACATGCGTCAATGAAAGTGTCGATTACATTCGTGACATTGAAATACTAAATTGTTATCTTCCATTTCCTACTTTACAGAATCTGTCCGTTGCTCCTCGATACTGATACAAGCAAAATATCCAGCGAAACGCTTGTTCAGGGTCTTCAATGCCATAGCTCAGTCAGCAGGCAATGAACTGCACGAGTACATTAAGAGTGGAGATACGCATATCAACTTTCACAAATCCACATCCCATCAAGCAAGATAGTAGAACACGAATAGATGATGTGCAACCTACTGAGTACGCCGACATGTAATCATGCATGCATTCCAACACATGTGCATAATGCTCGAGGCAATAGAACAAATGGCGTAGCCAAGTACTCATATTACGTTTTCATTTTTGCAATCAGTAATAATTTTCATCAATTGTGGTGATTGTATGGCCCGCATGTGTCGCTTTGAGAATGTGTTGTTCTGTTTTGTTTGTATATTTGTGTGGGTCAGTAAACTGAGAAATAAGCTTGGTGCCGACAAAGTCGCTGCACCAAATTGCCTACAGTTAACACTTCATCATCGTCAAAAGCTACTGCAGATACTTCCTGTGATCATACTATAATGCTGAAATGAAGCCATTTCTCACACGCTACTGGACAGGTGGCGAACATAGATAGCATCTTGTATGTACCTAGCCGGATCTACTGCATCTATTTCTTTGGCGTTTCCGTTCGCAATCCACAGCTCCTGATTGATTCATGAAATGATTCACTTTTGCACTCCAATTTTCTCTACCAGCTTCACAATGTTTGATGGTAATAGTTGGATTAGTTGAAAAGCGTCACTACTAATTGTTTTCGAATGTTTCCGTCGTTTTTGCGAACAGCTCGGTCATGTTATCTTCAACGTATGCTTTTTGCGTTGTGAATCGTGATCTTGTTCTTCATTAGCTCTCGGTGAATTTCTCTAACCTTAAAAGATCATATAAGATACCAAAGTACCTCAGGCAGGACCTCCTATTTTTTTGCTTGGGGCTGACTCAACAGCAAAAGCTAGCTACGACTAGACAACCACGAAGTAGGCATATCTGACACCTGGACTCCGAAAACAAGCCTTTGTTGTATACTGTTTCTCACACTCGATCATCCTTCCTCCAGTCCTTTCCATCTTGTACTTGAATAGCTTTTTGAACTTGTAGTGAGATCACATGAGCATTGCTCTTGACGCCTTGCTTGAAATTCTTTTTTGTTTGGACGTCATCACTTCACATTTGTTCTTGAAAAGAAGAACGGTGCTGAAAAGAGGTCATTGTGGAGAATTGGAAACAAGTTTCTGGTTCTATCGATAGGGATAAAAGACACATCAAAGTATATCCTACTGGTAGGAGAAGTGGGGAATAAAAGTCAAGTGGAAGTTGGCCGACTGGTTAATTGCGATGTACGAGTTTCGCAGACAATAATTGGATAAAAATATAGTTTGAAATTTATTATTGGCTGAAAATAGGGTGAGTTGAAAGACCCTTGGTAATAAGATAATGAAACTCGATGGGAGAGTTCAATAAATAGAGTGATATTACTGGCTATAAAGACACTAATTCGCAGTCGCTGGTTGAACCTAGAATCATTGCAGATCGAGATGGCAGGGAATGAGAGCCATAAACGACGGCACCGCGACGATGACGATGTGAACAAACAAGCTACAAAGGCGTTGAAAGGAACTACGACGGAGAGTCACACAGTCCAGGAGAATGAAGCAAGTGACATAGCAGCGGTCGCAGAACCGCAGCATCAACAGCCATTATCGCCCAATCATCGCGATGACAAGGACGAAGTGGACTTCTCCATTCCCGGAATACGCTATGCAACAGAATCGTGGGAAGGATTGAAGACCACCAACGAAGATCGTCATGTTGCTGTCACAGATCTATTCCCTGGTCCAGTATTTGGCGTATTCGATGGCCATGGTGGCACTTTTACGAGCGATTTCTTAAGGCGGCAATTGGTGAAGAATGTCCACTCGGCAGTGAAGCAACACGTTTCAATGAAGGCACAGGACGAACTTCGTGCGCTACGCGAACTATCTCAGCTAGAAATGAAACGAAAACGTGCCATTAGGCAACAGATGCAGCCTTTTGCCACACAGCAGCAACGAGTTGCTGCCCTGCTCAACGACGATGATCGTGATGTCTCATCGAAGGAGGAAGATAACGAGGAGCTCCAGACGTTGCATGATCAATTGCGAAACATAGCGCAAGACATGATACAAGCGATTGCACAGATTGATTTAGAAGAGCAAGAACGCAATGAGAATGTTCGCGACTGGTACGAAAAAGAAGACGCCAATTTCCGTCGAGCAATCAACGCCGCATTTGCACGCACCGATGCACAAATTCTTCAGAAAAATCCATCACAAGATGGTTCCACGGCGTTGCTGGTGTACTTTCTCAGTCACAGTAATGTTTCCGAGCTGAGCTATTACACGATCAATTTGGGCGATTGCCGGGCGGTACTTTCCCGTGCAGGAGATGCCATCGCATTGACAGTCGACCACAAACCTAATCGTCCAGATGAAAAACAGCGTATTCTGAAAGCTGGCGGGTTTGTCGACATGTTTGGTCAGATCCCACGTGTTTATTCTGCTGCTGGTGCCGGCTTGTCTGTGCAAATGGAGCCCTCAATGTATCTCGCGGTCTCACGAGCGTTTGGTGATCGATCTTTGAAAACACCGACATCATTGGTCTCCTGTGTGCCAGAGATTAAACGTTTTCGTGTGAAGAAAGATGACGAATGTATTATCATAGCCTGTGATGGTGTTTGGGATGTATTAAGCAATCAAGACGCTGTAGATATTGCCCTGGAACATCGCAACAACTCAAAAGCAGCCGCAGATGCAATCGTGAAAGCAGCGTACAAGAAAGGCAGCGCAGACAATTTGACAGCCACTGTGATTCAGTTTGGATGGAAAGATGGGCAGGATAAAGAGATAGCAAGTGATGCAATCAACAACAATGGTGATGACCAAGCAGTTGATATAGCACAAGGTGAAGCAGAGAGATTTACTGCCGAAAAACGTGATAATGAGGGCGAAGGGAACGATGATGAAGAGAAGGAGGAAGAAGAAATCGACATGTTTAATCTATGAGAAAGTGTACGATATGAGCAATATTATTATCACTCGTACGAATCAATCAACTGTCGCTGCAACAGCATCTACATATGCCATACGGAGAAAAATATAAACTAAGTCAGCGAATGAATCAATTGTTACCACGGAGCGCAACGCAAGAGGAGGCTTCTTACCTTTGCTACAGATTCCATAGCTTTCTTATCGTACATACGAAAGCGAAGTGCGGAAGAAGGTGGCATTTGCGATGCTTTTTTCGTTGAACCGCTTTTTCTTGCATTCGACTGCTGTCGCTTGCGTCGCTCTTGAATGAGCCGAGTATCAATCACCAATTCTGCTTCTAACAGGATAGCATAGTAATTATCTAGGATTTGCACTTTAGTATTAAATGATGTGTTCTATACCGATATGAGGAATGCTGTAAGCACGATTAATAACCACAGCTACACGTGTGTGTGTGGCCTTAGTAGAGCCGAGTGGTGCGGAGACCAGCACTTGATACTTGTTGGAAGCGAGTTGGTTGCGTAGGAATTGGGCGGCGTTTGTAAGCTAATAGAATATATCGTTAACGTTTTTGTACTATGATGCCAATGTGTATTATCGCTCATGGCTACACTGCCATTACCTCTTCTTCGACAGCTGCTTCATTGCGGTTTCGTTGGCCCTCCAAGTTGTATATCTGGTATGTTGCAAAGAGTACGGCAATAAACAGCACTATTCTGTGCACGTCAGTACGGACGGAGTAAGCACGCAGAGGCAACTAACTAGGTTCCTGTAGCGCACGTTGAGCGTACCAAGTCCATGTTTCTTGAGGTTTTCGTTCATGTTCCTGCTTTAGCGGCTTTAGTAATCATAATCGCACTTAAACGAAAAAATATTCCAGATGAGATAGTCTCATGTGATGTTCGCAACGATGGCTTCATTTTTATCATATTCTTATTGACGACTACTTCACATGTATTCCAATCTACGACTATTTGTTATTATACCCATACTTTCAGCTACGTACGTATAGAAATTTACGCTTTTTCTGCACAGCGCTGCGCATGTTTGACGGGGGATCGAACGAAGTGACACGTTTTGTATGCGTGTCGCTCTAGCAACAGTTTTGCTACTGCACCGCCTGGTGATCCTGACATAGCATCACTGTAAGTAGATATTTTGCCTTCTTCTCCGTTACATTCAAATGTACCCGGATGTTGTTGTCCTTGCAGTTGCATTGCCCAATCGGCGGAGTCAAACCGCTGCAGGCGAATGCGTCGTACTTGCTGTTGTGGATACTGATACTGTTCTCGCCCTTGGTCATCATGGTACGAGTGTGCGTCTGGAAGGCTCAAGCCAGATCGAGTGAGCTTGTTGTCCGGTGTTACTTCTGGTTCCGGTTCCTGCGAGGTGACTCCTCCTGGAGCAGTCACGTCGTGGTATTTTTGATCTCGCTGTTGTTGATGGAACTGCGCTCCCATAGCATAATCGGCTGAATCGAATCGTTGTCGGTGGTTGACGTGACGTCGCAGCAGCGTCATGGCCACAGTCTTCTTCTGTGGTTGCTGCTGGGAAGCTTGTTCGGGCTTGGAGTGAGCCATGACTGTCGCTTGACGAGATGAATGAAAGATTGAGAGCGTGGAGACGCCGATTGGAAATATCAGAAACGTCAACCTACGTACCTTAGCGTCGACGAATGAGTTGAGTAAGTGATGGTGATGATATGGTGATTGTTTTGGAGCAAATCTGATCCATCCTTTCTTTCTTTCTCCCCCTTTCTCTTTTCCATCAACTCAGTCGTTCTCTAAGATCATCGATCGTGTTGGCCATTTACGTCCCATCCTCCTTGTCATTTCTCAACCCATCTGTAAGACGGTGGGAACAGAACGTTCATCTATCCACAGGTTTTGATTGGTGGATCCTAATCATATTACGTATTTTTATTGGTAAAAAAGATATTTGGGATTTTTCATTGGCCATAATCCTCGTCCAAGGACGAAGCAAGAAAAAAATCGAAAGAATCCATTTTCATTGATATTTTCACCAACAATATGAAGCGCTTCTGCATGTATTCAGCGAATGACGATGTAATCCCAACAACAAACACAATCGATGCCGAAAAAGAATATTGTACAGTAAACAATAGAGAGCAACCGGTGCGGTTGGAGCACCCACCGCTGCTTTGCGACAATCAGGAGCCGCTTCGATTTGTAGCACCGTTACTTTCTATAACGGTTATGGTGTGCTCGAGGATGTGTTGTGAATGACTGTGCAACCAAGTATTCGGTCACACCTATACATTACTGTGTGAGGAAAGAATACGAACGAATGTGCGCGGAATGATTTACAACCAAACACGGAGTGAATGGATTCTCTATGCATACATGTCTGTGTTTACTTAACGTGTCGGAGCATATGGCTTATGACCAGAACGTGCTGCATCAATAGACCACATCGCACTATACAGTCATGCAAAATGTTTTTTGTCCATTATGAGTGATATTTTGGATTCTAAAGCCTACTTTAATTGATCTTTAAGATTAATCTCTAATTCACAAAAAAATTAGTAAATACAGAAGATTTCGACAACAAAAACAGTATGCACTGAGTCAAGTATACAGCATTAATCAAATCGGCATATGTTGCGATATAACGTCTTCCAAAGCTTGGACAATGCATAGTTCATCAGTTGTAATTTTAGTTGACAAAAAGCATTCTACACGCCTAGCGGCAGTTTATTGCTCACATTTGATACTATATAACCAACTATATTTCGCAAGGCAAAAGCTGCTGATACTTTTTTCTCCAATGAGAACAGAGGATGGGGAGATTCAGAAAGAGGAAATTCCCATTTATCCCAAAGGTACCACGCCACTACTGATACATTTTATATGGCAATCTTATTCTGTTGTAGCTTTAATATTATGGTTGATATGTGCTAATGCCTAGATGATGTGTACACTGTGCAACAGAACACGTGAATGGACGAATGCATTTGGCGTATTTATTTACGCAATTTTTTGCTGTATGAAATTAATTCTCCGTCATTCTGACGAACAATCTCCACTAGTACGTATTAGAAAAGTATCGAAGCATCGTCAGCTCTGAGCTCTTTCCGATACTAGTCTACACCCTAGAGCGCAGTCTCAGTTTGCCTACCGCTTGACGCCGGGGTCATGAGGCAACTAAAGGTAAAATTAAGAAGCATTTTGCCTCTATCTGGTGAAACTGAAATACGCACCACAAAAGAGAACTGGCTAGCCTCCATTATCTGAATTATGGATGCATCTCAGAAGAAATTGTCAGGCAATCATTTGGGAAAGTGCTTGGTGTCATAGATCCATTTGTGATCTAATTATTAGTTTGAGCCAATCAAAATATACTTCAATTTGTATTACTTCTCTGACGACATGAACAGAATAGTGACTATTCCAATTCCGTCCATGTTTAGTAAAACTCATTTATTTATGGAATATTCGCAAAGAATAAACAATCGCACCTAACAGAATTTGTGCTTCTCCACACAGCAAAAAATCGTACTTTGTAGAATCCATTCGAATTTTAACCTTTTTTGCCGTTTGTAGCCATTCTACACTTGATTTGATTGGCAGGCTGTCAAATGTGATGCATAGCGGCAATGCGGAATACCTGTACTCACACTGTCAAATTTATCCACATGCTCGATGATCAATTCGATTGAAGATCAGTCCATACAACCGCCGATAACACCATCAGGGAACTCCCGTGTGTGCTTTTCTGCATATGAGATAAATGCAAGATGATCGAAATGAAGACTTTTTAATCTGAAACAATGAAGTGAATGCTGGTGTGGTCATCAAAGCACATTACTTTAGCCACGAGAAATGAAGAAGAAATGGCTGGTATGTGTCTGGCTTACATGACAGAACTTGATAAGGCGTACGCGACACTTAAAGCACTTATCAGCGCTCGAGCTTAGCTGGAGAAGAAAGTTATTGATCTTCGATTCAATATGACCAGCCTGATCGATGAAATGAAGGACTTGCGCACTGGTCTGCAGTACGTGTTGTTATAACCACAAAATCTGGAACTCCAACTCAAAGAGCAAGCGAGAACAGCTTCAGAAACTGAACAGTCGAGCATGAATGAGCAAAACAATACACTGGAATTGCAACAACGGATTACTAGAGTAAAGATGTATATCTTACCAAGCCCACAGAGTGGAGTGGAACTCAATGAGAGAATCGAAGCGACTGAAACAACTCTGTTTTGAGCGTTTAGCTGAGTAGTGAATGCTGCATAAGTACTTTTCTTCCTTCCATATACTCTAAATATTTGTCTCTATAGTTGTCCGCAGTCTGTTTAACTCACGTTAGCGACTCCATCGCAATTGACGAGTCGATCACCTTTATTTTTGATAACTGGGTGATGGTTAGCCACACTGTTGCTTGTCGATTCAAACTAAACCTTCCACACGTGAAGCGAAGATAAGCATCCATCTCCCTTTAACAGCTCCCTGTCCAACATATCACACTGTACCAAATCGGGTTCTCGGCGCAGGAGAGACCTTCAATAAGCAGAGTAGATGGTTTATCTGACATATCTGAACTGCGTCGGGAACGATCCAATCATGTGCTAAAATTACTTGCAGCAGTAGGCAATAACAGCCATCCTTCTTTCATTTTGTTTGTTTTGTTTACACCAAGGCAATGCTGTTCACTAGAGTTTCTCTACATAAGAGCCGTCTTCCGTAGAAACCTTGATCTGGTTGCCGACTTCGATGAACAGCGGCACTTTCACTACGGCACCGTTCTCGAGCGTCGCGTCCTTAACGCTCAACGCTGTATCAGCTACGCCTTTTGCCGTTGTTTTCTAGGTAAGCAAGCAAAAGCTCATGTCAATTCTCACGATGAATACATGGATCCGAGACAGGCACAAAGAAGACGTACAGTCACGGCAAGTGTCACGTATTCAGGCATATTAGCCCAGATGACCTCTCCGTCGATAATTTGCAGCGACAGCGTCATACCCTCCAACAAGAAATCTAGCTCACGACTGGAAAAGAGGTCTTTCGGAATTTCCATCTACACCATTGTGTTCACGACTTAGGTTAGAGTAAGATGACTAACTCATCCAGTTTAAGTCATGCGGAAGAGTTACCTGCTCGAAGGAGGTGTTATGCATGATCGCAAGCTTGTCTCCATCATGGTAGAGAAACTGGAAGTACTGATCCGGACCCAATGCCGCTTTTTGCACACTCTCGGCTGCACGGAATCGACGGTTTATCTTGCTGCCAGTCTTGATTTCCTTAAGCTCCGCCTACGATGGACATATAGAGAGTTTTTTTTTAAACAACCAAGCAACGGAGATAATACTTAAGCAAAAATATTCAATCACACCTGCACATACGCTCCACCTTTTCCAGGTTTCACGTGCTGAGTTTTGCCCACCCGGTAGATTTTCCCATCAATGTCCACGGCCATTCCCGTGCGGACCTGATTGCCTAACCAGCGAAAATATCAATCACCAAATAAAGGGTTCAATGCAATGGTGACGATACAACGTACCGTTGATATGCACAGAGCGAGCACCGTAGCCCACGTATGGCACATTGGCGCTGCTGGCGCGAACAAGCGGTGTGAGCACACGTCGCCACATTCCTCTTTTTGTGCTTCAATAAGGTTCATTCCGAGCCAGAAACACATTTCTTAAGTATAATTGGCTAATATTCACTTTACATGTAATACTATTGGCAGAAATTTGATAGATGGAAAAAAGGACTTGCATGCGAGATTAGAAGAAGAACACCAAGTTGGAGCGAAATGCTTCGTTGGACAAGTATTCGTCCTCAAAATGATCTTCAGACAGTGCTTGAAGCTGCCATTGCTGCAGATAACGACAAAAATTATGAGTTAGCCCTGGGACTGTACATGAACGGCATCGAGAAAATGATAGTGCTAGCACGAAGTGCGTACATTCATAGCTTGGCTTGCTTGTTGTGCTGACAAGCAAACACACACGCACATGTCAGCTATATTCATGAAACTAATAATGTATGTATTGTTGTCATATAATGGTTGGGACAGTGGCAAAGGATGATGAACAGCGTGAGAGATGGTACTCAAAGATCAATGGGTACATAACCAGAGCAGAAACTCTCAAGGAAGCACTCGATTCTCGATCCATGAAGAATCCACGCACATCGAATGTGGTGCGTATGGGCAATTATGGGTGCTTTATATATTACTTCTATCTAAGTTCTGTCTATGTATGGTATCTTTTTGTCTTATGGCGCAATTGGCTAGGACGTTAATCCTTCAGGCAGATCCCAATCACAGTCCAATCTCTCAAGGTTCACCAGAAATCACACAGAGTTTGCTCATATGATTCTGGATGAAGTGTTGGACCAGTCGCCAGGTGTGTCATGGAGTGATATTGCAGGATTGGAAGTGGCCAAACAAATACTGCAGGTTGTGATTATTGTATTTGAGTATGTTCGTGATCCTTGGTATCTGATGCTTGCATTTCGAAAACTAAAAACTTGACGACACGTGCACGCTTTGATACAGGAAGCGGTAATTATGCCGACATTACGTCCAGATCTATTTACTGGTCTACGCTCACCGCCCCGCGGTGTATTATTATTTGGTCCACCTGGAACAGGTACGTTGGATGGATATCATATATTGGTACAGACCACTGAGGTGGGCAAATCAATTGCTATTGCTTACTCTTTGTTATGATCATTGCTCCGCTCTGTTAGGGAAAACACTGCTAGCAAAAGCCGTGGCAACGGAATCAAAAGCGACATTTTTTAAGTAAGATGAACACCATCCTTAAGTCCACTCTGGAATATGTTGCCGCTGTTAAACCTGTTTGACTCTGTGCTGATGACAGTATATCTGCTTCAAGTCTGACATCTAAGTGGGTTGGAGAAGGCGAGAAGCTAGTGCGTACACTCTTTGCTGTCGCACGTGAACTCCAACCTGCGGTGATATTCATGGACGAGATGGATGCCTTACTGTCGGCTAGGTCGACGTCAGAGACCGATGCCGGCAGAAGAATCAAGAATCAGGTAATGCTGCATCCGTTAACTTATGCTCAAACTTGCTTGATCATGGTGTTTGGACTGATGGCGATACGGTTGTTACTCTAGTTTTTCACCGAATTAGATGGAGCTGCTTCTAGGCAAGAAGATCGTATTCTCGTCATGGGTGCAACCAACTTACCTCAAGAGCTTGACGAAGCGATCATTCGTAGATTGGAAAAGCGTATCTATGGTAAGACGTTCACTGTTCGTTTACTTGACCTGAATGCAGGAACGTTCGTGATGTGTGGTATCGATGTGTGTGTGTCTGTCTGTCTTCAAGTTCCTCTTCCTGATGCTTCATCACGCGAGGCTCTCATCAAACACTTGCTTGGATCGCAGAAATACTCAATCTCATCGAAAGAGATGAAGGCAATTGTGAAATTAACTGAAGGGTATTCTGGGAGTGACTTGAAGGCAGTTTGTAAGGATGCGGCGCTGGGTCCCATTCGAGAACTGGGCAGTCAAATCATAAAAGTCAAAAGTGAAGATATACGTGGAATTAATGCAGCAGACTTCAGAGTGGCATTGACCCGTGTAAGACTGAGTGTCTCTCAGGAGACAATTCAGTCATTAGTCGCCTGGAATGAGCAATATGGAGTTTCAGCAGTCGAATAATAGTTGGTGTGGAATCGTACATAACACAAATATGATATCTGAAGTTAATGGCACTTCGCGTTGCCCAATAGGCTATCGGTATATTTGTGCTTGCTAGTCGTCTATTGTTTTCGTTCGTAAATCATCATGTACGACTCAGAGACACCGATAAGCTGCGGCATGGTTTCCTGCACATGAAGATCTTGAATCTCGTACCATTGCTCGGTGGCCTATTAATCAATAGTATCCGGTTAATTACCACAGCCATAACCATCGAAAAGCACATGCAAAGAGATCTTACTCTATTCTGCACATGGACACGGTAGCTTCCTTCTGTCAACGGGTTGGTTTTCAGGTCGGCTGTTTCTTTACCGGTCATTATGGGACTGTCATGACAAATATTGGCGATCAAATTATATCTGCACCAGAACAAGCACAAGTTTGACCCACTCTTTCTATCTCTGAAGGACTATAATTGAATACTACGTACTTTGTAGAGGGGACAGTGACTCTCAAGATCTTCTGAATCAAGTCTGATTTTTCCACACAATCCTACATGGACAAGAAATTCAATTCATCAACGTCTGAAAGCGCCAGCGATATCAGTTGCATTGCTCATGTTACCTTGGACGACACATTATGTTTTATCAGGATAGCGCGCAACTCTGAAATAGACCTAACACATAATCATTCAACAAAGCAGTTCATTTACTCGTACTGCATACAAGGAATTAAGCATGCTCATCATAATTGCTTACCGTTTCTGAAGCTCTTCTTCGGTTGGAATCGATTGATCAAGTTTCAAATAGTTGCGCAATTCCAAATTCTTCACAGGAAAGTTTACAATCGTTGGGTTCTTCTCAATAAAGAAGTTATTGCGCGTGAATCGCTTCACATGGAAAATAATGTACGGTGGGAGTGACGAGATCTTGTACGTCTTAGCTAAGCGTTGCGAGCCTTGAAGGACGTGCTACATAGCCCGAAACACGACACCAAGTATCCGACCGTTTTAGGCACAAGCATCCACGCAGTAAAGGAGATATAACATATCATACCGTAATGTGAGTTCCATCGTACTTCTCTAGGACTGTAAACAAAGGGATCTAAGGCGAAGACATTCATAATCAGATGCAGGAACAAAGTGAGCGCAACTAGATCACATCACACCTGTGGAATAATATTGCCACCCTGTGAATCCTTGAACAGAGGAGTCGAAGGTAAATCCAATGCCATTAATCTGTGCAATACGCAGAAGTTATGACTCTGCACAAAGCTTAGCACAGTGACGGTGTCTTACAAAAATGGAGACGTTGCAGTTGTAGTAGCATGATTCTGGTCACCATTCTCAGCAGATTCCAAGGTCGTCGTCGGCTTGGTTACGTCTGTTGTCGTTACCTCCACAAATCCCTGGAAGCATTTGTGAATGATGCTACTTCCAGGCTTGGATGTTCCGCCTAGACCCTGTGCATACAGTTTCAGCGTTACGTCATTTATTTAACGTGCTTCAAATATAAAGTTGAGATAAGAAGACATACCCGGTGTAATTCGTTCAGCAGCCACGACAGAAATTCGACGCTCTCATTCTGTTTGCCAATATGGAATCGCTTCTTGCTACTCACAGAGACTACCTGCACGAATTCATGTGGACTGATCTAGATAGCAGGAGCAGAAAGAAAATCAACACTGTAACCAACATAAGGAAATAAACGCACAATGAGTTCCACCCTACCGTGTTCTTAAAGTTATGCGGACTCCACATCTTACGCAACAGCTCTCCAAAGCGCAACACAAGGCTGGATTTTGTCTTTCCGACGGTGTTGGACGCATCCAAGAAGAATCCGCGGAGTGGAGGCACGTGTGCCAGTGCCTGGACAACGACATTGATGTAATCTGTATGCTTCAAGTTGTTCAACCCGATAAATCCTACGGACACAATCAATAAAAATGGTCAAAGACAATGGCCACTCCTGGATTGCACTAAATATTGGACAGCTTCATTACCTGGAAGATACGAGACTCCGAACGCATCTTGTGCCAAAATACGATTTTGATCTAATTTTGCAATCTCATCGCCCTGGAAGGTTGGACGCAAAGCATCCTGAATGGGTTTAAGGGTGTTGTCAATGACCTCGTAGTTGTCTGGCACCATCAACACAGGTTAACAACGGTTCAAACCTACCTAAACAAACTGAACGAGAAATCAATATAATAAAGCAAACCCTCACTCACCCGGCAGACAGTAAATTTTATCGTTCTGGAGGTTGATGAACACGTGATGGCCGTTCTGTACTGAGTGCGTGAACGCATGGGTTGACTTGCCTCGGCCTTTGAAATATTTCCCACAGACCAGGCACGCGTACACGTTTTGATCCGAAAGACTAATGGAGCATACTTTCTCGAAGTCAAAGTCCAGCAGTTGATGGTTGATCGTGTCCAAATACGGACACTTTCGCCGTTTGGTGTCGCCGTTTACTACTGGATCTACTTCCTCCGCTTTCCGCTTCATATCCGTTGTTTGCCGAGTCAAAATGTCCTTGGACATGTCCCTATCCAAGCGAAGTACGTGAGGGACAATGACTTTCAAATTTTCGGGACTATCACTGTCCCGAATATAACACAATACGTTATATTCGGTCCCTACAGTTCCGAAAAAAAAACGCTTGACATTAGGCTGTCTGATGACGCGCACTGATGATGGATGATGTCCCATGGTACCCAAGCACCAAACGGGGAGATGAAAGTCGGGGATTTCTGTTTGAATTGTTTATCAGGCTACTTGCCGCATCATACTCAAGCAAATAAATACTCAACTATTTGTTTTTCGATTGCTATTCTCATCAATGATGCTTTCTCCGACAGGGTATTCCAGGATACGAATAGCCATGCAAATCACGCCAATTGGCCATATCGCTCAAGCAGAAGGGGTGACGCATAATAAAACCTAAACAATACTAAGAAATACAAAGGCAATGACGTCACGCGTACTTAATCGAATATTCATTGTACAACGTGTGGTCGATCATTCCTCCTCACCCAACACCCGCAGTCCGCAAACCACCCAAGCAGAAAAGAATCCCCCTTCAAGCACAAAAGGAAGAAAGAAAGACATGTTGCTCCGTCGTCCATCGTCTCTCGCTATGCGGGCTTCGTCTAACGCCACGCGTGCGTTTAGCGCCTCCAGTGACAATGTCAAGTGCGAATTCACCCAACCGTTCAAGCTCCACAGTACGAGCGCGATAGAAAATCGAATTTTTAGAAGGATAAGTGTGGAATTCTCATGTTGTCTGTGGTGGATAATGTAGATCTTGAAAAGGGCCCGGAAAACTATGCGCAAACGAACCGCGAAGAGCTGCTAAGCTACTACCGCCTCATGTACACGATGCGTCGTATGGAAATCACGTGCGATAACGAATACAAGGTGAGGATGATGCGGCTCTTGCTGTTTGTTTCCGGTGGGATTGGAAATCTTACTATGGATTTCTTGTGACTATGTGATAGGCACGAACTATTCGTGGTTTCTGCCACTTGTACGACGGTCAAGAGGCTGTCGCAACGGGTGTGGAAGCGGCGTTGGACCGCTCGGATTCCTGGATCACCTCGTACCGTAATCACTGCACCATGCTTGCGCGTGGTGGCAACGTGAAGTCTATTCTGGGTGAATTGTTTGGCACCTCCGCTGGTGCCATCAAGGCAAAGGGTGGTTCCATGCACTTTTACAACAAGAAAGAGAACTTCTACGGTGGCCAGGGCATTGTCGGTGCACAGGTGCCTGTGGGTGTTGGTCTTGCGTTCGCCAGCAAGTACAACCACAATGGCGATGGCTTGATGCCTTGCGCGATTACTATGTTTGGTGATGGTGCTGCCAACCAGGGCCAAATCTGGGAAGCCGCCAACATGGCGGCGCTGTGGAAGTTGCCTGCTATCTTTTGTATTGAAAACAACCACTACGGCATGGGAACATCCATCGAACGTTCTTCCTCCAACACTGAATACTATACCATGGGTAACAAGATTCCTGGTATTTGGTGCGATGGTATGGACGTGTTGGCGGTGCGTGAATGCACCAAGTTCTTAAAGCAGTGGTGCGGCGAAGGCAACGGCCCGATTTACGTGGAAATGAGCACCTACCGTTACCATGGCCACTCGATGTCGGATCCAGGTGTGACGTACCGCAACCGTGACGAAATCTCGCAAATGCGTGCATCGCGTGATCCCATTGAAAGTGCTAAGAAGCGTCTGCTTGAACACAACTTGGCGACCGCTGAAGAGATCAAGGAAATCGAAAAGGAAGTGCGTGCAGAAGTCGTCAAGGCCGCAAAAGAAGCCAAGAATGCCGGCAAACCTGCAGAAGAAATTGCATTCAAGGATGTCTACACGGACGGCAAGGGTGGTAACGAATACCCTCCGTTCATTCGCTTCCCAGATATCGCCAAAAGCATGGTCAACGGCAAGCGCGTGTAAGTTTGTGTTTGTCCATATCGATTGGATGAATACTGGAACGACGAAGCCCATTGGATACTAGAGCAGCGCCACTGCATCATTATATTGGTTCGTTGGGGGCACGTACGACCCCTGGTGAATAAGCAAAAGCACATCTCAACGACAGTTTACTTTGAAAAATCGCACGAGGAACGGAATCTTTGTTTACACAACGCTATGGTATTTGATAAGTGATTTTCCCTCCTTATGTGTTCATATTATTTCAGATTTGATCGGTGCTTCTTCTGCTTTCATTATTGTTATTGACGCATGTTGTATTCCCTATGATACGTTGGCCGACATGGACTACTTGACTCGTTTCTGCATTCTCAACTTTGCAGCTCTTCTCCCTTCACATTCAAATGGACGTAGTCCATATACATAACTCATAAACTCATTGGTGCTTCTCCTTTCCCGCTTCGACAGGATCAGCAATAATTGACCTCTCCCTGAAATCAATAACGGTGCGGAGAATCAAGCTTCCTTGCTGACTGTTGCGATTGGTTGCTTTTAGTAGACTGACAGTTGATCGAGTCTGGGAGTTCAGGGTGATCATTTTGGGCACAAAGTGCTGGGGCTCGAGGCGATGATTGGCAAAGCTCGTATCGTGATTGGTTGTTCGAGTCCGTCTGTCCATTTTGTTGATTGTTGCTCAGCAGTGGACTCATATCCTGATGTTCACGTTGCAGTGCAATGATGCGATGATGCGATAATTTACGAGCATGTTGTGCGAGGTTGTTCGCATACTTCGCTCGCATGATGATATCCTCTGCCCGTTCCATGGCTTCAGCAAATTGCGATTTAGTATCCGCACACTGCATGGCTTGATAGCACTCTCGCGAAGCTGCCGTCGTGGCCATGATGGCAGTAGTTTCATGAGTTAATCCTTTCAATGATCGTGCGTTACCGCCGTCCAGTACTGAATTGGTCGTGCACAGTGCTGTTAACGCTGGAATCTCGTCTGTTTGGGATGGAAACGGACCTGGCGTCAGTGTTGAACTGGTTGAGCTGACTGACGATGTTGACGAGAAGTACTCGAATTGTCGAAGCGAGTCTTCTTCAGTGGTAGTCTCACTGTCCTCTGGTTGAGGGTCGCTGGCGTTTCCCATTCGAATTTGATGCTGACGGAACGCTTCGATAGAAATGGCCAAATCTGCAGGGCTACCTCGACGCTTGGTTCCAAAGAGTGATTCCTTGCGCATGATTAGACCATCACTGAACGAACGCCCTGGAAAGCTTGCCTTTGGGATTCCTAATGCTTCAGGATTGCACGAGAAGGTCTTATACTCAATCAAACGACTCCGTACGGGTTCTAGTAGATCATCATACGAACGGCGCTTCTGGTTTGAATATTGGCCCTGACTTCTAGATGTTGGAGTGGCAGACTTCACTTTCGAGTTTATCTCAGCAACGGAAGATCCCACGGACGACAGTGTAGTACCAGTATTGATCTTGAAGCCTCCTCGGCCACTAGCAAGGTTTGCAGCGAGTTTCGCTCTGCTAGGAGACTCAGGCATCCGAGAACATCGACGTGATTCAAGGACACAAGCTGTGCAGACGCGTAATTGTCGCTCACCTACTTGTGGCACATGCGCAGTCCGCATGGAGCTGCAATTGCTACAAATCACCTCGCCACACTTCAAGCAGTTGTATCGGCGACGTAACAGACAGAAATTCTTTTCACAAATGCGGCAATGGTCCTGTTCAGACATCGGAATGACCTGCTGAGGAAGCACAATTGACTCTTTCTTGGCACGAAAGTTCTCAATGTACTTAAGGATACCATTAATGCACTTCTCGACGTGCGATTGAATCGCGGAATTCGCCGCCCAGGCCGGCAAATCCCCATTTTTATCAAAATTGCATGTGTATGTCATGCGTAGTTCACCAGGTTTCTTAGTGGAATGGTACATGAAACCCATCAGTGGCACGATATCTCTCGTGTACCGTGGCGACTCGGCAAATCGCGAGTTGTTGGGGACATCAACTGATTCCATAATACGGAATGCAATCTTTTGACCCTGGTCGTCCTCAATCATGTCAACATATTCCAAAATGATGAAATCCCTGTCTTTTGTGAACGGACTTGAGCTCTTGAACGCTGCCCATTTGAGCGCGACGTACCGATGCGGATTCAGTTCCGACGGCTCGACGATGTTCTGAATGACAGCGCCGTCGAGAAAATCGGATGAGAGCATGCGCATCATTGTCTTGTATGACTCTGTTGTACTGGTGATCATCGACTCAGCGACGTCGTCCATATCGCACGCAAACTTGCAAACTGCGTGGACATTGCAGGGTACACTGTTACCAACATCGGCACGGAAGAGCGAAATACCATGTTTCTCGTGCACAAGAGCCCATGGGATTCCACCAAGCAAATCGGTAGCCTCCAACAATGCCTCGGTCATGCTCTTAGCAATAGTTGTGAGTCGTTCTTTCTCCTTGACACTCATTTCTTCCCCATCTTCATCCTCATCGCTATCACCATTTCCGTGGCTGTGATGGTAAGTATCTGCTGGATCGTAAAGCGAGACACCTTCATAATAGGAGCTGGTTGTGCTCCCGTGATGTGAAGACGAGCATCCGCTGTTTTCAATTCCCAACATGTTGCTTATCTCCTGTGTCTCTGCTTCTCTCTGGTTGGAAATGGTGGCAGAATGAAAAGTGGGAAGTGAGTCTTCACCTGAAGTTGAAGCTGGTTGGTGGCAGTTTTTATTTGGGCGTTTTCGTTTTAGGGTTTGTATTTTTTTTTTTCGATGGATTCTATAGTTCGGTGTGTCGTAACGCGTGTCTCTCGTATTGGAATTTAATAAATTTTAACAAAAAAGAAAAACAAAAAAAACAAAAAAAACTTGGACAAACCAGCAGTTATTAAATCAAAAAAAATGGCCAGATCGATCAAACGTACAAGCGGACGGAAGCACGAAAATGAAAAAGCGGAACGCACCTGCAACGAACGTAAATATACAGTTGAGGCGTCGGAGCGGAGAGACTGCATAACGGATGTTCGGTAACATCGCTCTTTTTCCCTATTTTTGTTTTCTTTTTTTTATTTTTATTTTTACTATGCCCTTCTTCCTTCTTCTTCTTCTTCAGTCGATATATGTTCGATATTCCGATAGTTCGACTATTTCTAGGATCCATCTTTTCTTTTTTTTCTCTGACTTTCCGCTTTTATTGGCCTCGCGTGCCTCTCCGACTTTGTCAGCCTGCAATACAAAGAGATTCTCGAATTCCTCCCCATCCAACCATCACAATTCCTTCGACACAACGAAAAACAAGATCCAAAATAAATTGCAGTCAGACAAGAAGATGTGATCATTGGGGAGTTACTGTCCGAAAACGGCATCAAAGGAGTATCAATAGATACAGACTATGCTTGTGATCTACACTCGACATTGCTCAACCGAGTTTGCGGTTTAGAAGCGGGACTCATCATACTATAGACACAGACCCCAAAAAGATCGAAATGAAGCAGCAGCCTTTCGGAAATGGAAGGAATCTGCGGCACGACATGATCGATTGATCACAAAGCCATCCTCTTCTTTTTTTCAGCCCCATGTGATGGTGCTTATATGATACAGACAGAGAAACTCATCTACGTCATACGTGCCATTCCACGAGCACCTTACAACAGGAGACATCTCCTCTGCCCTACTAGTGATTTTGTCCTGGTCTACTTTTTGATCGTGAAAAACCGCCGGAAATTGTCGTAAACGGAGTAGTTTACTATAACATTTTATTACAGTTGCATCGAACAGGAGAATCGTTAACTTACTGACATGCACGTGCATGCATCAATCCAAAACGCGATCGTTTCCGTTACTTCTTCATTGTAAATGGTAAACGAAACAGCGACCGTGTAGATATCATCGAACGTGGCATCGAAACTGGATGCGATCGGACGAATGGCGACTGTGTTCCTATTTTCCTCGTTCCCTATTTTCTCCAAGGACGTTTCGTTTTCCTTGCTTACCTTTTCGTACATCTACGAATCCATTTCGTTAGGTTGAAGTGAAGTATGATGAACCCATTAGCCTTTGTAATCGAATACAACGATCTTATGATATTTATTATTTTATTAATTACTATAATACAATCGTTTTAAAAAGGATATTCAAAATTACAGTAAAGATTTATGGGCTAATTGGTTGCGCGGGTCTATTGGCCACTTGACCCGTTGAATGAATTTTTGGAAAGATCGTTTAATTTAGTGGGAATGGACGCAATGGAAAGTTGCCGTAGCCAGAAATGACGATGGAGAGGAGTGGGAGGAGCCTAGTAAAGCTACTGCTACTGCTTATCTGTCTCAACATTGCTATCAGTAGTAATGTGAGCGCCATCACATGCGTATTTGAGGACTTTCAGGAGTATGAGAGCTGCTACAATGCTGAGATTGACTCCGACGCGAGTGGCGATGCAGGTGTCACAACTGATAGTCTCATCAATAACCCTTGCAGTAGTTCGTGCTCCTTTCACGTTCAAATACCCCAAGTTTGGTACACCGATTACTATCAACCGTTCAAGGAGATCAATACCAGCACAAACAACAGTGCATACTGTGAACCGGCAGTATCGTGGCTGTGTCCTCCTCAAGATCAGGGCAAGTGCTGTGTCATCCAAGAATCACTATCCGTGAACAACACATACCGTCGGCTGTGCGGAAAGCAGACCGCAATCGCAAATGGCACTGTGAATCGTGTTGTTAAAGTGTCAAAGGATCAGGTGCTAGCCGCACTTGAAGATCAAGCTGTAGTTCTTAATGACTCGCTAGATATTGGCTCGACACTGTACGTGCGTGGACAGTGGATTCAAAAACCAAATTATAGTATTGGATTCGATATTTCAGATCCCAATGGAATTGGTGGCAAAGTTGTACTGCATTTTGATCGACGGTTGCAAAGCGCTTCTGTTAGTGCAACCTCTGATAAAATTGCTGCCAATGTGACCGCTGGTTTGCTGGTGTTGGCAGAAGCAGAAACGTTCAACCTCACAGTGCTGTTTGGCTGGAAGCAGTGGGAAATGTACGTACACCATGGTTTTGCGCGATAATGTTGGGTTCTCCTCCTGAGATTTAACACATTTGTCATGCTGCTTGCCCTCCAGCTATATGAACGCTCTACAATTGTTTTCTTTGGATATCAGTGTTATACCAAGCACAATCATATCTGTTGGACTCCAGTCTTTTGAATGCGTAACCGCGATGGGAATGACGTGGTCAGCCGCTGACAAGTTCGTGCCAGCGATCCATAATAGTGTTATCTTAAGGCATGGTACTCCAAATGCAACAATACGTGCTTGTTGTGAAGAATGCAGATATCAAGATCGATGCACGGGTTGCTCTTTAAGAGGCAATATGTGTTATTTGTTGCATGATGGAACAACAACGGAAACTCCTGCTGCAGTAAATGTGATGCAAGCTGATATGCGACTCAGATTTTTCTCCCAGTCAGGATGCGAGTGTACTCCAAAATATTCCCAGGCAACATCATTGTCCTCCACGTGCTACCTCACAAATAACAGTTCAAGACTCCAGTGCGCTCTTAACACGTCTAAGCCATGCATGAACAATGATCGAAATGCAACCTGGGATTTCTGCAATGGTAAGAAGGACTGCTGGATCTCCTGTCCTGTAGTATCTAAACAGTTCATATTTTTTTAGTTCTCAACATCTCAGTTTTTCCAAGTATTGGCAGTTCTAGTGGAACAGGTCGGCCTGTCAACGTCACTTTATACGATGACGCAGGGTCAATCATTAAGCAGACAACCTTTCCTATGGGTATCGCAAGAGGAGTATCCACGACAATTCAAGTTTTGTTGGAGAATAAATTCAGTGTCCACCTGATAAAGGTAAAGTGATATGACCATATGGCTTTGAATTTTTTAGTTATTTGCTCACATGCATCTCTTCTATGTGTACTCAGATGGAAGCAAGTGAAATCGACTCATTGCAAGTCTCAGAGCTCCAGTTGAAGTTGAATGATCAGGCTCCAACGCTATTTTATGTGTCTCCCTCAGCAACTGTTTTCTATAAGAGAGAATTTGATGCAAAGCGGTTTGGTATTACCGCATTGTATTTTGTTCCGCTGTCGACTTTTTTGGATAATGGTACAGAACTCTGACTGATATGCAGTATGATAGTATTGTACACTTATGCTTCTGATTCTTTTGTTATGACGTAGATGGTGTGGAATCATATTACAACTTGAATGAAAGTGGGAATCACTGCTATTTTAATGATTTGAATGAGCAGCCGAATTTGTTCTTTCTTTCGGACGGATCAAAGGCATCGATTGTTACCGCCAAATCAACAAGTTCTTCTCGATATTTTCGACGCTTGTCCGAAGAGATAAATATGGAGCAGACCAAAACACGAGTTATTTCCTTCATACCACGGATCATGACTAATCTTGCAGCAGCTACAGCAAACCAAGATTTGTATTTACCGAGTGAAAGAAGAGCGGTACCGAAAAATTCGACTATCATTTTGCACCTTCATGATATTATTGATCGCATCAAAGCGATGGAACGGAACGAGGAAGATCCTCAAATCTGGTCTATCGAGATTTCATGGGATACTTTAAGCGCGTTCGTTGATGCACGAATTGATGATACATCGTCGCAGCAACAAATTATTGGTGATAAACTTTATACAATGTGGCGTCTATTTGGCAAGATAATGCGAATCAGTGTCCGTGAAGATTTTATTGGTGAAATCGATTTTGAGATGCATATCCGAGTGAAAACAGGGGAGAAGGTTGTAAGGTTTTCACAGGTGTCACATATCACTGTCTTCGAAACAACGCCGATAATACAGATTTCGAATGGTCTCGTGTTTGAAAATACAAGCGCAACACTTGCAATTACACAAAACAAGGACATCAAGTATAATATTGGCATGGTTGTCAGCGGTTTCTATTTAGACAGTATCAAAGTCAAAGCTGTAGAGCCAGCACACGTCCTTCGATTCGGTTGTGATAGAGACAATTGTGAATTCATGATATTGAATTGGAATTCGATGAACAGTTCATGCTTCCTGGAAGTGTCGACCCTGATCAAGCAGTCTGTGACAGTAAAGTTCGTTGTTGTTTCGGCTACTACATTCGATGGAGTCACTATTGCGATTGAAGAAAATTTCGCCGGATCTAAATTCGAACTGCATTGGATATCTAGACCATCCAGCACCATCTTTCTACCCGTATTTTTAATCAATTCTACTGTCCTTGTGTCTACGGACGAGCTTCACCAAATCGGAATAAGTGCAGTTCCGATTACATCATTGAGTGTTCAGACACTAAGTGTACTGCCTACAAAAATTTGTAATGAAAACACGGAAGGTATCGACGAGACTGCAAAATTTACGCACAATGATGGATGCATTGAAGTACCATTCACTACTCTTGATCTACCTGCCTTTGATGAAGTTTGGCTCCGTTTGTATCTTCCTATAAGCAAACGTGCCGCAACACCGGTCGACAATAATATCCCATTACAATTGGTGCTTACTTTCGAGCATACAATCTATCCCTGGTGCAATTACTCAATCCAGCTCGATACGGTATGGTATTGGAACAATTCTGAGTCGACTGACGATGCTATTGAAGACAAAGACATACAGGAAGAATCAGTAAGAACACTGCCATCGCATTTACGACGACGTTTGACTGGTGCAGAAAGTGAATCTACGTCTCTTGTTGATTATGATCACTCACCAATGACAGTAGAGCTTTGGCCACTCATGCTGAGTACGTTTCCGAACCGATCGCTCTCACTTAACTACTCTGATGTTTTCTACGCAATCAAAAATGTCGACGAAGCAATATGTCAGACAACTCTGCTCATGTTTGATCCTGGTGATCCTTTGGCATGGGTGGAAGTATTGTCCCTTAGCACTGTGATCATTTCGTTTCCGAACATGCAATACGAGTTTGCACATCCGTGCAAGGAGAAGTTGACTTTCCGAAGAAAAATCAACTCGCATAATGATGTCATGCTCACTTTGAATGTCAAAGTGCGACACACTTCAAGCACTACGCCCTATGCAGTCGTTAGTATCCCACTAAAATGGAGTGTCTTGCCTGCCGTGCCTTCGCCAATTCTGCACCTTTTGCCCATTGGATCTACTGAGGTACAACCAAGGGATGATATACGCGTAAGACTGGACGGCGCAAACATTCCAAGCAATGCTCGAATCGAGTTGACCGTTGAAGATTGTGCCAATACAAATAGTTCTGTCAAATGGCATATTAATGAACGAAATCAAACAGCAGGCATACTTGACTGTCGTTTGGTTGTCCAAGATGAGACTACTGCGATGCCTTTGGAGCTTCCACTAGATATCCAAATTGCATCTGCCACCATGATTGCTAGTACCGTATCTGTTCAAGTGACTATGACATGGTTGGACGAACATAATGGCAGCTGGTCTTACGCATCATTTGCGATATCATCCGTCAAATTTTACTACTGCAGCGCAGTTTCGACCAATGTCAGCTCCGTTTACGTTCTTGAAAACAACGATAACGAAATAAGCATTAAAAATATCGCATCAATGTTGTTCGGTGAAGCGAGAGTGAACGCGATAAAAGTGGTGAGGCTGTCGTTTGTATGGCCGTCCTCCGATGCAAGTAAAGTGGGAACATTTCAACACAATGGAAGTATTGCTTCCCCCCTTGTGTACAATGACAGTGCTGTTTTTGTGTCTTTCAATGCTCAAGAGTACGATGTGTTCACATATGTGTCGCCTAATGCTGATACCTTCTGGTTTGATGTGATACTTGCATGGAAAAATGGTAGCTCTAGTTCTAGTTGTTACTTTCGCCAAAGCGTTCGAATGGTTGTACTATCACGAGCAAATCAATCCGCAGTGGCCGTTCCATACGTCTTCAGCAGAAGAAATTACCAAGGGTTTACTGGTCACATTAATATTCCGCTGATATTAAGTAAAACGCCGACAGTAGATCGTTTATCGTTGGAGCTGCGCGTCAACCACACACTTCCAGGGCTGCATATTGAAAGCAACGGGACACGATTCGATCAGTCATTGACTGGAGGATCGCACATTGTCATCATCGATCGGGCTCATTGGATTCCGTATACTGAGCGAGTTGAGATATCTGTCACTCCTCCATACAATTTTACAGGTGGGCTGGCATTTGACATCGAAGTGACAGCTGTTAATACACGGAATGACTCAATCTCAATCCAAGAATATACAAGTGAGTTCACTCTTATCCATCGAGTCGTGCTAGAGTGGATCAGCACCGAATTCGCTTCAATTTCTAGACCTTCTTTGGGTCTGGCCATATACCGCAGTCTTCCTACCAAGCTTTATGGGAATTCGACCCTTTCATTTGACTATAATTTGGGATCCGGTACAGTTGAGGTATTGCTGATTGATTGGAGTAGCTGGCGCTAACGTTTTTATTGTATTTTTTGTAGCGTTCTCGACGCTTAGCATGGAGATATTGCTCAACAGTTCAACCCAAATAATGATATGGTCAAGCAACTCCGCTCAATACAGTACATGGAACCAGGCTAAACGTCTAGTTTCTACTCCATATACGTCGATTGCTGAATTCATTTTTCGTGGAGAGTTAGCTCAGAATGATGTAATATCGTTAAAATCAATCAGTGTTCAAGCTTCGCAACATGAAACGCAAGCAGGAAGGCTACTGTTCGTTCGCGCAACTGGCGGAATGATCACCTTGGAACTTGATCTAGTTACGCCCATGCCTGTGCCAGTTCTATATCGAGTATACATGCGAAAAATCAATTCTATCCAATCCAGCGCTTTAGCTTACACAGGTAAGTAGCATGTACTATCAAGCACGCGGTGCATTTTGCGACTTACCATGCACTTGATTTTACTGTAGGAAATGGTCTCCAATTTCTGGGTTGTCAACCAGCACGCTATATGTACAAATCGGCGTATAATAACTCATTGTCAGCACCGATCAACCCTAACAGCTGTGGGATTATATGTGCCGAGCAAGAGCTGCAACTTCAGTTCACTACAGAGTCTATAGTACGAAGTGCACAGCCGTTTTCGATGCCATTGGCTGGGTTTACAGTGGAACTATGGGTGCAATTTAAACCTCAAGATGAAAATGGTCGCGAGCAAGTGTTAATGGTGTATGGGACAACCCAAGGAAGTATTCGCATCACGGTTAGTGATGTCATCACCATCTCAAAATGTTATACCAACCTCGTCATACCCCATGACGTGCCTAGTGATGAGTGGATACACTTTGCAGTAACAATTTATGAGCATGGCGAAGTGAAGGTGTTTTTGAATGGACAAATAACTGCGGAGGGTGTGCTGAACGATGGAGAGTGTATGATTCCGTCACCAGCATATCTGCAATTCGGGGCTGGTAGAACAACCATGATACAATCCACGCCAATTATACAGCTTTATTAAACTGTGTTTTGTTTTTGCTGCCATAGACACGTTAAATATTTTGTCAGCTTACCCAGTCTTGAGGTTTCAAGGCAGCATCGATGAGGTATTGTGACGTCAAATTGATTGCACATACTCTGTTGTAATGCTTTTATATTAATGGCTGTGCAGATTCGGATTTGGAAATATGTTCGTCATCCCTTTGACATCCTTACATGGTATCGGTCAAACCTGTTTGATCCCAGAATTATCCTTCTGTTGAGATTTAATGCCAACTCCAGCGATAGCATCATACCGTCTGGATGGGATGATAGTGGCAATGAAAATCACTTTATAATTGACAAAGTTGTTAGTGTGAGATCCAAGGCAGTTCGCACATTTGGTGTAGCAGGTGATGGAACGTGTTATTGCAGCCAATTTGCTACTATTAAGCACTATTCAGTACTTTGGAACGCTTGTGATCGGATGTGTGAAGATGAGAGTGGTATGTCTTGTGGCTCAACTACCCTAACGACAGCAGTAAGCACATATCAGCGTGGACAATTTGGGATTGGTGGTCTGCAGCCGAATTCTAGATATGAATTTCGAGTGGCGTTTACGACATCAAATAATCATGAATACGATGTTATCCAGCCGTTAGTAGTAAATACTACGAACACAACCATACCAGGAATCGTCCAGCAGATAACAGTCGTGGATACCAATGAAAGTTATTTTGAGGTCCAATGGAGTGCAGTTCAAGACGATGGTGGATCTGAAATTCTTTCATACTGGGTGTATCTGAATGGATTCCTTGTATTGCAAACCGCAAGCGGTGGAACACTTACTGCATCTGTAGAAAATCGTATCATGCGAACGAGTTACTTGATTTCCGTATGTGCAGTGAATGCGCTTGGATCTGGTCCGCATAGCGAGCAATTGATCTCTCTTGGTGCAGATACGCCTGGGGAAAATGCTCCAGGAACTCTCGTTGTGTTGTTTACGACGGGAGGAACGATTGGTTTTGCCATCGATAATGAATTAATGGCAGGAAGTACGCGCAACGCGTATGATGCGCTAATGGTCGAACAGCGTGAATTGGCTGAGATCAACTTCTTTCCCTCTATTTCTAATTTAACTGACACTGCACTTGTAGTCTACAAACTTCGTCATGACACGGTGTACATCTTCCGCGGATACTTTGTAAACGTTAATGGTCAGAGGAGTGCTTACAGTCCTGCGATCGCTATTAAGACAGGAAAAATTGGTAACCCAGGCAAGACGCCAGCACCTGAAATTTCTCGCCTCACAGGTGCATACGTGGATTTCTCTTTTTTTGCCTTCACACCCATTCATCCAATAATTGAACTATCTGATTGTACATTTCAGGAGGATCTATTACGATGATACTCAGAGAACCACTGGATACGGGTGAGTAAGCCATTTCTACGAAGTACGCGTCACTCTTTCGCTTATTGTATCTTGTGTCACGGTTCAACTAGGTGGACTACCTATTGCCTCGTACAATATTTTCATCAGCCACAACAACGTGTTTACCAAACTGATGAGTGTGCCGTCCACAGGAGCCACTATGGTGACGACAACAGTGTTCAAAGATGTTAATGGAGTGCACCTGTCAGCGAACACTAGCTATACATTCAAAGCGATTGCTTTACAGTTTGGAAGCGTTTGCGAATATCTTGCTGATAATACCTTCGAGAGTGACACCGTTTCGACTACTACACTTCACGCTGGAGTTCCATCACCGCCACCAAAGCCAGCTCTCATAAGCATAGCAGGGTGTACAGCTGCGATTGCTATTCTTCTACCAAATGACTTCAACGGCGCCAATGTTACCGGGTTAAGTGCGAAGATCTTGACAGCATCAGGAGAAATTTATAAGAATTTGTCAGTCGACTTAACCTCGACCACGGTCACCCTCGGGAACCTTCTGCCTCATACAAATTATTCAGTCGCAGTCTCGGCAGCCAGTAATATGGGTGATTCCGATTATGGCGATGCGCTATGGTTCTTGACAGGAGAAGCGGGACCTCCATCCAAGCTAACACTAAGAGTGTCTGATATTGGTTCCAGTTCTGCGAAGTTGCATTGGAATGCCCCAGAACATACCGGAGGAGGTGATATTAAAGGTATACTATCGTATATGACCTTCTGCTATGCGCATCTTTGATGATTTGATCTAAACTGACTCAACTCTCCACTAGGCTATATGGTTTATCAACGACTTTTAAACACAAGCACAGGGAATGTGTTAATCTACAATGGCTCTGATACTTCTATCCTGATGACACTCAACTTGGTAAATTTATTGGCCATGACCGACTATGTATTTACTGTCGTGGCGATAAACCAGTATCATATCTCAAGTAACGAAGACAGCAATACGATTTCGATGAGAACGCTGGAACCCACCATCGCAACCCCGCCCAGCGATCTCGCTGTCATAAACGCATCTGGCGGATCGTTAGTGCTGTCATTCTCACCAACTAACAATACGGGAGGATTTAAGCCTTCATTAGTACGCTATCAAGTCCGTTTACGATCACTGAATAGCTGCTATACAACAGAAACAGGGTGCTCATCGTGCACCCACGCTTTCAACCTCTCTCAATCCGGTTCAACTATCACAACAACTGCTCCGAACTGCAGTGTCCAAATTTGTAATACTAGCGAAGAATGCTGCTATTATGATGGCAATGAATGTGGATTGCTCAGCGAACAATACGAGAAGTGCCCATTAAGTTCATCACCATGCTATGTCAGTGGATTAAATGCATTGACTCTTTACGTCATAGCGATGAACACGGAAAATCAACTAGGAAACGGAACGTACTCCGGCGAAATATCAACAACCACCAGGTATTTTTTCTATTTCATCCGCTTTGGGTTGATTATTAATAAATTGTGTACATGTATGTTTCAGTAATGCAACGTCACCAATGGCACCGATACTTGCCCTAGAATCAGCAACAGGAGGATCAGTTAAATTGTTGTCGACACTACCGAAGGTATGTGAGAAACCAGCATCTGTCTTCTTTCGATGAATTGCTGACACAATGGACATTCAGGATACTGGTGGAGCTCCAATCACGCGGATGTCTCTGAGAGTGAATGGGATTCCATATGTGGAAACAATGGATATTGAAACAACGTTTGAGCACTGCGGGAATCTGGGAAGTGCTACTGCATACACATATATGCTCGAGATTGAAAACTCGCAAGGGTTAATAAGCAGGATAGCTCGAACGTTCCAGACAACGTCATCAACTGTACCTGGTCCCCCGGTGTTGTCTACACTTGAAATCAAAGGGCTTTTGATCCTGCTTGGCGTAACTCCGCCATGCGATACTGGTGGCGCTGGCGGAATATACTACTACTATGTTCTCTATGAGAATAGTACTGCAGACAGTCTGTTGCACGAAGGATTCTTCGACTGTTGTTCACTTTCCGTGGGCAGTTTGCAGCCCACCACGACATATCTAATGAACATTCGAACTGGGAATGCGGTTGGATACAGTGAATGGGTGAATACTACGTTTGTAACCAGCACAGGGATACCATCTACTCCCAGTACAAGTTTATTACATGCGACGTCTACGACGATAGCTTTTACCTTGCTATTGCCTATAGTTGTTGATAGTGCGATATTGTCAGTTGATGTTCTCGCGACGAGCAACTTCACCAACAGTACAGTGTTTCAGCACTCCTATCCTTGCACCAGAGCTGGAGATTCGTACACGTGCCCCAAAAGCATCAGCATTAGTGAATTGGATTCCAATAGCAGCACGGTTATTGTCTCTGTCAGAGCTGTTGGAGATGGTGGAGCAAGTGATTGGAATAGCTCGCTGTATAGCGTTGACATCGGACAAATCGGGACGATTGGGTTCGAAATGGAGCAATACAGCGTTAATGAAGGAGATATTGCTCATGTTGATATTGCGCGGGTTTATGGGACGCTATCGACCGATAATGTGACCTTTCAGATATCTAGTTCGGGAATCGCGTCATCATTTTCTTGGCAATGTGATAGTGTCGACAGCGGTGCCAACTGCTATGCTGCTTCGCAAGGTTCAAGTTCAGGTAAGCAGTTTGCTACTTCATTATAGTGTTATATGCTTATTTTCCCTTACGACTGTGCTCATTAGGTGTAATTTATTTTGATGTCGGTGAGTACGCGAAGTCCATCATGTTTACGGCCCCTGATGACTTGGTGTATGAATCCCTATCATCTTCTAATGTCACATTATCATTGACATCTGCTTCAACAAGTGAATTGGGAGTGACAGAAACGATTGTTCAAGTACTCGACAATGGAGATGCTGGATTTATCGCATTTGAGACGACATCCACCAGCATATTTGAAAATATAGGAGAACTTGAAATAGCTATCCTTCGATCTGGATCACACTTCGGTAATGTGACGGTCGCTCTCAGGTCAACGGTTAGTTCGTCAATTGCTACAAATTACGTCCAGACACTCATTTCATTTGGGGATGGAGACAGCCGTATTCTAGTATCGATACCGATTCGTGACAATGACGAGTTCTCACCAGGGAGCTTCACGTTAACATTGTCGAATCCAACCGGCGGTGCACAACTCTCGATCGATACCATGACAGTGCAGGTAGTCGATAAAGGTGACATCAGTGTACCTAATTATCCGCAACTCAGCGTGGAAACGACTACTGGGGGAGCAATACAACTTGATTGGGCCTCTCCATCGTTTACCGGTGGATACTTCTCTGTGATACAAAGCTATGTGATTGAGGTCAGATCTCTCAATGAATCGTTTCTGGAAACTTATACTACATCAACGACCGGAGGTATCGTAATTTACAATCTGACCGCCGAGATGACCTACATGGCACGAATTGCAGCCATAAATCAGCGCGGCAGAAGTGACTTTAGCAATGCTATCGTGGCATTAACTACCGCAGCTACATCTCCGGGTCCTGTCATGCAGTTTATCTCGAATGAAGTTACTGGTGGATATATACAGCTTTCATGGCATGCGCCTCTCGATCAAGGAGGTTCATGGATTTTGCGCTACGAGATATCTATAATTGAAATCCAAAATAGTGAGACGCGTACTCTGGAACTTGATAAATCAGCTTTGGTAGCGGAGATTGGGGATCTCCTGGCGAGCACATACTATTCATTTTCGATTCGAGCTGTGAACATGGCTGGTATGGAAGGCTCCATAAATACGTTGACCGTGCTGACCTCGTTTGCTACGCGGCCTCGGAAGCCTCCTCGCCCAACACTTGTTCGTGCTACAGGCGGCTCTCTGCATATCAATATTACTGCACCCATTGATTGTGGTGGCCTCCCATTGATTTTTTACACCTTATACAGTGGGCGAGTGACTGGGCAAACGTCTACCAATCGTGAATATGTAACTACAAGCATCGTCAGTATGTCCTCTGATAGAGTTGTGGCCAGTGTGTCTATGTATGGACTACTTTCTGGTTCTGCTTATTTCTTCGGAGTCGCTATGGCAACTCGAATGGTGAGGCATTGTGGCAATAAAGAACAAAAACATTTGTACTTCATCATATTGACATTTTATTTTACATGATAATTGTAGTATTGGAGCGATTTTAGCGACGAGGTAACCTTTACAACATTAGCGCCGACATTACCGAGTCGTGTTCCTCGACCAACGGTTACGCTCCAGGATCCCGGCGAGGTAACACTAGTATGGGAGGCTCCACTGGACTCTGGAGGTGCCCAAATTATTGGCTATTCTGTACATATGCGCCGTCGACTATACAATGATACTTGGTCTACATCCTCTATTGTCTACGACGAACGAAATTCTCGAGTACAGACGGCATTGATCACCGACCTCCAGGCAAATACAGAATACGCCTTCAGTGTTATAGCGTACAATTTTCGATCGCTATGTTCTGCTGATGATGTCAGTCCCGTCGGTGAAGAGCTGATTATGACAACACAAGACAGTACTGTGCCCTCTCAACCCAAGCGCTTGCGTCCGACTGTCGTCACTGGTGGCTCCATTTCGATTGTATGGGATCCACCGATATCTACCGGAGGTGACTCACTGCTCAGTTACGTTATCTTTCGTGGCATACCTGCGTTCCAACAGGGCTTTGCTATTGTTGGAACTATTGATGCAAACAATACCCGAGAATTCACCCAATACGGCCTGTATGCACAACTTCAATACGTGTTTATGATCTGTGCAACTAACAGTCGCGGTATGGGGCTTTATTCATCGGCTTTGTTTGTGACAACTTCACGGCTAACTCCACCAGATGCACCACGGAACCTTCAGCAAATTCAATCTGGATCAGGAGGCGTCAATATACTTTCGTGGGATCCTCCACTCGATACAGGTGGTAGTGCATTGCAGAGATACGCTGTGTATCGAAACGGGTCCCTACTCGATGTGGTGGATGCTTTCACTACTCCTACAGTGTTTAACGATGCGACAAACGTATCTGCCGATCATGTGTACAACTACACCGTCATCGCAAATAATGGTGTCATTGCTGGAAATATTTCGTCGTCCATTTTAATTCGTTCCTATGCTGCAACATTCCCCGCTAGCCCTTCGATAGACATATTGCAGGTCGGAGGAGGATTCGCAACAATTATGTGGATGCCTTCCTCGGACTCGGGCGGTCGCCCTATTCAACATTTTTTTGTGATTATCTCTCGCGCAGATGCTATCATAGCATCTTTCAATGAAACAAAAAACTATTCTTCGATTTACAAATTATATGCCGATACGATGTATCGAGTCACCGTGCAAACCGTCACCGATCGTGGGCCAAGTGCTGCGAGAGAATTGTATTTTACCACGCATCACGCACAAATACCAGCAAAGGCACCATATCCAAGAGTAATAAATGTCTTTGGCGGATACATCCAGGTCGAAGCAGTTCCTCCAACAGATTTTGGAGGTAGCAGTATCACTTCATTCAATTTCTACGTGAATGGTCAGCATGCCGATGCAAGGACGCTTTCAGCATTGTACTTGTATGAGATTGCTGGTTTGGTGGCAAACACAACATATTTGGTTGCTGTTTCAGCAATGAATGAGATCGGAGAAGGTATCGCCTGCGATCCAATAGAAATAACGACGACATCAGCGTCATCACCAGGTCCTGTTTCAAATGTGCTGGTTGTATCCATAACATACGAAAGCTTAACGATTGCGTGGGATCCTCCGAGAGACACGGGAGGTGATCCTAGCAACATCAGTTACGACGTTGAGTTACGCCTTGATACTACCCTGGTGGCATCTGCAAGTCGGGTTGTGAGTCCATTCACGTTTAGTAACTTGAGTGCAGACACATCTTACACAGCACAGGTCAAGGCTAGAAACCTAATTGGAAACGGCCCATGGAGTGATACTCTTCTTGCAAGTACAGATCCCATTTCGCCCGGCATTATTAACTTTTTGTTCGATTCCACGACTGTATCCGAGGCAAACGCTACTATTTCAATTTTGGTGACACGCACAAACGGTGGTGCTATTGAAGCTTCGTGTATGTATCAAACATTGCCGGGAACAGCTCTGGCGAACAAAGATTTCGTTTCCATGAGTGGAAGACTGGTTTTCCCAGCTGGAGTACGTTTACAGATCATTGTTGTTCCCATTATCAATGACGATGTGATAGAAGATCCGGATCCGTACTTTTATGTGGAGTTATATAAAGTTACTGATTCTTCTGGAACAATCGGATCAAATGGAATGCTGCAAGTTACTATACTGGATGACGGTGATGCTGGGATGTTGCAATTTTCTCAATCATCTTACAGTGTACTAGAATCAGAGCCAAAGATTATCGTGACAGTCATACGAAAGCAAGGATTCAGTGGGCATGTAGTAATGACGATCGATGCAAATGATCTACCAGATGGTGCTCGCAAGAATATCGACTACGTTATTCCACAAGCGACTGCGGAGCTGAATGATCAGCAAGATCATGTCGACATTCCCATCACAATTATAAATGATGATGTTTACCAAATTGCCAAGATATTTGAGCTGAGAATTATCATTGAAAGCGGGCGCGCTGGTATTGGCTTCCCTATGTCCGCGGTTGTTGAAATTCTCGACGACGGAGATGTGTCACCATCTGGGGCTCCACTTGTTGTTCAAGGGACTCTATTATCTGGGGGTATGGTGCATGTATCGTGGACAGCACCAGAATACAAAGGAGCAAAGAATGTGTCGTTCTTGACCTATGTTGTAGTTGTGACTGATGATATTCACAATCCACAACGTCTTGCCTCGTTCGCCGAAGAAATTACTGTGACGAATCTAACTGCCCGCACTGATTACCAAGTCGTAGTTACGGCCAACAATGGATACTACGAAGGTGTTTCCTCAGCGCCAATAGCTGTTCGGACTGGAGTTCCTACGCCTCCTTCAATACCGCTGAATATTCAAATTGTTCCGACTGGCGGAAGTGCATCCATTTCTTGGACAGCTCCGTTTGATTCAGGAGGAGCTGCCATTGCGCTGTATCGAATTTATATCAGTATGGACAATCAAACTGGGCTCGCATCCACGTACAATACCCTCGAGCGCAGCGTGATCATCTATAACCTGACACAGTTAACAAACTATTATATTAGAGCCCAAGCAATGAATTCTGAAGGAATTGCTGGTCCAATGACTGAACCAATTCCGTTTATCACTCGAGCTGCTACGACCCCAGTCAAGCCTCTTGGTATTAACGTGCTTAAGCGAACAGGAGGAATGCTAGAATTAGAGATGCAACCGCCGCTCGACACTGGGGGACTAAGTACATTTACCTACATGCTCGTAAGTACTTCGGCGCAGCAACCCAACGTGTTCACAGAAGTTTATGAGGGTCCAAACGCAACAGTAATTGTTAACCGACTGTTGTATTCAACTAACTATACTTTCAAGTATCGCATCGCAACATCTGCGGTAAGTGCCAGTTCATCTCCGCAGTGTTACTATTCATTTCATACACTTGCTCACGGCATGTATTGCATTTTAGGGTGTGAGTGATTGGAGCGAGACAATGACAACTCAAACGACCTTCTTATCATTCCCTTCTGAGCCTTCCAACGTCCAAGTGATCTCGAAATCAGGTGGTTCAATCGGACTGTCGTGGGATCCGCCCATAGATTTTGGTGGAAGTGATATCAACTATTATGAAGTGATATACTTCATAGGGTACGATGTGCGAGATCAATTTCAAAAAATTGTAATGGTGCCTAGTACCAAGACAACTTCAGTAACTACTTCAGTCCCAGGTCTCATTGCTAACACCAGCTACGGTTTTATCGTGGATGGTGTGAATGATATTAGTGAATGCGCTGACCGCTCCGTCTTACTTAGCTACATCGTAACGTATGCAACCACTTCGATCATGGAGCCTCCAGAGATACCACAAAATCTTGCCGTTAGTTCAACAACTGCAGGCATGCAAGTAATTAATTGGGATCCCTGTCAGGATACCGGTGGAGATACGTTTGTCCAATATCTGTTGTATTCAGACACAGATGAATTATTATACAACGGAACACGAACTCAATTTAAGTATGGACCATTGCTTGCCAATACAGTTCATCGGTATACAGTCATGTCGTGGAATTCTGCTGGCACAAGTACACGAAGCCCTGAAGTGATAGCGCGGACACTGACCGACTTAACAATACCAGGCCCTCCAACGGGGCTTATCCAAGTGAATGCCTCAGGCGGGTCTATCGGATTGATATGGAATGAGCCAATAGACCTTGGAGGAACATTAGCTGTTGGCTACCAAGTGTATCGAAATCACGAACCGCTCGTCGATCAAGCTGATCTGGTGACAACAAACAACTATGTGGATGAAAACAATCTTGCTGCTAACCGCGTGTACTCTTATCATGTACAAGCTATCAATTTGATTGGTGCTGGTCCTGTAAGCGACGATTTTCTTGGCCAAACGGCGATGCCTTCAGCTCCCAATCCACCTCAAGCTTTGGCGCTTGAAGCTATCGGTGGCCAACTCACAGTGAACTGGACAGCTTCTGGAGATACCGGTGGAGTTCCCTTGATCAACTATAGAGTAAGCATGGTCACACCTTTTGAAGCCAACGACTTCACGCTGGACACGAATTTCACATACTACAAAATTCGACCGCATTATACATACACTATTAAAGTCAGTGCGATCAACGCAGTCGCGGAAAGCTCTTTTGTGTTGAGGACAGTTGAATCGGGAAATGCAACTCGTCCGGCTGCTCCTCCCACCCCTACAGTAGTCAATTTTAGCAGCCAGACTGTTGTGCTGAAGTTGTATGAGCCGATGGATGATGGAGGATCGAATATTACAGCTTTTCGCGTATATCAAGACGGTCACAGCGTGTCTTCCTTAGACTGGGATACTTTTCAGATGGAGGATGAAGTGACAATCATCAATCTAAGGGCACAAACCAGATATAATTTCACAAGCACAGCCATTTCAGATCCGACGTTGGGTGAAAGTAAACAAAGTGCTGTGGTGACTGTGACAACTGACAACCCCACGTTGCCCTCCAACGTGTATAATCTTGAGCTACTTGGAGTTACATCTGAGTCACTCATTCTTAAATGGAAGGGACCCGATGACACCGGCGGCGGTCTTATCTTGTACCAGCTGGAGTATTGCAATATAACTAATGAGACAACCGACGGTATTTGGGAAACAGTAACAACTTACTCTCAAAAGCTCGAGCTAGCAGGACTCAGTCCTTCTACCACATATGCTGTTCGTGTAAGGGCTAGCAATCCTGCAGGCTTTAGCTCGTGGACAAGTGAGTTGGAAGGGACAACTGATGTGGCAAAACGTGGTGTGGTGATGTTCAGTCCCGAAGATATATATGTATTTGAAAACGAAAGTTTTGTGACCATCCAACTGGTACGCTTCAATGGTACTTCTGGCTCCATCTCCTGCAACTATACTGTGGATTTAGTCAATAGTACAGCAGTCGCTGGGAAGGACTATGATATGGTCAATAGTACAGAAGTCGCTGGAGAGGACTATGATTTAACTCTAGGGTCAGTGACATTTGCGGACGGAGAATCAGTGAAAGAGATTGTGGTCAATATTTATGATAATCAGGTGTATGATCCCGTCCCAAGATGGGTGACATTGGTTCTGAATGACACTTCGGAGAGGTCTGATAAAGTCCCACTATTTTACGCCACAATCTGGATTCTTGATGATGGTGACGCTGGATGGATTGAGTTTGTTTTTTCGGAGACAAGCGTTTCTGAAAGTGCTGGAATCTTTTTTGTCCCGTTACAGCGCGTCGGTGGTTCCAGCTCTTCTACAACAGTCAAACTCGAATTCGATCAACATAAGAGTACGGCCGTCGAGAATGTCACTTTCGAGATTTGTACACCGGATATCGAGTTTGCAGACAACGAAACGAATCAAGATGTCAACCTCAAGATTATAAACAATACCGTTTACGATTATCCTTACAAATTTTTCATTTTGACACTCAAGGTAGCAAGCGGGGGTGGTCAAATTGGCGCGAATTCTATCATCAACATCACTATAGAAGACGATATGGACACTTCAGCTCCAGGGGAAATGATACCTCCGGTAGTGAGTAAAGTCACAGGTGGTTTGATATCTTTAACTTGGCAGCCGCCCGTGAACGTAGGTGGTCAGATGCTGTGGATTACGGAGTACATAATCGGAATGAGCGTTGAAGACAATGAGGTCTATCATAAGACTCAAAGCAATACTACACAAATGGCATTTGGGTCATTGCAAATATTTACCAATTATTCATTTAGGATTGCCGCTATAAACGTCGATGGTCAAGGAGTGTTTTCCTCCAAAATCGAGCAAATGACGACAAATTATACAGCTCCCGGTCCTATGACGACTATGGAACTCATAGAAGCAACTGGAGGTCTACTTACACTCCAACTGATTCCTCCCCTTGATTTGGGTGGAACTACAGTTCAAGGTTTCTTGGTTTATTTGGCTTTTGAAGGAGAATCTGATTTTGAGGTACAGTATCATTCATTAATGCTAGTCCCTCAGAAAGTATCTTCTATTGAACACAGGCTCACACCGCTTTCTGTGCCCTTAGATTGTTTATAATGCATCGAATGACAATTCATCACTAATTCAAGTGAGTGTTAGCGATGCCGAAACGAATTACACGGTGAAAGCCCAGGTGTGCGAAGTAAAGTACTGCTTCGATAATAGAGATTTGTAAGCTAAAAGTATTCTTTCCGTGGGATCTAGGCTATCAATTTTGTGGGAATTGGCGATATGTCCAAAGGGTTCGCATTTCGTAGTGGTCAACTTTCGCGTCCAGGCCCCCTACGTCTCTCAAAACTAGCACATGCATCGACTGGAGGCTCCATCGGTATCTCATGGGACCCCCCTGTAGACACGGGTAAATTTGTCTCATTGAACTCACAATCTCGCTCATTTACTGAAAATGTTTTCCTTTCATCGTGTTAGGTGGTTATAAAAATTTGTCATACGTCTTTTATCACCGTGTGCAGGGTCAAGGAGAGCGATTTCGACTGGCGTATTACAATGCTATCGGGCTAGAAGCATTCATTTACCGGTTGACAGCAGAGACAGTGTACGAAATCGTTGGCATCTCCTGCATTCCTGACGATATGGTTTACCTCGCTTGGGGGACGCTTTCTTCCAAAGATGCAAGCATTGCCATTTCGGGTACGGTATCTGACAATATCTGGAACTCCAGTAAATTCTTTGAATTTTCGGTACGTGGAGCTCGATAGCGTAGCAATGACTTTGATTATCATGCCGCTCCGGAGATGTTTACGTTCGTGGGTATTGCAAAATTAGGAGTATTTATTCGAAGTTGATCAAGAACGTACCACAGATAATTCAGTGGCTTATATGAAAACGGTAGCGGGGAATGATTCTTCAACTGCGATTATGGATCTGGATGATGGCGCGGAAGAATATTTGTATCTTCGTGGGAGTGTTAGTGACATGAAGAACTTTTCGACGACAGCACCGACGCGACCTGGTCTTCCACCTAAGCCTACCTTATCTTACGCTACAGGAGGGGCGCTGCATATTCGATTGTACTCTCCAAACGATACAGGTAAAACATTATGTATTGCGTGTGTGTTAAATGATGGAAAAAGACTTAATATGATCTGTTGACGTAACTAGGGGGTATTGCTATTAATGATTTTGAACTATATGTCAACAACAAGAGCGTACGTTGTGTATCAACTACACTTTCACACCCTCGTTTTTTCATGGACTAAGCATGTCACAAATTTCTTTAGGTTATTGGAAGCTTTTATGATTACGCGTCAGAAGGCTCAATGACACTCCAAATTACCGTCCAAATTGGTAATTTGAACCCGGAAACAGACTATGAATTCATTTACCTTGCTATTAATGATGTATCGCCCTGCTCCGTGGTTGATCGGAGTATGATCCAACCTGCTGTCTTTCAAACAACTGGTCCGACGTTGCCTATCCCGATTGAATGGGTCAACCAAGCCGGGTCTACAGGTGGTGGGATCCATGTGGAATGGGAAATTCCCATGGATACGGGGAGCAATGGTACTATCTATTACCAACTCTTCATGAGCGCGACCAGATTAGTGACACCAGTGTGGACATTGGTATATAACGGTACGGAAACGTCATATTGGAAGACCAAGCTTATGCAAGCAACAGACTACATGTTCAGGGTTTCGTCCATGAACGAACTCGGGTATTCGGATGTCTCCAATGCGTTCACATTTAGTACTTCCTATGTCTCCGTACCTGGACCCACTGGTGAATTGACAATGATTACTACCACAGGAGGTATGATCCATTTCTCCTGGGCGAGTCCTGATGATGATGGAGGTAGCCCTATCACGTACTACACTGTGAGCGGTAACAACAAGGAAGTTGTTGTTGAGACGACGGAAGTGTACTTCGGTGGGCTTTCTGCCAGCACCGAGTATACTTTCATTGTATACGCTGGAAATAGTTTGGGGTCAGCAGCTGATGGTGGCGAGGCAACATTTAAGACGTCTGTCTCCACACCTCCTGCCCAAGTAGAGACCATCAATGTGGTCGATTCGTCGGGTGGAGCAGTAATATTGTCAACTGCCGCTCCAAGTGATACTGGGGGAGTTGATATCAATAGCTTATTGTACACCGTATTTGTGAACGGTGTAGCAGTATCTTCAACATTCGTTCGCCGCTTGTCATCGTATACTTCCAATGACCAATCCAGTCGTCGACTTTCGTCTGTTGACACAATGAGTAACGGACTACTTCAGCGTCGGTTAGTTGCAGATGATACGTCATTGATATTTATCCAAGTGGGAAGTTTGGTGCCATTGAGATCCTACACGTTCACGATGGCTGTATCCAACGAAGCAGGAAGTAGCGAACCGAGTGGAAGTGCCTCTGGGGATACACAGGGCGTTTCTTTTCCAGGAACACCTGATCCCCCAACTGCGGTGCATATTACCGGAGGATCACTGTCGTTCGTATGGACTGATCCTGTAGATTCAGGAGGACTACCCATCGTATCATACTTGCTCGTGGTGAAAACGTTGGGCCAAGAAGTTGAACGCTGCGAGGGCTTAATGCTGTTATGTATGGTTGGCAGTTTAGAGTCTCTGACAGAATACACCATTACATTAGTAGCTTACAATTCGCTTGGACCATCGAGTGCGAGTACCCCTGTCACGTACACTACGACAGTAATGTCAGCACCGCAAGCACCGCATCATCTGAGCGTGAAAGCCGTTACAAATGAATCTGTAACACTGATGTGGGAGCCGTGTACAGATTTTGGAGGTGCAATTATCCGGAGCTATTTCATTCAAGTCGTCGCAGTGTCGAATACATCAGATACTACGTCCATGAGTGTTCCATTCAACAACTTAACTACCACAGTAGAAAGCTTAATGCCAGCTCTGGAGTACTATGCAACAGTGGTAAGTGCCAACCACATTTTTTGGTATATATGCAATTTGAACTCGCTGATATACGTACGCGAATATTGTAGCAAGCAATGGCCGATGAAGATTTACAGGGTGACGAAAGTACTCGTGCATACTTCACCACAGTTCGTGAACCTAATCAACCTCAACCACCTCGTATTGGATGTGGTATGTCTGCTTTGACACTGCTCTGCTTGATTAATGATGTATTTGTTCTGAACTAATCGTTGGCTTATTTTTTTCTCCTGGAAACAGTCTCGAATTCAACCGTCACATTGCACTGGGATGAGTCTGAAGATGCTGCGGAGTATTTCCTGTACCGCGATGGTTCTCTCGTCGTTTACCATGGGTTAGAAACGTACGGAGAGGACACTTCGATTGTTGTAGGCACGACTTATTCGTACCAAATTGCAACTGTGGATTTCAATGGACTATCTTCCATCCTCAGCGATCCAACTGTATATGAAGTCATGGCGTCTGACGCGGCATTTCGGTGTGAAGGGAGATCAGGGGTGATTCACCTGAGTGACTATGAAAACTCAACTCGGCAGCAGTGGTTCATTGTTCCTGAAAGTCCCACAGATATCATCTTGAACGTACGAGCCGGTGTTTTTCCTCACTATAAGCAAGATGATGAAAACCCATTTTATTCTTACATATTGCTTTGGCGTTGTTGTACTGTAGATTACTTCATTCTGGGTTGAATGCGATTATGATGTCGTAACTATCGAAGTGACAAGCATGAACGAAATACAAACCTTGTGGAGTGGGGGGTGTAGGCGTATGGGTACATTTCAGCTGGTGTCTGACGCCGTTGACATCGTCAATATCACATTTATTTCGGACGAAAGCGTCGAATATGCAGGATTTTCCATGACGTATGAGCTGGATAATAGCACAGAAGGAAGCAATATCATCCCATGCCCTGGTCCCAGAATTTGCTCTGCCAATGGAGCTTGTCGAGATGGAAGTTGCTCGTGTTTTAGTGGGTTTGTTGGCGAAGATTGTAGCAATCTTGTGCTATGTCCACAGAATATTTCTGAATGCGCCGCCGGTGAATGTGATTCAATTTGTTTTGAATCTCGACGCAATTTAATCGCCGTGAGTTTGTCTGGTAGTGACTCCCAAGGTACGGGAGACATTATGGACATTTCGATAGCAGGAAAAGCCCCCAAAGCAGTGTACTCCCTGCATCAAGCTCTTAAGATGGCAACACCAAATCAAAAGATTCTGCTATATCCTGGAACCTATGAAACCATTTTGAATTGTGACCTTGAGATCCAGACTCAAAATGTTACCATCCGAGGTTTAATGGGTCCATCTCTCACCATAATTGACTGTAATGGAATCTTTAGTGGGTTGAAAATATCAACTACTGGTACAAAATTACAAGATTTTGCCCTGGTCAATGCCAATTCCAAATCGAGTGGAGGTGCTATCCATCTAGTTAATGCAACTGCACAATTGGCTGGACTTCTTGTTCAGAATGCGGAGGCAGTCGAAAGTGGTGGAGGTATATATATGCTGCATTCCGAGTTGACGGTGTCCGACACTAAGTTAATAAAATGCTCCGCTACAAATGGTGGCGGTGTATTCCTGGATAGTGGATCATTAATCTTGAGCAACTCTGTGATATCTTCCAGCTCGGCAAAAGATGGTGCCGGCGTATACGCGACAAGCAATTCCGTTCTCAAAGGTGATACTGGATCCAAAATTGAACACAATGTTGCCATTGATCGGGGAGGTGGATTATTTTGCTTGGGCGACGTGACGGCGCATTCTGTGGTTGTGGAGGATAATTCAGCGAGTATCGGTGGAGGGATAGCAATAAAACTGGGTCAATTTTTGCTATTTTCGAGCGAAGTTGCAGCCAATGAAGCCACACTCAATGGTGGAGGTATTGCTGCCCTCGAACAGGCAAGCCTTGTGTCAAACTCGTCACGTATCCGTGAAAATCATGCTAGTACAGGTGGAGGCGGATTATATGTGATCTCCAACGAAAGTGTGGTGTTCGATGAAGATTCAATCATTTCAGATTGTTCAGCAGGTAAGAGAATGTGTAATTTTACGTTAGCTGATGCACAATGCAACAGCATAACTGATTTTGTTCATCTATAGAAATTGGGGGTGGCATGTTTGTAATGTTGTCAAGTGCAAATATCGTTGGTGTGACGATCACGGATTCAATAGCGATGACCGCTGGCGGATGTGCTGCGTTCCAGCATAGCTCTGTATCGCTTGAGTCGTCTTTTCTTCATAACTGTGGAGGAACGAGTACTCCGAAGGGAGGCGGAGCGTACTTTGCTGGTCAAAGTGTAATATACATCCAATCGACCACTTTCGATTCGAATTCCGCAGCAAATGGTGCTGGCCTGTACATTGATGATAGTCAGATCAATGGGACAAATACCGTTGTTGCGAACAATACCGCCACAGGATCAGGTGGCGGTGTTTTTATAGTTGGGGCTGGAGCCTCATTCAGCGGATTTATAGTTAAAAATTGCTCTGGCCAACAAGGCGGCGGTATATTCATTAAAAATGCAACACTGGCGATGCTGTCGGAGTTAACGATTCTCGCAAACGAAGCGAGCGAATATGGTGGTGGACTTGGACTCAGCTGGTCTTCTGCGTCAATAGCAAATGTGTTGGTGACTGAAAATACAGCAAGCGTTGGTGGCGGAGCCTACGTATCGAATTCAAATGTGTCAGGAACTTTAGTTGTGAGCTTAAATAATGCGAAGAGAGGTGGGGGCGTGGCCACCAATGGCATTTCACGTCTTCAAAATGTCGACATAAAGTCCAATACCGCCGATGAAGGTGGTGGTGGATTGTATGCTTACTCAGGATCTCTACAACTACGAACCATAAGCATCCGATCAAGCAGTTGCTTGGAAGGTATCGGTGGTGGTGCATATTTAGTGCATACTCTTGTCATCCACAAGCATTTGACTATTTCAGAGTGCTCATCCGCTCTTGGAGGAGGGATCTACGTCGATTCATCAGTATTCCGTGCCGAGGCAGTATCAAACGCTGTATCACTGTTTGCACTTATTACTGCGAATGAAGCGTCAGTGGAAGGTGGTGGAATCTTCATTGCAGGTAATGGTTCGGTGGTGAGAGAGTTCGACGTTTCCAACGGTGTGGCTGTCATTGGAGGTGGTATTGCATCGACAAATAGTTCAAATTGTGTGATAATGAACGGAATTGTGGTAGACTCATTTGCGGCACAATCGGGCGGTGGAGCATATTTTGGTCCGAAGAGCAGCTGTGCTTTCCGAAGCTCGACGATTAAGAGGAATCGTGCGACAGTCTCAGGTGGTGGTCTATCGGTACAAAATGGGATTTTATCGCATTCCAATCTTAGCATTCTATCGAACGAAGCCGAAATGGGTGGAGGGATCTTTTTGCAGGGAGATACAGGAACTTCAAGTGTGGTTGGATGGGTTGATATACAGCAGAGTGGATTGCGTTCTCTTGTCGATAGCAACATCATAACATTGAGCACTCAAAATGGAGTCAATGTGTTCATACAATGCAGTACTATTTGTAACTTATCGCGAACGATAATATCTGGAGGGACAGTGACGAACGGCAACGGAGGTGGCATGTATATTACTGGAACCGGCAATACTACCGTTAAGGATGTGCTTCTGAAAAACAATCAAGCTGACAAAGGTGGTGCAGTGTTCATCTTTGGAGCAAACGAGACGACACTGATCAACGTTGGGATGGTTGACAACAATGCGACTAGTGGTGGTGGGCTATATGTCGAGAGTACAGGAGAGCCGCCCTACATTGAACTGATCGATTCCGTCTTGTACAACAACAGCGCAGTTACAGATGGAGGTGCTATCACTCTCAATTACGCGAAACTTTATGCCGCACAGCTATTGGTGGTAGATAACAGCGTGGCAGACACTGTGCAGGGGATTGGGGGGGGGTTATACATGGAAATGAAGACGGAATTTGAGATCGATGAGAGTCTGTTTGTATACAATTACGCTCAATATGGCGGATCGATCGTGGTAATCTCGGGATCTTTTGGTGTTATCGATGGGACGAACATTACAGGTGATATGAGCACTTTTCAATCATCAACAATTTGGCAGGACCGCTTCTACAACGTGATTGGGCACGAATACATGAATTATGACTCCACTTCTGGGGACAAGTCCAGGAAGACTTACAAAGGCGGTCTAGTATACCTCTCGGACGAAAACAGCCTTATTAACATTTTTGCATCATCTCTTACCTACGGCAGCGCAGATTATGGTGGCGGCATGTATGTTCGCAACGATGCATGGATATATATCGAGTCATCAGAGTTCATGTACAACAGCGCGACAGAAGCTGGGGGCAGTATGTGTGTAACAAGTTACTCCCAAGTCTACGTAAATTATTCCCGGATTGCGTTCAGCGGTGAGTAGAATGAAGTACACGCACGATTATACCTTGCCGAATTGCCGGCTTCATGTATTGATAGTTTGTCATGGTATGCAACTGTAGTATCGAGCAATTTTGGTGGAGGTGTTTTTGTCCAGGATACATCAATTGTAAGTTTAGTCCAATCGTCGCTGACAGATAATATCGCAGACGATTCTGGTGGGGGGCTTTACGTGGACACTGGAGAGGGAAATCAAGCCAACTTGGATTATACCCTCATTGCGCGGAACCTCGTCAAAGGCCAAGGCTGTGGTAAAATCTATTTCTTCTAATGAGATATCCTGCGTGAATCAATATGGTTACTAATGGGCACCGGGTAAATGTTTTGCAGGCGTGTTTGTCGGACGAGACGCTCTATTGATGACCAATCACAGTACGTACTCCAGCAATGGCGGGGKTTCAGCTACAGGAAAAAACGAAGGGGGCGGCGCAATTGCGCTCGTGGATGCAACAGCACACGCTGAAAAATGCACTTTCTGGAATAATACTGCGCTCGACGGAGGTGCAGTGTTCGTAGACCGAGCTTCACAATTTTTCATCCATTCGTCTACTGTTTTTAGCAGCAATCAGGCAGATCAAGCTGGGGGTGCTATCGCTGCCAAGGTGAAAGCCAACGTCGAGATCCAAGAAGGGGCACATTTTGAAAAGAACATAGCCGATAGGGGAGGCGCTATGGCTGCGTCTGATTCTTGCAAATTCACATTACAAAGCGTTACGTACACCAAAAACCAAGCAAAAAGCAACGGCGGAAGCATCTATATCACAGATCTGGCCACTGTGAAATTAAACGAGTCCATATTTGTGGGAAATTCTGCTATTCTTGGTGGCGCCATCTATGTGGACATGAAGTTGAGTGTTACGCTGCAAAACAGCAAATTCTCCCAGAACTCTGCATTATCACGTGGGGGGGCGTTGTATTACAAGTCAAGAGAGGATATTATTACTTCCGATATCACATGTGAACGCAATCGAGCACCCAGCGGTGGATGTATATTTTGGCTATCGTACCAAGAAGTCTTTCCGGTGTATCCATGTGATCGTTGTATCATGAAAGCAAATACATTGTACGACATTGCAACGAATACACATGACGTGCAAGTCATGTGGTGGCCAGAGAATGTCACGAGCGGAGTGTCTATCTTGGAACCGCCCGATGAAGAATCGTTCGAACCGCTTGAATCGACGTCAAAAAGTATAGCGGACTCAACTTTAGTCTGGCCGCGGTTGAAAGCAGTTGATTTATATGGTCAGATTGAGGTTCTGGATACGCAGACGGAGTGCACCGTAAGCGGAACGCGTGCTGAGGTTTTGAGCGGCTTGATCAAATTCAAACCACGAGATTCCATAAAAGCCGTTGCCGGGGTAATATCGTATGAAGAGGCTACGTGTACGGGAGAGCCTAGCAATTCGAGCTATATATTAAACATGTCGTGCGTGTTACCTGAAAAGAAAGCCATCGCATTTTTGCATAATGTCACGATGCTGCCGTGCAAAGCTGGGTATTCAACGGAAGACGGGTATATTGATTGCTTCTCGATAATGCCTTTTGTCGTTTTGCTAACATACGCATTATTTCGTCAATAGAAAATGCTATCGGTGTCTCAAGAATCGATACAGGTAGATGCACAGATTCACAGTACCGCATTTGATTCATCTAACTAACGTATGATGTTTGTTATAATTTCAGCATGGATGGTATCCAGTGTTATGATTGCCCCACCGGCGCCCATTGCAACATGACTGTGCGCCGCGCAACAGAAACCATTGCACTTGATTATGGTACTACATCTCCTCGTACCGAACTGGGTTATTATTTGTTCACAGCACCTGCATCAAAGCATACCCGTCTCTGTGATCCAAACCAATGGGCAAGCGATGATCCATGCAAAGCACTCGTGACTTCTAATTCTACGATCACTGAAGTGATTCACGCGTGTTCCATTTTGAATGGCTTTAAAGCATATTGGCCTGCCGATCGCATCTTTTCCTGCCTATCTGGCAAATCGTTCTATGCGTGCGATGTACGTTAATGAAAGTCTGACAATAAGAGCTTTAGTTCAACCAAACTAATGGGTTGTATTTTCGTGTTAGATTGAAGATGCATGTGAAGCGGATATCACAGTCGAAGAACAGTCACTACGACCTCCCAACAGTTCGTGTACGGAAGGATACGATCGTGCAATCTGCTCGGTTTGCGCGTCGAGATACAAGAAAACCAAAACGAATGCTTGTGTCCGTAAGTAATTTCCAACCAACCATCTATGTATGCTAAGTATCTGGCTCATTTTCATGATTTGTTGCGGTTTTGATTTTCATAGCTTGCGACAAGGCGAATGCAGAAGCTCGAGCCGCGCTGCGATGGCAAAATTTTGTTATTCCTGTTTTGGTTGTGATCGCCTTTATTGCCGGAATCTTCGCTGTTCGATTGTATCTGCGCGATTTCACGGAAATTGTGCTACTGGAAAAGGCTGAAGCTGATCGACGTATGAAACACCCCCATGATTCAAAACGAAGACAGAGTATGTTAGAGCGTGCAAAAGACCAGTACGATCGACATTCAATGATTATATTTGACCGCCTCGAACAAATTAAGAACCGATTTCGACGCAAACCGAAGAAAAAAGTGAAGTCGCTTTTTGGGATTGAGCTGGAACCGCAATCACGTCCGTTTCCCGTGAAGCCGGGCAAGTTTAAGATCTTTATTGGATTCTTCCAGATCTTTGGCAACTTTCGTAGTTCATTTACGATCAAGTGGTCCTCTGATGTACAGAGCGTCATGGATGTTTCTGCGCAGTTCAATATTGTATGTTCACTAGATGCATAGGAGAAAGTGAGCACACTGATTACGTTTTTGCTTTTATTTTTTTGCATAGGATTTGGTGGCCATTGCGGGGATTGATTGTGTCATCACCAAAAATTTTTATTTTGACTTCACGTACGTCTAACGCTTTGTCGCGTTCATGCTAGCCATTCACATGCTGATTCAATATTTATGCGGTGTTTTGCTTTGTGACATGTATAGGGTGACAATACTGCTTGTAATCATCACACTCTCAGTGATCACCATCTACTTCTACGCAGGCATGCGAAGCTACCGCGCAAAGCTACTTTTGATTCCCCGGAATTGTCTACGGTGTGGGCTACCTGTCCTTGAACACGAAAAAGTTCGAAACGACGCGGAGAGTTTCAATCCTTACCACCTCGCTCGGTTTTGGTGGCAATCGAGGCAGGAACTCCATCGGAGTAAAATGACCATCAACACAGACCCGCATAATCGGATGAAAAATACGACGCCTTACGCGGAAACTCGAAAACTCAAGCGTGAATTGGGTATGTCGCAAGTGAAGACACCCTATCTTGGTGTCTTCCGTTCCACACATTCACAATGTGCGACAAGGCAGGAGCTCAAAGGAACGATCCTAGAGCGCACCATCCGCAGCAACCTCCGTGTGTGGCAGGCACGCGTGAAATTACGCATGAATTACCTCACATATCGAAACAAATGCCTAAAGCTTTACTGCTGGATCGCATTATTTCTTTACCCGACGGTATCCAAGACCATACTGACGATCTTTAATTGCCAAGAAGTGGGGGATGTGTATTACTTGGTCGTGGATCGACGCATTGTTTGCTACAACGCCACGTGGACTGTCTTTGGTGTGATTGCTATGATCGGTGTCGCAGTGTGGGTCGTAGGAATTCCGTTCTTCTTTTGGATTTTGATCCGCTTGGCTCAAGATAGAGGAATTGCTGCTCGGCTCAAGTTGCTACGAAAGCCACAGTGCCGTGCGCTGCGCAAGAAGTGGTTGAAGGAGGTGCTGAAACAGCATGCTGCCGATGGGATCTATGTGAGGGAAATGGATAATTTCGATGTCCAAGACGAGGAACTGGCAAAGTACATGAAACGAAAGAATCTGACGGTGAATGAACACATAAGTGTGATAGGGCTCTCGATAGCTGTTTGTTACTCATTTTGTGTGCTCTGTGGTGTATCAACGTATATTAGGATTCGACGGTAGAGGCACGACTTGGTTTTATTTACGCGGATTGTAAGCATCTTCTTCAGCTGTAACTATCTATCATTTGCAAATTCTTACGCACCGCTGTTTTTTCTGCAGACGACTATACATATTGGTGGTTTGAAGTGGTGGACTTGTCGCGAAAACTCTTTCTGAGTGGTGTGATCATCTTTGTGCAAAACGGCAGCATCGAGCAGGTACTTCTCGCCATCACTGTGTGGTAAGTCCAACTACATATCTTGATCTTGATGTCTAATCATTTCATTCTAGATTTATTGACACTATGTCTCTCTATTACTCTTACACGGTAGTTTGATCACAATGTGGTTTCTGCTTTTCTTCCAGCCGTACGGAGATCATTCCGACAATTTGATCGCCAGTGTGATGCAGCTGCAGCTCTTTTTAACCCTGTGGCTTGGTGTGATGATCAGTTTGAATGATCTTAATGAAGAACAATTGATCAACAAGGATCTCTTAAGCATCTTGTTGGTCGGAACTTGTATTACCGTGACATTTTTTGGCCTCGGTATGATCATCAACGATGGTGTCAGAGAGTCCCGACGATGGTATCTCAAAGACGTGGCCGATCGGAAAACACGAATTCAACAAGAGGTTACTAAACACTGGCGCAAAGCGTTCAACTACGTTTGCTACGAATCTCAATTGCAGCGCTTTGGGAAACTCAGCTTTACCCAATTTAATGTCCCCGCCATGTTGGAGGCATTTCGTCGCATCAAGCTAGAATGTCGACACCAAGATTTACAGGATATCGAAGATGTATTAGATCAGCAGCGACAAGGCCTATCCACTATTGACAAGTGGCTCCCTAAACGCGCAGAAGAGGACGATGAAGAAAAAATGATCAGCTACATGCGTCCCAATTACGACACCGCTATCAGTGACCAGACGAAATGAGTTCTTTTATCACTATGATGCCCTCATGTCGATAACCTGATAAAATAACCAATTCTTATGTACACTTATAGCCTCGATAGGGCCAAAAATGTTGCGTGCTCTTGATTGCATTTACGTAGCATGTATCTCTATCACTACATACACATGACCTTCAGGGTCACTCAGCATCGGCCTTTAGCGCAGCAAAATGCGTTTACCCGTTCCTGACCCGGTCATTCCGTAATTGCAAATGTTGCACTCTTGTGTTTTCCAGTGGTATGAACCATTTACGACGTCGAAGCCCACGGCAAACTCTGCACAGTAACGATCATGGAGGGCTTCCCATTCGCCGCAGGTGACGATCTCATACTGTTTCGATGGGCACGCACCCAACCTATACCAGTATCATAAAATATGACATAAAAACCCAACCGTCAGTCATTAACCTTCCACCCTAGTTGAACACAGGCCCTCGCTTCATACGTACGCTTGTGTGGCTTGCAGCGACTGCTCGATGGAAAAGCCCGAGAGGAACATGGTGATGTATGGAGGTACAATCGACCGCCCGTGTGCTAGACATACCAATTCTGCATTTAAAATAGGTCCAGGCACATCATCACCGAGGCTTTTCACGAACTTTCGCCACTTGGTCAGCCACTTCTTTGGCACAAGGAAGTACGAAAGACCGCCACCATTTGCAAGTGAAAGGTGCGTCCTTCCGCGCGTACTCGCTGGTGAGAAAAGTTCGTTCGGGTACCCAGATTTGCGCAGCAGTAAATCCAAAAGATCATTGGAGCCGGCAATTTCGCTTTCGAACCGCTCGAGTTTGCGTGACTCAACCTCACGATCCTGCGCTTCGCGTTCTTGAATGCAATCCCAACAATCCGAGGCTTTTTCCAGTGGGAAACCACGCACATCGGTTGCATACACTGCTAATTTACCAAAGACACTTCGTGGCAGCACTACTCGCTTTGATCGTCCGACGCACTGTGCGAATGGCAGCAACGCATCGTGTTGACAGACAATCAACGCACCCGCCTGTCGTGTCGCGGCGATTTCTGTGTCCGCAAATCTACTTCTACCAACGACTACCTTGTCACGACTATTCGCACCGCCCTTCTTCTGCTTTAATATACGTTCCTGCTGCAGCCGCTTCTTCTTCGTCATGCGAAATTGTAGTAGGTATTGCTCATAGAGTTGGCACCGCTTCTTCCACGCTTGGATCCACGCTTTGCTCACCACCACCGTCGATTTTACAAATGACAGAGTCGTTGACGCCACTGCCTCCTCGTAGGTCTGCACACCTGCACTAGCGAGCAGTGCCTTTACGCGCATCACCTCTGCAGCACGCAGCACCAAGAGTGTGCGTGGCCACGACGGTTCATCCTCACGCAGGAACGGCGTGACGTCACCGAAATGGCGCTGGATCACGACGCCAATGGCGTGTTGAATGACCAATTCTGTTGGCTGCAGCGCGCGACAAATGGCAGTAACATGCGCAATGTCCTTTGCTGCGAGGAAACCAAAGATTTCCGCCAATACGCCATGCGAGAGGTGGTCCATACTGCTGGGAATGGAAGCACAAGTGCCGCTGGAGATGGTTGGGCACCTTCTGTGTAACTCGTGACCTACATTCTGATTTGTAACGGTATGAGTGAAGGTGGTATTATTGGCTGGGAACGCATCACATAATTAATTATTGAAAATTTCCTGCGGGTTTAGCTGGAAGCCAAAGTAAATTACCAATAGTATATATCAAAACAAGGTGATGTATAATTGTATTGACAAAAAACGCGAAAAGTCTTCAAGTCTGGAGGTGGACGTTTTTTCTTATTATCTATCTCACGATATTAACTTCAGTCGAAAGGCATGACCAAGCATCTATCCTCTGTCAAAGGTAGAAAGATATTTGATGTCCATCCTGAAACGATCAGAGGGCGCTGTACGACTCCCATGGCATGATGTTAAGCGTAGGAGAATCAATCACGCAATGAAGCACCACCAAGTCTTTGACTGTCTTCGCTGCAAGGAACATATTTCTCAAGAACAAACACCTACTTATCAAGTCTAGGCGGCAGAGATACCTACTCCGTGGTCATCTAGTCTTAGCTAGCTTTTGCTGTTGAGTCATATTCAAACAAAAAGCAGGAGCTCTTCTTTGAGGTACTCATACTTTAGTATCTCATATATAATCTCTTGAGGTGAAGTTGGTCACAAATTAACTATAAAGTTTCGCTTTGAGTAAATAAAATCGTGGTCTAATTCTATGTAACATACTGAAATAATCTAAACATAACGTATTTTAAACTTCCCATTTGCTAAAATAACGAAATACGTTGGTTAATCGTAGGTATGCCAACTACAGCAAACAATGAGGAGCCAACACGAGGATGGAAGGAAGGCAATATGTGGTGCACTTGGCGCGCGTGACCGATCGCAATCCATATCTCCTTCCGCTGACACGATGGGTACAAGAACAAAGCCAAAAACAGAATAGCGCTACAGAAGAACTGCGTGTGGTTGTGAAAGCCCGACCCGACTTGCTGCATTACCTTGTCAATGGCAGTCTGCTGGTGTGATCTCGTCTTGATTAATACTTGTATGGATGGACCATATTAACGTTATGGTGTTGTTCGCTAGTGTACTATTCGTTCTTTGGTTCCTATTACGAGCGTCGAAGAACATTGCTCAGTGAACATGGATAAAGACCCAATTCCACAAACATTGGTGGTGACTGTGGATGGGAGCATCTGGCTCGTCAAGCTACCAACAGAACAACATGCAGATGTCCTACAGCATGTGGTACTTCAACACGCAGCTTCCAGACCAACAACAGTTAAGTAAGTGACATAAAGTGGACTGTAATATCGGCTTAAAATGATATCATTCATGGTTTCCCTACTCTTATGCAGCGAAGACTCGTTCTCGTCAATACTTACTCCAACGCAGACGTTTGATACACAAGAAGAGAGTCCAATTTCAACCCACGCAAGCAGCAAAGATGAATCCTGTGGAGAATTGAATAGAAGCAGATGTTCGGCGGAATGGGTATATCGAATTCCAGGAGCGCAACACATTCAGAGCATTCCTGCTGCAACGGTTTGCACCAGTTGGCTTGCGCCGACGACATTGGTGGCGAATCTCACTCCTGGCGGAGCTAACGACTCCATCGAATTCGACGAGATAGAGGGAGAGCAGTCCACATGTCTGCTTTTACTGGATGGCAGGGATCAGAAATATCAGTCACTACTGCGAAAGCTGTTTCCTGATAGTCAAGTCGCTACACAATTGGTGTTGCTACAGGGTGATATGGATGGAGCAGTGCGGTTCACGGTGGTTGACGCTATGCAGCCTACTAATGAATGCAATGCCAAATGTGGAAAGTTGCTGGAACTTGGCCAGCCTGTTCAGTCCATTGTGCCATTCGCTATTCATGCTGATACAGATTTCGACTCCCTGCTCGTCTTGGGAATACTCGGTCGTATTGCAGTGGTAAACATTACTTCAGAACAACCAGTTGAATCATATCCGCTCGATACGATCTGTCTTGATGCGGGTGTGGTGATCCAATCCATCGTATATGTTGACATCCTCGCATGCTTTATTTACTGCACAAGTGGACAAGTATATGTGTTTCGAGCGACCGAGCTACTGCACTCTATAAATGAGGTTACAAGACATCTATCTGAAAAATTGATAGATCCTGCAAATAGCAAATTCTCCACCAAGTTGCCATTCCGACCGGTATGTCATGCCATAGTTCTAAAACCATAAAATATCTCATCTGAGCGTTTTTTTTCAACTTCGTATCTGTACAGGATGTATTGCGCATCGCGATGCATGGGGACTCTGACGGACTATCACTTTTATTCGCATCGGGTCGTGTATCTACACTCGACAGGAGAAGTTTGAGCGACATGATTACGCGTTCACTTCCCACACTAGAAGAACCGAGAAGCCAGCAAAAGGAACCCATAACAAAGAACGGCACGGAGGAACGCGTCAAGTCTCTACTTCATCAAATAGCAGACGTATCCAGTCAATCAGCGTCTTTCCAAGTTCAATCTCGTGAACTGGATCTTCTGTTACAGAATCTGCATTCCGCATTCCTCTTCCAAAAGCAAATCGAAGCGACCGGTCAGCACTATTGTTTACTATCCATGCAAGATTCAAGTGTTGTTGATAATGTATTGCTGTATTGCAGGAATAGCATCAGTGGTGAACTCTGCGATCACGATGTCATTGGTTGGCATCGGTAGTTTCGCTGAGAGTGATACTGTGAAAATACACTGCCGTCTTCAGATGCACGAATCAGTCTCCTTGATGTTGTCTAACTGGTACGTTCAAAATGTTAGGCGAACCACAATGGAGTCGTCAGATGATTTCACTAACACTTCGATATTCGCCGTTGCGTTCTGTCAATAACAGGTCCGTGTTGATCATCGTCCGATCACGACAACAAGTCCTAGCAACGTACTCCTACCCGTTGGAAGATCCACGAACGATGATGTTGAATGGGGATAAAAGCATCATCTTGGATGGAGACACGCTGAGACGTCAGGAGCACGGGATGCTGCACGTTTCGTGTTCCTTGATTTTTCTGCCTAGTAGTCCAGATCCAGAAAACAGGAATTATGTTCACGATAGCATGGCTCATTCCAACATCCGGTTCTTCCCACTGTCAATTCCTCTTATTCAAGATCAGAAACTATGTCTAGTGCAGCTACGGTGTCCACTCGATGAAGAAATACGGACCAGCCACTTGGCAATTCGCACCAACTTTCGTCAAGACCACGACACATCTCTTCCCAATGTGAGTGAATCAGTTCTCATAAGTGGTTTTCAATGGTGGTCCAGCTTAGTTGCACACTGGATGAATCGCTCGTTTCATCTATATGGACTGGCATTGTCGAAGCATTCAGGACAAAACCTTTTGGAATTGTCACCACCGTTGCGGTCAACAGTGACCATACTCTCGCTATCAAAACGCAAGTTTGATGCTGATGATATGATGGCCTTGCTGCAATTAATCATGAAGTTTCGTTCTTCGGAGTTTGACGATGTTCGCCGCAATGTTCGTGTACAAAATGAAAAGATGTGGTGCGGATGGAAATCATATGCGGGCAACGTTGTAATTCTGCGGTTTGCGCTGAGTGATCGTCCTCTGAATGCGTCTGATGTCGCTGACCCCGAACGTCCAGTGGAAATTACCATTCAGTGTTCTGATGCTGCAGATCTGTCGGCGGTACGTTCTCTAATACTAGAATAACGATCCTCCATTATACAAATAAACGGTGCTGATTGTGTTGCTTTGTAGATTCGTATCCTGATTATCGACGCCGTTGCTTCTTTTAGCCCCGAAACTCAGCTTTCGGCATCTCTTGTAGAGGAGATATTCGCTCAAATGTCGCTGGGGACTGGCAGGTTCATTGATGACATCATAGGTCTTGAACAAGTTATCGAGGTTTGTCCTGGATTTCCTCGTGACACTATGGACAGAGACATTGCATAAAGCTGATCATGTTGTATTGTTGTAGGAGCTCATAGTGAAGACGAATCGGAACTTGATAAGTGCGACGTCTTCAATGTGTACCGACGAAGTTGTTCATTTGCTTTCAGAGCTGGCTCACGCAGAGACACAAACAGTCGATCTGTACTGGAAGATACGCCAAGTATTAAACAAATTAGTCATGTAAAGAAGTGAGAAAGCAAAGAAAATGATCTTGACTGCCATTTACGTTTGCGGATCAAAATATGCAGAAAAGATGGACGATAGAAGAAGAAAACATGCAAACTGCACCATTCTGACTAACAACTTTAATAGACGCAAACCATCAACAAAGAGAACTCAGAGGTCTTCAGTAGGAAGATTCTGCTCACGCAAAGTCGCCTTTTCAGATGGAGAAGAAACTGAGTAGAGACGCTACACTCAGTAACAGACACATGTTAGACCTCTTCGAGGGCACACATACCACAAACATCCATGAACTTACCTCAAAATAGCGAGGTGCTCGTGAGGGCCATAAGACATACTCCAGAGCCATATAAACACAAATATCCACGGCCGACGACAGCACCACAACGATCTTCTCACGCACCCAGGGAGACAAGAAGGATGCGATCAAGACGACGATCGGAAGCGCCACAATGTAGATAGAGAAGACACAGCACATCTATTGCAAGAGCAACCATATCAGCAACATACTTCCTATTCGATATTGCGAAATAAGTTACCTGCATGAAGAATTTCCGCTTTCCAGTAGCTTCTTCATACGAACGCGTCTCGAGAATAGTGTTAATAAACCAAGCCAAGACACCAAGTTGAAGTGTACAGATGCCAATCCCTGGCCACGAATCGTAGATGTAAAGCGTAGACGCAGGATCAAGCCAAATGAGGTACCACATCGCCATAGATAAATACAGACCCAAGATCGTCACCATGACACAAGAAAGCTTCTCTTGCCCTTCAAGACTGACGCTATTGATCGTCCAACCTTTTGCTACTAGCATCGCTAAGAGAATTGCACCAACACGTACGAATACTTGCATGATCTTGGCCGAGTACGAAAACAGAGGAACTCCAACACCATTGAACTGGTATACGTAGAAATGGAAAAATAGCAGTGCATTGGAGAGACAGAAGAACGACACAATCAGTGTAAGCAACCGCATGATCGGATGAAAGGACTCCGATTGACGTAATCTTCGTGCGGCCATAAATTGCACCACAGCGAATATCACAGAAATCACGGTCACAGAGAAATAGATCGTTGGTAGCCCTTCCTGTTGCACTGGTAATTCATGGCCGTCGGCTTGGGTCATGTGGATTTCATACCAGGATGAGAAATAGTACTTCTTGAAGTTGGACTCGGTGATCTGCGTGAAGGATGGCTCATATTCATCTCCACCGGGGACACATCGAGCAAACGCGATGTACCTACGAAAGTGAATAACCTTGAGGACGGAACATCAACTCATCAGGAGTCACAGAAAAAAGGCACTTACCAAAACCGAGGACGTAGATGCTCGTGGATATCCATGGCAAATGTGTACGGAACTTCGAAATCAGTCGTCTTCGTGACGTTATATACGTGCTTTGTGTGCTTGGGGGAAATTTTGCAGTTACAATCGCAACTTGGATCCGCCATAATATAGTCCCAAAACAGCGACTCGTCATCATAGATCGCAACTTGCAAGTCGTCCACGTCCGTTTGAACTTCGCCTCGAATCCTCTACATTGTAGACAAACAACGATCGTCAGGTCAATTACTACTTTACCAACAAGATTTGCATCCACTGTTATTTGAGTAATGACTGATTTACCCCGGCGACTTCTTCAAGTGTTTGAGTATATTCGAAGCAGAACTTGCCAATGTACTCAAACTGCCGGCCAACTGTGAACCCAGAGAAGACACTGCCTTCGACTGCGATGGAGCAAAGCAACAAAAGCGTGCATGTCCAAATGGAAAAGTGCATCATGTTAACAATCACTTTCAGCGCCTTCCAACAGCAACAGCAGCTTCTTCAATAGGAAATTGAGACAAACACATATCCATTCCGCACAGCAACTTCAAAAATGGAAGAAATGCACTACTAGAAAAGACACAATAACACGAAATCAGATATTTTGCCCACTATCCAGTATACCGATAATACCAGTATTCTCAATTGAGCATTAGATAATACCGGTATTCTGCTGTACTCACAGCATTTTTGTGCGTGTCTATGACATGGAGCCAGAATTTCGCAGGAAGTCAGGCACTTTCAATGCGATGGCAATCATGTGTGGCAGCATGATGACAGTGATGATGCATCGGATGGATGCCAAGGCAGGAAGAAAAAAAAACTTCCATCCCCTTACTGTACAGTCATGTCCTTTGGATTCTCAAGATGCTGTTTTCCCACGTTTATGGTTAGTGCCTGCAAGAAAGCATCCTCACGTTGCATCCCTTTCTTTAGTCTGAAAACGTTTGCACCGACGTCCATGTTCCACCACTGTGGGATAATAACATTGCTGTTGACTTTTTTCCTGATGCGGTGAGACATCCTATTCTTTCGACAAAAGCAAACTTGATCCCGATTTCCCATTGTCGGGAATTGCGGTATTGTCATTGATTGAGTGTCCTACCAAATGCTGCACCAACTGTAATCCGGTTTTGTCACAAAGTTGATTTTGCCTGAAAATTGAAGCACATGGGTTGTTTTTTTTTTGCTTGGTTTTTTTTTCCTATCCGTTACTCCCTAAAAAATCGCCAGTTTGCCAGCGTCGGTTAGGTAATTGAGGGGAAAGTAACCGCTGTGTGGGAATGAGGGTAGGTTTTCTAGAGAGTATTCTCAACAGCTGTTTCTCTCGCTGCATTGCAGGCGATCGTACTGGTCATGGCATTTCCCCTTCCCTCCCCTATCCTCTAAAGGTAAAAGTCAGTGCAGGTTGCAATTGGACGAAGACCAACATCACTGCGGGGTTCAATAGTGAAACCAGCACAACTCCATTCTCCACTTGTGCTTGGAATAAGGACGGAAGAGAAGAAACAGTTGACAAGCGCGTCTGTGTCTTCGTGGCGCTTCCGTTCATCCCATCCATCGATCGCTCTTTCGTCATTGACGTCGGCACTTCTTCTCTCGACGGAAGCACCCACTCATCTACTACTACACAGGCAGTAAGTACATTTTAAACAACTTCTTATTGACAGGGAACACCTCCCCGTGCGCTGGCTGGTTCAGAGACGATGCGCCGCACGGAAGAGTTGCAGGAATGGATCTGTCAGGTCACTGAGCAGCCGAATGACAGTGCTGATCACCTCTCGGTCTTGTTACAAGATGGACAAATGCTCTGTATGCTCGCAAATGCTATCGACCCCACAGCGAACCTCAAGGTCAATAAGCTAAACACGGTCTTCCACTCGAAGGCGAATATTCGGTTGTTTCTCGAGTGGTGTAAGCTACAAGGCTTGAAAGATGCCGAGTTGTTTAATGCCGATGATTTGGTAGACGGGAGCGATTTCGAGCCCATCGTCGGGACGCTGTCGGTTTTATTTGACAAATTCGGTACGATAGGGTACTCTGGCCCTTATGAAGAAGAAAATCCGGTGTCGGATGATGATACGTCTTCGGCAAGTTCGCATGCGTCGCCTGTGAAGAAGCCAAGTAATAATAAGCTGACATCATTCATGAAAGGGAATTTCTTTAAGAAGAAAAAAGTGGTCGAGAGTCCCAAATCACCGGAAGGAACACCACCATCTACGCCTCCACCGATGTCGCCACAGGTTTTCCAATCACCGGCCTCGAGTCCTCCTCCTGAGCGGAGACAGAGCCGCACAAACAGCAATACCAGCGGCTCATCGAAACTCAACGATTTCCTGAACCAAGTTCCGGCATCTGGTGAAACACCGCTTCAACATGTCAACCGTCCAGCGGGCCCACCGAAAAAAGCACCTTCTCGCAAAGAACCGCGACAATATGAATCGACTCCAGAATCACCTCAAACACCACCACGGGAATGGAAGAAAAATCCTGCCACGAAAGTGCCCAACGACGCCCGTAACAAATTTGCGGCGTTTATGCGCTCCAATCCTCCGGCAACAACGGCAGGTTCTGACAGCGACAGCTCCAGTCCCAAATCAGCTCCTGTTTCGAACTTGTCGGCATTTATGCAAGCTGTTCCTCCATCTTCAACTACGACTACTTCAGAACCAAAATCTGCGCCAACTATTCGACGACAGTCTAGCAGCCAGTTTGCACAGAGGAAAGCTGTCTTTTCGCCAAAGTCATCACAAAAACCCAGTAATGACGGCTTCTCAGCACAGAAAAGCAACAATACAACCCGTAGCAGCGGTGGAAAAAATAAACTTAGTGATTTTATGCAGAAGCAACCACCAGCCTCAACTGGTTCGGCCAATAAATCGCGATCAGATTCTCAGCAAAGCAAGCTGGCCGCATTCCTGGCAACTACAAATGTTGCACCAAGCATTTCGTCACAGCCTCGAACAACATCATCAGCGTCATCATCACTGGGGTCATTCAACCCCTATAATAACGCTCCCGATAAGAATGCGAGAAAGAATACTCCGTCTTCCGCGGCCCCAGCAATAGCTGCTGATAGACCTTCAAGAATGCCATTTACTCCACGTAAAATCGCTGAGAGATCCACAGGACGGGGGAATTATATCCGTAAGCGTCAGACGTACCTGGCTGCTCGAAGGCGTGGGCGAAGTAAGTTTAGCCTTGAAGAAAAAAGGAAAAAATTCATGAATGAACAATTGGAAATGAAGGAGGAACAACGACGTCGTCAAGCAGCAGGGGCTGCCACTGCGAAGCAGAATTTGATTGTGCAGGGTGTCCAGTGTTACGTGCCCGACAAAGATGAAGTGTGGCTTCTTTCGGAGGTTGTGGATTACAATGAACGCTCTAAAGAAGTGACAATTACGGCATTTTTGGATTCGGGTGAACAAGAGAGACGTGTTGTGGATTTGAAAAACCCTGATACAATTCGAGCTGTTGCGGGGCCAAATGCCACCGAAATCGAGTCGTTACCTGTTGCCATCCTGCAAGATAATCCATATGGTGTCGATGATATGCGCTTGCTGCGATACCTGAACGAGCCTTCCATTCTGTTCAACCTAAAGCAGCGATTTGAAGCTTCCAAGCCATGTAAGTTCAAAATAGCCGCTGACTATTATATTTTGTATGCCAAAAACTGACGAACAGATGCCGTTTCTATGTTGTAAACAGATACGTATACAAATGATATTGTTATTGCTGTCAATCCATACAAATGGATCGACGGTCTTTATGGAGATAATCTCCATGAACAATATCTGCGCAAATCAAGAGATTCATTACCTCCTCATGTGTATTCTACCTCAACGGCAGCATACAACCATTTGACAAACAATCAAATGAATCAAAGTATTTTGGTGAGTGGTGAATCAGGTGCAGGGAAAACGGAAACCACCAAAATTGTGATGAATCACTTGGCAACTGTGGCGGGTGGAAGAAAAGAWAAAACCATTGCGAAGGTGATCGACGTTAATCCACTCCTCGAATCGTTTGGTAACGCCAAAACTACACGGAATGATAATAGTTCTCGATTTGGCAAGTTCACGCAGTTGCAGTTTAACGAGCGGGGAAAGCTTATCGGTGCCAAATGCGAAACATACTTGCTCGAGAAATCTCGCGTTGTGTCGATTACTGAAGGAGAGCGCAATTACCATATCTTTTATCAATTGCTGGCTGGCCTTTCAAGTCGTGAACTGAAAGACTTTGAATTGGACCCCGCCTTTGCATACCTGTACACTGGGGCATTGAAAGACATGGGCATCCCGGGTATGGATGATAGCAAGTGGCTTGCAGGAACGCGAGCGTCTCTTTCGCTGATCGGACTCAATGATTCGGCCCAAAAGGTTCTGTTTCAGGTTTTAGCTGGTATTTTGCATCTTGGCCAAGTTGAGTTTGATGAAAGCGGAGAAAGTGGATCCCGGATATCAAGTGTTGAGTCTCTTTCTCACGTCGCAAAATTGTTCGGACTACCCAAAAACAGTATTGAATCTGCGCTTTGCAATCGCACAGTGATAACCCGCAATGATGCCGTTACTGTTCCTTTGGATCCTGTCGAAGCTGTGGAAAACCGTGATGCCCTCGCAAAGACGATTTACTCGAAGATGTTCGACTGGATGGTGGTGAAGATCAACAACGCCATCAGCTCAGACGATGCTAACATTCATGGCCAAATTGGTGTTTTAGATATCTTTGGTTTCGAAGATTTTGCACAAAACGGCTTTGAACAGTTTTGCATCAACTACGCGAACGAGAAATTGCAACAGAAGTTCACGACTGACGTCTTCAAGACCGTTGAAGATGAATATATTCGTGAAGGACTTCAATGGGACCATATTCAGTACCAAGATAACAAAGACATTGTCGATGTGATTGACGGGAAGCTGGGTATTATCGCACTGATGAATGATCATTTGCGCCAACCACGTGGAACTGAAGAAGCGCTCGTGAACAAAATTCGAACTAACCACCAGAAAAAGGGAAATGAAATTAACCCATATATTGATTTTCCTAAGGTGAAGCGCACAAAATTTATTATCAATCACTACGCTGGATCGGTAACATACGAAACGGTTGGGTTTATGGAGAAGCATCGCGATACTCTTCAGAAGGATTTGTTGGATCTGATCCAGTCAAGTAACGTTTCTCTTTTACCGGAGCTGTTCGATGATAGTGAAGGGCTTAATGACAGCAGTGGTGGCAGAGGCAAGCCTGTCAATGGCGTGAAAAGTTTGGGGTCACAATTTAAGACTTCGCTTTCTCAACTTATGGAAAACATCAGCACCACGAATTCTCACTACGTTCGATGCATAAAGCCCAACTCAAACAAAAGTCCGACGGAGTTCAACAAACGGATGATTGTTGAACAATTGCGGTCGGCTGGTGTGATTGAGGCGATTCGAATTACTCGTTCAGGGTACCCAAGTCGACTGACACCGCAAGAACTGGCGAGTCGATACTGCATTATGTTCCCACCATCAATGCACAGCAAGGATGTGCGACGCACATGCACAACGTTCATGACGTCTATTGGTCGTAAGGCTCCGTTGGAGTACCAAATGGGCAAGACGCTCATTTACTTTAAGAACGGTGTCATGGAAGAGCTCGAAGCCATGAAGTCTGATTTCATGTACTACGAAGCTACTACCATCCAGAAGATCGCGTTGGGTTTTGTAGAAAGACGACGTTTCCAGCGAAAGGTGAACGCTGCCATTGTACTACAATCTTATGTGCGAATGACTCTGGAACGGAAAGAGTTTTACTTCCAGCGACGTGCAATCATGAAAATCCAACGCCGATGGCGAAGATACCTGTATGCCGAAGTGCCTGTGGAGATTGTGGACTCTGAGGATGACTCTGAAGAGGAAGATCACGGCGGTGAGTGGGTGGACGAGATCGACGACTCGGATAATGACGAAGGTTTTGGTGATGATCCTGCTTCTGTGTCGAATGGAGGTTCCATGATGGATCGTTTCCGGGGATTCAAGAATGGAGACCCGCGTGATCATGATCCGTTTTCACGTGACCGTGGCAACAGTTTGAAGCGCATGGGTGACCTGTCATCAAAGGCGAAGAGCTTCTTGAACCATCGACGAAGTGGCAGCGGCAGTACCACGAGTTCTTCCACGGGCAGTGCATTGGAAGAGGAGAATGCGATGCTTAAGATCGAGAATCGCAACCTAAAATACGATTTGGAGCTCATGCGCGAGCAATGCATTGAACTGCAAGCCATTATCCTTGAGATTAACAAAAGCCGCAAGAGATAAAGTGACTGGCTGATAAATGAGGTTGTGCATGTGCATACGTGGAGAAGAGTAAGGAGAAATAGGATCGGAAAGAGTGGAGGAAGGAAATTTTTTCAGGATGGATGGTATTGTTAATTGATGTTTGTTTTGTTTTTGGCATTTTTGTTGTATTATGTTGAGCTACCAGTGGGTTCAGTTGTGTTACCAGATTCGAATTTAGATGGTTTGTTCCACTCAATGGTGATGAGATTAGATTGATGTCTTCGTGGTGCGGGAGAGAGCGCGATATCCTGTACAGCTGCTGAGCTATCAGGAGTTCCATCTGGTAGATGGAAGCGATGAAGTGCAAACCAGAGACTCCTCATCCATCGCATTCAACACATTTTGACTCCATTTACGCAGCAAACTATTAGCACAACGCAGCCACAAGTGGGCGAGGATCCTGTTGGGTGTACAACGTTCGATATCAACGATCTCTAGTTCTCTTACTTTGCTACAGAAGACGATGGCGCTACTGATGCCAGATATCAACCTGCGACGAGCACGACAACATATTGAGGTTGGTGGCATGTACTGTTGACAATCGGCCCTTCCACAACAAGCAAATATTTCAGATGGTTGATTTCTTTTCGTATATTGTTGAACAGCGATACTGGCAATGCGTGCTCCGAGGTGAAGATCCCGAGATTACCAATAACGCATCGAAGAAATTATCAGCGCCAACATCGCATTCGAAAAATGCAGTGAAGAAAACTCGTAGAAAGAGCCGCAACAGCAGCATGCACTCCATTACGCTTCCGGAGAAGATGCCGCTCTCTAATTCTCAGACCCTGCAAATCGATGCATACCTGAAGAGCGCACCGCCATCTACCTCATCAACTTCGGTGTCTTCTACGTCGTCGTTAAATGCGAACAACCAACAAAAATTGTCGCTCATACCCATTCGGGTCAAGGACCCCATCACAGGAGAACGGCGAAGCTTGATAGTGAATCAGACACCTCCAACATCACATTCATCACAACCAAAATCCAATACCAGTAGTATCAGTAGTGCTAGCAGTATTAGTAGCACTGGCAGCCGTCGATCGCGGTCTGGACCGTCCTCTAGGTCCAAATACATCACTCGCATTCCAGGTGCGTATGCTTGTTTCTCAATATTGTTCGTGCAAGAACGTCATAAATTATGATATCTACAGGTCCAACACTTGGTTCGGTGATGCAAAATGTTTATCAGAACGAAGGCAATGTGACCGAATTGGATTTCTCAAATTTAGCGCAGCGGAACAGATGGCTGGAGCCATCAGGAGGAATATTGGTGGCACGTGCATTGATTCCAAACAGAACTGTTCGTAGATTGATCATCCGCGACCACAACATAGGAGATGAAGGCGCAATTGCACTCGCAGATATGCTGTGCTGGAATTCAACTCTGGAATACATTGATCTCTACAGCAACGGTATCTCTGACGTCGGTGCACGCGCCTTAGCACAGGCACTCTATGGTCACGAATCTCTCATTCATTTGTCCTTATGGAGCAATCACATCGGCACAAATGGTGCTGAAGCCTTCGCTGAAGCTTTGAAATACAACCGAACGCTTAAATACTTGGGATTGGCACACAATCGTATTTCTGTACCTGGCGCACAGGCACTTCAGGATGCCTTGGAGGTGAATATCCATCTAGAGACACTAAACATCGCTTGCAATCGCATTCCACAATCATTGATCACGAAAATTCGTACCATACTCGCCAGGAATCGGTTAGTCTCTTGATTTGTTGATGCAGTTGGGTGTGCTATACTTATTGTTGATCGCCTGCTTTTCTCATGTTGCTTACCTAGGCTCGAAGCTTCAAAAATGATTTCGGAAATGGAGTGTGAAGACGCAGCAGTGGCGTCGCGACTGGCCACGACGGAAAGCGAAGACGATGAAAGTGAGTCCAGCGGTTTCCTGAGCTGCTCGGGCGCACACGAGAATGATGACGGTGTCTGGATTTGAAAAGCTAAGCTGCAATCAATTACTGTTGTACGTAAGAATGAGGTGATAGTTTTCAGCCAGTTAAATAGGATCTAGTATCTGCTGTTACCATGCCTGCTTGTAGGCGTGAATAATATCTATTGAATATTCCAAACACCAAAATCTGAAAAAAATGCGGAAGAATCTTCAGACGCATCTACACGCGCTCGTGACTCCAATTCCATTGCCAATCAACAGAAGTACATATCAGTGGGCTCTTCGTCATCTGGAAATGATTCATGGCATTCCAAATCCACGACTAGATCCTCCATCGATGCGTGTGCGCGATCAAAACTGGGATAATTGGTTGGCTGTTCTCCCCAAGAAGGAATCCGTTCAGCATTAATGGCGTTCATCAGTTCCCAATCAATACGATCCACGGTAGGCAGCGCATCATGAAACACCAATTCCTTTAATGATTCATCCCACCATTCTTGGTTATTTTGAAGTTGCGAACTCTTCGTGGAAAACAGGTCCCCAATCGGGCAATGGAAACCACGTGATGATGTAGCCAAGTCATTGTCTTCCGTCACGCAGTGTTGTACGACATCGAGCTGATTTGTGTGTTGCAACCATCGCTGAGGGTTCTTTTCATTCTTTTCCAACAATTTTGAGTTAATGATTTCGTCCGAGAAATTAATTTTTACGCGTAGATCCACTGGTAGTTCAGCATTTAGTGACGTTTGATCCGGAACCTCAATCTTTATGCCACCATAATGATATTGTTCCTGTTCTTCACTTTCAGAGAGTCCTTCTTGGAAGGTACAGTCAACTGAGGAATCTAAAGCAAGAGACTTCCAAGTCTTGACAGAGGGCGACAGGCACATATTGAGCTCTGTCGATGGTTGTTTTGGTCCCCGACGCTTGCGGATTCGTTTAATGTCATCATCACGAGAAGATCTTCCACGCTTTAATGAACTCGACAATTGCTTTGCCGTCTTATCCGCTATCCATAATCTGTTTGGATTGCAGAAAACATCGTAGTTGAATCTCACATGCTTTCGAGGGCTAAATTTGTCGACCGGCTCGCAAGCTATTTCCGAAAAATCGGACGTCACTGAAGTCAAAATCAAGTTGCAGCTTGCAAGAACTGAGACAACATCGTACACTCGGCGGTTCACATCAGCATGGGAGCTGTCACTCACAGTTCCTGACCCCAGCCGTTTCTTGGCCTCAATAAGACGGGTACTCATTCCAGGTAACGCCACTGCTACATGATAGTCTTGTTGGAAAAGTAGAGTGAGAAAGCTTGTTGTAGTCGTCGTCAAACATGGCCATTTCTCTATATCCGCATGGTCTTCGATGCTTTTTAGCAACATACTGTCTAGTTCGTCAACTGTGAGATCCTTCCCGTGGGTTTGCTGTAGATGCTGCACTAGTTTACACGTTGTGTCTTTGATTTCTATCAGGCGGCAAATCGCAGCTTCTCTCCCATAGTAGAGAAAACAGCCACCTTTTGACCCGTTCACGTCGCTAAACCGAACACGCTTGATGACACCAATACCTATTAAATGGTCAGCTTGTTAGATTTTGTGATAGCTTCAATGTTTGGGTAGTTGAATGTAGCGCACCTTCTAAGACATGAAGAACGTCATATATTCTTCTCTTGCGAGGCACTACATGTTAACGGTATAGAATTAGTTGTTAACACCATCATCCATTTTATTTCGTCGCATTACATACCCAGCATATTGTAGACTTCGCTAGCAGGAATAATGATGGGAAACACTGGAATGAGATTGTTCTTAGTCTGAATCGCTTCATGCTCTTTGAAGAAGGTGAGTGTAATTCGAGAGCTGCAACATGCCCATGTCGTTCTGTTAGTGTCAAAATCGCCCACCACCACAACTAAAGACGCTCAAAACTCACATATCACCAAGACTTTTCGCATCTGTAATCATATCTTGAATCAAACACCAAGTTGCATCTGGTAAGGCACTGATATGATGTTGTTGGTCAGTGGACAATATTGAAGGCGATCTCATCACTCTAGTGCTGGAATGCTTCTTCAATAAAACTCGATTCTTTTTGTGTTTCCGCTTGCTATGATGCAATGTAGCAGGGATTGTATGCAAGACTTCCATAAGTACTAGTGACGATATGGGTTTCCGCTGATGATCGAGACACGGTTCATCGGAATGACGGCGACAGTGTTGATGTTTTTGGTGCCGTCTTCGTCGCCGTGGGGAAACCTTGTGAGGTGAGTGTTTGACCTTCATCAGTTGTCTTGCTTGAGGAGAAGGCGGTAGATACGAAAATGAAGTAATGAACGAATTCGCAAACCATCCTTCCGCGCATCGATCTTACAGGCAAGTTGCCCTTTGCACATAGATACAGTTTGCTAAAAAATTGGCTAGTCGACCAGTACGATCCGCGCGGTGCTACTCGACCACAGATCACAAGTTGAAGTGATAGTACTGGTCCTGGACACAGCTTGATGGTCATGGCACCAATGTGTAGGTTGAGGATGTTGAAGTTGTTCGTCTACTTACAAATACTATTGTGTTTAGGAAGAGAGACGGATCTGTGGATCGCTGTGGACAGTGTCCGAGAAGTAATGACGTTGTTTGCACATGGAAACACCAGATGCCACAGCCACAAGACACAGTGTCTCTTTACTAAACATTAGGCACTATGGGGTTGGTACTACTACTGGAATCACGTATGTATGGTAGCGTCCACATAATTTGATTAAACAGAGCATACGTACGTCTTATTTGGGTGCATATCCGGATACTTTTATGCAAATTAGCACATCCATAACCAGATGGTATTAAAAACGACTGCTGGACGCGACTGAGGATGAAAGATGTCTCCCACCAAGAATGGGTGCATTTTAGATAGTGGTTCTATAAATATATTATGGATGCTATTTATTCATCACCGATAGTAAATGAGATATATAAATATGGAGTTGCCTTCACTACCGTAACGAACCTATGGATTGCACCCGTCCTTTGATATTTTTGCGTTCTGACCGCATTCAATCCATGCAACAGTAGGCGGTTGCAGAGGAATTCCGTCGCAGTGCGGAAACCACCCACGTCTTTTCCAATCGCTATGGGCGCATCAGTGAGTGATAAAGGCGAATATCGGGTCGTACATTTAAATGATGTCCAAGCCAACACGAACGCCGGCTTCTGTGACAATTACACGGTCACGTCCAAGTACACGGCCGTGTCATTCTTGCCGAAATTCCTCTTTGAGAGTTTCCGCAAAATGGGTAACCTCTACTTTCTCACCATTTCCATCTTGCAATGCATCCCACAGATCAGTAATACGAATGGCCAACCGTCTACACTGCCACCACTAATCTTCATCATCGCTGTCGACGCTATCTTTGCGATCCTGGAAGATCACAAGCGCCACGTTGCAGACAATATTGCCAATGCACGTACCACACAGATCCTCGACCGTTCAACCAAGACATTTGTGACCAAGACGTGGGCAGATGTCGTCGTCGGTGATATCGTGAGAGTGGCCAATCGCGAGCTCATGCCCGCTGATATTCTCGTGCTTGCTGTTAGTGAAATCCCTAACACACCTCCTTCAGGGATTTGTTATGTTGAGACAAAATCCTTGGATGGAGAAACCAATATGAAAGTGCGCTCTGCTATGGAGTGTACACTCGCCGATATGGGTACCACTGACAATTTGCTTAAAATGGAAGGTATAATTCGTTGTGAACACCCCAACAATGCCATCAATAGTTTCCAAGGTGCACTCGAGTTGCAAGGAAAGCAGCCTCAGTCGATTCCATACGAAAGCATCATTCTGCGTGGGTGTATCATTCGTAATACCGATTGGGTACACGGCGTTGTGTTTAACACAGGCAAAGACACGAAGATCATGATGAGCAATTCGGCTCCACCGTCAAAAATGAGCACCATGGACCAATCTATTAACAAGTACATCGTCGTTCTCTTGGTATTCCTGATGTTGTTTAGTGCTGCGGGGGCCACTGGTGCTATCATCTGGAACTCCCAGAGCGCCAAGTTTTGGTATTTGAGTATTGATGACACAGACAGTAGCGTCTTCGTCAACTGGATCGTGATGTTATTCTACTATTTGCTGCTCATGTACCAATTTGTCCCGATCTCGTTGATCGTGTCTATGAGTATGGTCAAGTATCTCCAAGCGCAGTTCATTCAGTGGGATCAAAAGATTTACTACCCACCCACTGACACACCAGCACTCGTGCGGTCTATGTCGCTCAACGAAGAGCTGGGACAGATTTCGTACATATTCTCGGACAAGACTGGGACGCTTACATGCAACGTGATGGAGTTTCGCAAATGCTCCATTGGAGGGGTATCCTATGGCAACGGTACGACCGAAATTGGGCTTGCTGCACTCAAACGAGCCGGAAAACCAGTTCCAGTTATCAATGTCGATGATTCACGTCCCAAAGTTCCATTCGTGAATTTTGATGGTCCAGAGCTCTTCAATGACATGAAAGGGGAGTCAGGATCAATACAACAACGACGGATTGATCTATTCTTTACACATCTAGCAGTGTGCCACACTGTAATTCCAGAAAGGCATGAGAATTCCAACGAGGTGACTCTTTCTGCATCGTCACCTGATGAACAAGCATTGGTAGCAGGAGCTGCATATTTTGGATTTGAGTTCCTGAATCGTACACCAGGTGTCGCTCATATCAAAATCCATGGCGTTAATCAGCAGTTTGAGATGCTTGATGTACTAGAATTCAATAGCACCCGAAAACGAATGTCCACAATTGTTCGCCATCCAAACGGAAAGATATTCTTGTATTCGAAAGGAGCCGACGTCATTATCTTTGGCCGACTGCAGAAAGACTTAGACGGTGACACGGCTTCCGCTAAACTCCAGGAGATTACAAAACAGCACATTGATAATTATGCTGAAGATGGACTGCGAACACTCACCATTGCCATCCGTGAGATTAGCCAAGAGTATTACGCAGAATGGTCCCAGCGATTTCATGATGCGCAAAATAACTTGGCGGAGATTGATAAGCGCAAGAAAGATCAACCCAACTTGATCGACCAATACATGGACGAGATTGAAAGTGATTTAGAATTACTAGGAGCGACAGCCATAGAAGACAAACTGCAGACTGGAGTTCCCGATACGATTGCAAACTTAGCCAATGCTGGTATCAAGATCTGGGTGCTCACCGGCGACAAAGAAGAAACGGCAATCAATATCGGATTTGCGTGCCAATTACTGACAAATGACATGCAAATTTTTATCATTAGTGCAAAGAATTGCTCTACACCCAACAAAATCGAAGCCGAACTCACAACACGGATCGCAGCACGAACAGTGGACGTACGAGCATACCTGGAAATTCCTGCGGCCAGTAGAGGAACACTCCAGAAGATTGCTCTCGTTATTGACGGCGAAACACTCACCCATGCATTGGGAGGAACATGCCGAGCACTCTTATCTGAGTTTTCACAATATTGTAAAGCTGTAATCGCGTGCCGCGTTTCTCCTGCCCAAAAAGCTCAAATGGTTGCACTAATTAAGGAGTCTGTACCAGGTGTCCGAACGTTGGCAATTGGAGATGGTGCGAATGACGTATCCATGATCCAGGAAGCTCATATTGGAGTTGGAATATCTGGCCAGGAAGGGATGCAAGCCGTGAATTCAAGTGACTATGCCATTGCTCAGTTCCGTTTTCTGGAACGGCTGCTGCTCGTCCATGGTCGTTGGAACTATCGACGTTTAGCGCAATTGGTGTTGTACATATTTTACAAAAACATCATGTTTACTGCAACGCAATTCTGGTACACGCTGTTATGCGGATATTCAGGGCAAAAAATCTTCCTTGAAGCTGGTGTGCAACTGTACAATATTTGCTTGACTGCCCTCCCCATTGTGGCACTCTCCATTTTCGACCAAGACGTCGGAGACGACATGGCGATGAAATTTCCAAAATTATACTCCACTGGTCCGCGAGATGAAGATTTGAACAAGTCAATCTTCTCTATATGGGTTGCAGGAGCGATTCTTGAATCGGTGCTTATCATGTTTATTTCACTCTTTGGCATGAAGTATGCCGGTCCTGGTGGTAGCAGCAGCTCGATGTGGATGGATGGGAACGTTATCTTCACGCTAGTAGTTCTCATCGCTAATATGAAGCTGATGATATTCCAGAACAGCTTTCACTGGTTTAATCACGCACTATACATCGGCTCCTTCCTGGTATGGATACTACTTGGTTTGGTTGCCAGTCACATGACTTTGATCTCGGATCTTACTTGGGAATTGATGTTTGAGCAAACGTTCGCAAATGGCACGTTTTGGCTACTGATGCTGCTGGTACCTGTCACTGCGCTTTGTAGTGCATACTTGCGTAGTGGCGTAAAGATGACATTCTTTCCTGAATACTGGCAACTTGCGAAGGAGGTCGTCAAGTTCAAACTTGATCAGTCGCTTTTGCAGTGGGAAGATACCAGCAGTGGATCACTGGACGTGCCAGTCATGCCGATAAATTTACGGCCAGCTAATCGATTGGGAACTGTAGTACCCACCAATAATCGGCCTTCAGCGGTTCAGGAAGTACGAAACACATTGCAGCGTGCCTACCATGGGTTTGCGTTCTCTAAAGATGCACATGCAGGTGCAACTGAAGCCAACTTGCTCATGCATCGCGGGTCCATGCCCTCGCGAGAGAATAAAACATAGACAGCGCCAAAATGGCGGTCTTACTCTCATGGCAGGAATAGATAAAGAAGTGCATTCCTGCCAGTGTTCAATTTTGTCCTGTTCAGCATCATCGTCCATGTTCACTGCAATGCATCTCTGTTTTTCATCTAGCACTCGAAATGTCGAATGAATGCATTGGTGGCACTGGAACAGCATTTGTTCCCGACGAGTAACTTATCATAGACTGGAATGGAGGCGGGGAGAAAAAGCACAAATCATCCAAGATACGCATACTTGCATCCTTAGCACTGGAAACAGCACTAGCTGCAATGCTGCACTGATACAACCTATCGATGATACGAAAATTAATAAATCAATAATTAAGTAGAGCAAATTACTTCATCGAATAACCAAGATCTTACTTTGCAACGATAGATTCGAGTGTGATAGCGCGAATTGTTACTGACTTACGACGTCGATAGCAACGATGTTGTTGGCGAAGTTTGACGAGCTTTTCCACTAAGATCGGTACATCCGATGACGATTGAGCAATCGCTGCGGCGATAGACTGATGCGAACGGGAGAAAATTCTGGCAAACAGCCGATAGTTCCGACGCATACGCAACCGCACGACATGGTCCATGCAATATTGTTGTTCGCGCTGAAGTTCAACTATTTTCTCTTCTTTGTCTTTTTCAGTGTCTGGGTTCTTTGGATGCGTATCTATCGGCGATATTGGAGGACAGTGCACGAGTTTGGGGTCTACGCAAACAGAAAATGAATCATGCATATATATCGCACTCTATATTCAAGTAATATATGGTTACAATTCATATAGAGATGCAGTAGTATCCTACCTTGCGTTGCTTCGCTTTGGCCATGCGGTGGTTTAGCTAGAGTCTTCTTCTTTTTCTTCTTGCCGATCGACTTCTTCTGGGCGCCACGGACCACCAGACGCTCATACCTGTCAGCACGTGTAGCAAAAGCATTACAAACTTCAGAACTTTAGTCATCACATTCACCACTGATGTAGTCGAACGTTGATACTGTTTTGATCGACTTACAAGCGATTGAATGCGAGCTCGCGCTGCGCTTCCTCATCCATCCTCCTCATATGTATACTTCCAAATCACGATCATCCTTGTTGTCATTTATTGCAGTATTTTAGCGAATCAAAACGCATCTTGAATGGATTTTAGCCAGTCAACGTCTATTAGACACAGTAAGTTCTGTAAATAGGTTGGAAAACTAGGTTACTCCAACTCGCTTCGCGAGTTGCGCCTACCAAGTGGCTACACCTAGAATACGGGTTGTACCGTGTGAGCAGGTTCAAGTCCGAAGACCCCGAGCTCACGCTTTTTTTGCGCTTCTACGACTCACTTGATTCTCGTTGCAAGTACTCTGATCTTGCTCGATTGTTGAAAAGTTCTGTCGTCACGCGCATAATATTCGGCGAAGCGTTCACGTCGTGATCCCAAAACGTCTTGCATTCACTGGATTCACAGTGCAAAACGGATCGAGATTCAATTATGCCATCGGGAACGCCGTTGATCATTTTCGGGAAGACTGCCTTCACAAGTTCAGCGTGACAGTGGAAACATCGCTTGCTTGTACGAAAGTCGTCGATGGAACGAACGGTAGCGCGCTTTGCCAGTTCCTTCTTGAGCGCTTTGACGGGTCCGGTACCGTGGCCCTTGATGCCATCATGACAACTCCAGTTTCCAAAATCGACCAACGTGTTCTTGCTCGCAACGGGTACAATGCGCTCCACCACGTGACTCAACGCCTTAGCCTTGTACACGTACTGGTAGAAGCGCCACTTCCGGAAAGCATGGCGTGAGCAAAAATCAATAAGCCAGTTGATGTGTGCCCATACGAACTTGAGATGCTCAAAGTATCGTGAAAAGGACGCGGTTTTGAAAGAGGGCATGCCATGCATCAGGGTCCCATACGCAACTTCATGTTGTTTGATGCCTTCATTCCAAGCGCGAACGCTGTTGAATCCAGCAAGATGACGATACTCGCGAGTCGAGATCTGCGTGATGGCGTACATGTCGAGCAATTGATGACCACGCCTGCGTTTTCCATTCGTACGTCGTAGATGAACCCTTCGTGTCACTGGTCCAGCCAATTTACGTCTCTTCCGTCGTAGGAGTCTCTTCTTCCTGCGTCGAGATGAACGTTTCCGCGTAGCTGCAACTCGCTTCTTCTTCCGAAATCGAAAAAACTGCCGTGAGCGAAACCTGTCGTCTTCCAACRTKYGGACAGTRGCAGTTGTGCACAGTGCACGCATGCCGGGATCAATTCCAATGATCTTGGTTGCGCAGAAATTTCGTGCGATCTTCGGGTCGAACTCCTTCTTGGACAAATAAGGGTTCTCTCCACCGATAACATCTCGCTTGCGCAAGACGGACACATCGTATCCGTTGGTCGTAATATAGTGCGCAAATTTCCATCTCCCGGTCTCGAACTTGGAAATATCAAAGTGCTCTCGCCAGAGATCATCACGAAATAGCTGGAACTCCTTATTTGAAGGCACCTTCAACCCACGCTTTCCTTCCACCAAAAATTTCTTGAACGGGTCACGATCGACTCGCTTTTCTTGCTTGAGCTGTTGATGAATTCGGATCCACATCTGATGGAGAATGGAAGAGTCGATCGCGATATGTGCGGGAATAAATGACGTTGCCACAGGAAATAGAGAGAAAACACGGTTGCCCTTGATGTTGGGCTCTTCATCCTGACGACTCTCCATGTACACCAGCATCTCGTACAGCTTGACGATAAAATACGTGAGATCTCATTCAATGTTGTCGGTCGATGGCTCCTTTCCCAACCATTCTCGTACCATCATCGCAACTTCACGTCTGGGTCCCCACTGCTGAAATGCTTCACGAATCAAAATGTGCACGATTCCCTTCGTCGGTTGATCGTAGCGCAGCTTGACATACCGGGAGAGACGGCGGTAGAAATGCAGAACAATTATATTGTGCAGGTTCGTCTTCATCTGCATGCTGAGCGCGCTTTTGGACTTGTCCCAGTTCATGATAGTTGAACGTTGATACCCAGCTTGTCTCTCGCGCTCTTGTCAGAAGAGACTAATGCTCTCGTTGAGCGCGATATCTTCACCCTTAGATGAAATAAACTGGTTGATCCCGATCCCAGAAATACAACGATTGAAGAAGTTGATATCAAACGGGGGAAGGTAGTCGACACGCTTGTTTTGGTCGGGATCGTCACGACTCTCCAGACACCGCAAGAGATGAAAGTTGATAAGATGCCACGCTTCCATCTGGATCTGTCGTAGTACGCGCACGCTTCGCTCAATCTCGTCCTTGACCAGTTGTTGCTGCGGTCGCTTGTTCAAGTCTTTGACGAAGAGCTGGTGAAGCGTGCACTTGATGGCAGACATCTCATCCTCGTGAATTGCCATTTTCCGGAACTGCGCACAGAGCTTGTTAAAATCACTTTCCTTACGCTCGGCATCATCACGTTGTTCTTGTCTCGAGAGTGTGCGAGCGCGCTTGGTGTCGTTTTCAGTATCCGTGTCTTCATGTTGCGAGTCCGGTCCAGGATCATAGGGGACTCCCTGCGATCAAGAGCGCTTTGACGCCATGGTGTTGAATTGTCGAATGACATACCGGTAAAAAAATCTCCATACTGGTTGCAAAGACACATTTGCAGTTGATCATACTGAAAATAAGATTTCGAGGTAATTCGTTTGTCAGGTTTTCTAGTCAGTACGACAAGTTTGGCCAGACGGACAAAATGGAATCTCATACGTTTTCCGTACCGACGGACAGCTTGCGAAAATAAGATGAAAGGGAAATGATCAAGGAGAAGAATCGCCACCATGGTTGGCTTCAGTCAGCTTTATTATTTCTGGTTTGCTGGGGCTGTTTTCGACGCTTTCGTTCCTCAGCCATCTTTTCCTGGATAAAAGCAGTTAAGGATTCTGTTAGCTGATCAATTCTCTTTTCGTGCTCGTGATTTTGCTTTGAAAGCTCTCTTTCCAGTTGTAATACTTGGCTTTCTAGTGCCCCAATCATACTCTCTTTTTGCTGCATCATTCTGTCCCTTTCTTCGGTGTGCGTTTGGATTGCTGCTGTCAGTTCCTGTTAATTCGATTTAGGTTTCTTAATACAAACAAGTAATTATTTTGCATTGATCATCGGATGATCGAATCACATACCTGAATGCGCTCCTCGTACGACTCCTTCATTCGCGCCAACCGAGTGTCATATTCTTCCAAACGACGAAGTTGCTGTTGCAATTTCTCTTCACACCGTGCTTTCTCCTTCGCAACAGCATTGTACTGATCTTGTTTCTCACGAACTTCCTTGTATTGCTCCACTAGTTCTCGATCTAGACTTTGCTTTTTCTCTTCATGTTCTTGTTGCAACGAAATGCTTTCCTGACGTAAACGCATGATGGTATCCAAATGCCTCTCTACCTCTCTCTCCAGTTGTACTCGCCCTTTTCTCACTTCGTCAAGTTGTGCTTCAATGAACCCAACCGACCGTTGAATTCGATCATGCATGTCTGTCTCGTATTGCTTTTTCAAATCAACAATTTCTTTCTCATGACTTACTTTGGATTGCAAGATACTGCTCTGTAGGTTCTCATTCTTCTCTTTGAGTTCGCTCATGGTGCGCTGGTGTTCCTCTAACTGTGTTCGAACGTAGTTCAATTGGGTATGAAGTGCCGCAAGAGCCAGCTCGTGTTGGCGACGCTGTGCTGCAATCTCTGCTTGGTGACTGGACACGAGGTTCAGCTCTTTTGTTTCATATTCTTTTCGATCGTGCTGCAGTTCTTGCTTTAGTTTTTCTATCTCTTCGTCCTTGGCTCTAAAGTAGTAATACTACTGTTGAACGAACAGCGACAGCATTATGCATGAAATACACGCGACACCTTACCTTGTAGTAAGTGTTACTCGATGTAATGCTCCCTCTAGTGCAAACTTTCCATCTTCCAGCTGTGCAATCTGCATGGTTTTTTGCTCGATGTTTTTACTGTGTAAATCTTCCGTATGTGTCATTTTCTCCCGAATGACTGTGCTTTCTCGCTCCAACGTCGCTCGTGCCGATCGATACTCTTCAAATTCTCTCCTTCTTCGATTTTCCAGTTCTTCAAGCTGCATCTTGAGTTCGTGGGTGTCTCGTTTGGCATCACTTTCTCGTTGTTGATACCGGTTTTTCTCTTCCTTTACTGCGCCGATTTCGTTACGAAGCATTTGAGTCTGCAGCTCCTGCTCCTCGATTTTCTCGCTCTACCATACCCATAATAAAGTCAAACATCAAAATTAAACTTGAACTATAACATGGCTAACAAGAAAATAGAATGCCAAACCAGAGCGTGGATGTCCTTCTTGCATACACCGAGCTGCATTTCAAGCTCCTCCTTCTCAGCAAGGACTTGAAGCAACAGCTGATCTTCATTCGTCTGTGAATTTTGCTCTCGTTGCTCCACCTTTCCTTTGTCGTGCGGATGAAAGTCGACGAAATCTGCCATGCGCTTTGGGTTCGACCCATGCTGTTCGTAAAATGCACGATTGCGTTCTAATAATTTCTCAATCTCTTCGATATGCTTTAAACTGCTATTGTTTCCCATCAATTCCAGCGTCAACAGTGTATAATTCGCTTGCAGCACCTCTCGAAAAGCCAATACACCAGCGTTTCCTATCTCATTCCAACGTAGATCGAGTTGTCGCAACGTTTGATTACGGTGTAGCATCATTGCCAGCGCTTTAGCACCCTCAGGTCCGATGTTGTTGTTTCGAAGATCCAAAACGAGCAGCCGCGTATCCACTTCTAGCGCGTGTGCGATCGCCTCAACTCCTTGGTCCAAGAGACCGACATTGTTCCACTCGAGGCAAAGTGAAACGATATGATGGCGAGATTTGAGCAGCTCAGCCAGGATTTTGGCGCCTCCAGCTTCGAAGCGGTTCCCGCGAAGATCCAATCGTGTTGGGTAAGGAGCCTGTCGTGCCACTTCTACGATCTCTACGCATTTCTCATCTCCCCAATACGAATTACTGTAGTCAAGTACCGATTCTGTTGTCACAGGATATGCATTGTTTGCGAAAACCTTGTCTTCTCTAGCAACACCTGCGATACTGTTCTTCCCTGTCATGCTCTTCCTTTGCTGACGTTGAAGTTGCTGTTCTAAAGATTTGACACAGACTAAATTCGTTTTTGGATATATCCTAAATAGTGTTTATTTTTTTTACAATCAACGCTTTGATGCCACAGATGATTATCTTGGCTCCTTTTACAGAGAGCAGGTAGCATATCTCTCCTGTCCATTCCGATGGGATCCTAGTCATTGATATTACCAGGTTTTACTCGAAATTTTGGCGTATTTGAGGGTTTTCCTATCGTTACGTTCGGATTCAGCAAAACACTTGGTACGATGAGTAATAACAGCTGGATTGAACTTGATTATACATAAATGGCAGTTAGGTTCGAATGTGGGATCTCAACATTTCCATTGTAGCCACATGGGAATGTGGAGAAGCCAAGCGTAACCAAATGTCAAACCCTCCTGTCCATATCTAGGCTTTAACGATTCCATCCATATAGATAGTGGCTAACCGCCCCATCTTTGTGGGCGGCGGCTCTAAAAAAAATATTTTCCGTATTTTTTATCATCATTTTCGAAACGGTCGTGCGCTAACCACTTCGTGTCTGTTGTTTAATTGCACAATTCAACTACGGAGGAGCGACCGTATAAGCCAACATGAAGATTGTAGCGCGTCTTGAGGAGAAACACAATGGCGTCCAATGTGTGGACGTCGTCGAGTGCACAACGACAAAGCAGCGGTTTGTGGACAAACACACACTCATGACCACACCCGACCGCGCGGTCGCCGCGGCCGCACTCAAAGAACTGGATTGCCATCTCTCATTGGCTTCCTCCAGCCAATCCACTTTCTTCGTCCACATGCACAAATACTACCTATCTACAGAAGACCAACGACTGCATATGCTCCATGAGTACTACCCACGCGGAGATCTGCTGAGCATCAGTCGGCAAGAGCTGCGCTTGCATCGCGCAGGATTTGACACGACAGGAGCGACTGTTTGTGAAGATGGAATCCGTCGCTTAGCACGGGAATTGCTGGAGGGTGTGGCATCCATGCACGCGTGTGAGATTGCGCATATGGATTTGTCCTTGGAGAATGTCTTTTTAACCGAAAGCAACCACGTTCGCATTGGCGACTTTGGTAATGCGCAGCGCTTCACGACCGAACAAGGAGGTAAAGAAATTCCTATGAGTATCGCTAAACCAACGTACGCATCTCCTGAATTGTACGAAGCTGTGAAGACCCAGACGCGTGTGGATCTAACAAAGGCGGATGCGTGGGCTGTGGGTGTCATGCTGTGGCAATTGTGGACCAAGATGCCATTATTCAAAGAAGCCACTCCGGCAGATGCATTTTTCCAAGAAATGCAACGTGTAGGTACACGACAAGCACTGGAGCAGAATACGTTTTTGCTTAGTACGCCGTCGGGATTGGTGGATTTACTAGCTCAGTTGCTAGATATTTATCCGTCTACAAGATTGTCAGTGAATGAAGCGCTGCAGCATCCATGGATCTCAATGCAATCAACCAATCTTTTGTGCAACCAGATGAAGAACATGACACTCAAACCAAGTCATGTGGTCAATACGTCTTCGTCCAAGATGCCTACACTAGCAGTCAATCAGATTGAAAGCAACTTTGTGAAAAAGAAGATCCCAACAGATACTGACAAAAAGCAACGGCGAGATAGAACCACGAGTGTTGAAATTGCTCTGGAAACCACACGCATTAGCATTCGGCCATCGAATGTTTCATTTACGAAAAGCACCACGGCGCGCTGAGTGATATACAGTGTAGCAGGAGGGTAGAAAGTATTATTTTTATTAATAGTTGGAGGCAAGAGCTCCTTTGAATGAATTATCCAACCGTTGTAGTTTTGTGAAACGAATGTGGCTGCTTGAGGCGCTTCTGTGCCGTTATTGATTTCACAAAACGCGCTTACAGTCATCATTCTTTTGTTCAGAATCCACTGTCCACGTCGGACAGAGGGATGCGTCGGCACTTTCTCTTCCCTGAACAGGAGCATGAGCGTGGCGTCGGCGATGCTGAAAATGGCAAGAATCTGCTGCAGCTGTGGCTCGAGCGGCGGAACCAACTGCAGCAGCATGACCAAATAAATCGGCACTTACTCATGTTCTGGGACTTGGTGAAGCCAACAACGCAATCGACACTTACGATGACCGACTACGTAACTTTCTTTGCTGCGGTGGTCAAGGCGTTGGTGCAGACTGTCGATGCGGATATTGCAGACTTGATAGCTCAACGTGACTGGATCTACGATACCGAAGGCGCGAATGTGCTAACACTTGAAGGTTTTCGTGAGTCGATGATGCAGATCGTGGAGTTGATTCTCCCTCTGGAAAGCGAGCCGTCCATGTTTACCTCATTCTTCTTAGAGCTACGTGAATCTCTCGCAATGGTCGATGGTTCATCTATCCTGACCAACGACATTGATGATGAAAATAATAAACAAGATGGCGAACACACTCCTAGAGACGGTCCCGCCACTTCATCATCGACAGAGCGCCAAGAAAAGAATAATCGAGTGGATTTGACTCTGAAAGCGTCTTTATCGGCGCCACACCTCTACGAAGCAGTTTCGTACAAACTTCGTCCACTGACAAGTGTCACTAAAATCTGCGAACCATTTTTACAGAAAATGCCTCCTACAAGCGACCAATTGTCGATGATCCATGGTCTGTCGCTGCCGAATACTCAGCAAATGTCGCTCAAACAATTGCTGCTGTGCTACAATCCACGGAAACTGGCGCTCTCGCGCAAGTTTTCCTCACTTTTTAAATCTTCCACCGCGAAAGTTAGCTTGAACAGCAGCAACAACCAGAATGAGCAGCATGAGGTTGGACGTTTGGAAGATAACGAGTCAATCTTGATGGCTGAACGGGCTGCACCAGTGATGGCTCCAAAGATGCTGAACAAAGAAAGTGAGGATCCATGGGACTCGGAAGATGCGGTGGTGCAATCACTCGAAGCGTTTCCAGCCTTTAGAATCGCAGTTGTAGGTCCACCAGGTAGCGGAAAGACGCGAGTAGCGAAAATGCTTGCTAAACGACTGCATCTGCGATATTTTTCTCTCGCGACTGCACTTGAAGAAGCCATCGTTCGCAAGAAAATAAGAGATAATGTGCGAGCGTCTGCAAAGCAAACACAGCAAGAGGAGGATGTAGCAGTGTCGGCGGGCGAAGTTGAAAATAGCAGCGCAGTTGCCGCCACAGAAGCAACAGGAGGAGAAACAGAGATAGTTGTTCAATCAAATGAGGACGCAAGCGAAAGTGCGCAATCGGATAGGCAGCTGGACGATGCATCATCATTGGTGACAGAGGAAAATCGGATGCCACTTATTGAAGAGCCATTGCATGAAGAAGATCGACTGTTCACAGATGCAGATCGAGACGCACTCTTCTTAGGACACGTCTTGCCTCGAGCAAAAACACTCGAGATTTTTACTTTCTACGCGAAGAAATCTCTCTTGGGTTTGTTATTATGTTGACTCTTGCTTCCTCATAAAGTCGTAGTCCTAATGACATTTCTTCTTTGTGTGTGTGTTGTCAGAGGGCATTGGTATTGTCGTGGATGATATCCACCCCAGCGAATTAGAACATGTTATTGGAATCGATTTTCTAGTGGCTCTGCAAGCCATCAAAGAGGACATTCAGCACCGAATAGAGCAATTCACCATCGCCCCCACTTCGCGTCGCGTGTATTCAGCGTGTGAGTTAGCAATCCTGAAGCACGACCCATTCGCTACGGGTATTCAAGGCTTTGCAGACTACATCCAAGAAGAACCAACACTTAGTGACTATAAGCCACCTGAGAAGGCTTCTGCAGATGAGGAACTGAATCCAGAAGTTGATGATACCGGCAACAGCGAAGAAGTCTCACCGGATACCTACAATGAAGATGATGAAGCTGTAGAGCCACCTAGTACTGCACCACCTACAGCAGTAGAGCGGAATGAGATTGTTCCGCCCAACGAATCCACACTTCCACTGAGATCTTTGCTGCTAAACTCCTTTTCTAACCGATACAAAGACTATCTTGATCGAATTCAATCGCGATTGGTAGAGTACTCCCGTGCTACTGGATCATCATCATTGTCTGCATTAAGCGGAAATCGTTATCATGTTATCCACGTCCTGGCTGCACAATCACCTTGTCTCATCATCGATCAATGCCTTCATGCCATCTCAGGGGTACGTATGTTGTTCTACTCGTTTCCTTAAAGAAAGTGATTATGTCTACTGAAGTTGACATCATTTCTATGTATGTTGATTAGAATACTATTGGTATCTCCCGAAACAATTTCTCCCGTCAAGTTTGTCCAATTTCGCTCCCAGAGGAACTCACAGCAAACTCTCGCGCTGATCAGATTCGGTGGCTATTGCATGGTGATTGGAGTTCACTTCTTGCTGCACAAGATATAACAAACGATAACGCACAACTGTGCTTCTCTCAGTTGCCGAAGGGCAAACGTCGCTTCTCGAAATGGAAAGAGTTCTGTCCTGTTATGTCCTCTGCCGAGATGGACCTTGTCCTTGGTGATCCATGTTTTGCTGCCACATTCTCCGGCCGCGTGTATTTATTTGCCAATGAAGACGCAAGAGCCAGCTTTTGCGCACATCCACTGCAGTTTTTACGCAAGAAACCACAAGCTAAACCGTTAGAACGAATCTGGCTTGTCAGTTCACTCAATATCGATCCGTACTTATCGCATTGGGGGGCTTCATTACAACTTCCCAACTATAGTGCCACCTCGCTCATTACAGCGCATGCAGCAATGTCCGTGCAAATGGAATGGATGGAAGGAAAGAAGCTATTCCCTGCACATGCAGCGACGTTGGTTGCGGATGTAATCCACAAGCAGCAAAACCATACTAATAAATGGTTGCTAAGTAACCTTCTGTTGGCTAAAGATACTGTAGAGGCGCTGAAGGAAAGCGAATGTCTGCCAGACGTTCTCATGATCATGGAACCAGATGCAGGCGTACTAGAGCGAGAAGCTAAGACGACTAAATGCGGGACAATCATCGGACTAAAGCATCAAACCGTACAACAAACGCAACAGGAAGCCTGCAATCTTCTCAAGGAATATGGAGTTAGTGTTCGAACATGTCCGCTATATAACGACGTAGATGATTCCTTGGCTGCTCTTATCCAAGAATTGAACCCGCTAGCGCCCCGGATTGATCGAATTGAAGACGGCTATCTGCTCGCCGATGAGGGTATTACTGTATTTACTTATGCTTCTGAAAATGATGAAGAACCACGAAACATGCAGGCACAAATGGGTGAAACTGGACGATTTTGCCCCGTTTCGTGGCACAACAAAGGGATACTCGTCCCTGGTAGCGCTGAGTTTGTGAGTTCGTTTGCTCTCAAATACTATGCATTTGCTGGACGGCAGGAACAGCTTGCCTTCGAGCGAAATCCTACCAAGTATCTCCCGCAGAATCGCTCGCAACACGGAGGAGGAACGGTGACTCACACGCCATGTATTGTGTTCTTGGGTGTCCAAGGTTCTGGGAGACGACAACTGACGGCATCACTTGAAGCACTGACAGCGCATTCCGACGCACATACGTTGCTGGATGTTGATTTAGATCATGTGCAGATGACACAAGAGACACAGATAAAGCTTGAGTCCTTGAAAGAAGAATCCAATCGCGAATCCATTGAAAGACTTTACGTAACATCATTAAAGAAGCACTTCCAGCAAACGTTGATAAGTTGGCGTGAGAGTCGAGCAACCGCGTCGACCTCACCTGTTCTACTTGTCGCTGGTTTTGGGCATGACACTGCAAGAGTTCCGAGCAAAGATTTTATTCAGATATGCTTCGAACAGGGCATGGTTCCTTCGCTCGTGATCCCTTTGACGATAGCACAAGAAGCCGTCATTCCACGATTACTAGGTGAATGGAGAGCTGGTCTTCCACAACCACGAAGGAGACCCAAGAACATAAGCCAAGTATCAGATGACAAAGATGTTGATGTCGAGGAGGAAGAGGAAGCAGAGATTAACCTGGAAGAAGCTGAAGCGGAAGAACTCCAACGTCTACAGGAACAATATCAATTCGAACAGGAAGCGATAACCACAGCGATCGAAGTATTTCAGGCCCGTGGTGTTACTGTCACGGCGCCAATTGATGTATCTGGGACACTGCGGCAAAGTGTGAAAAAAATTGCTGTGGAGTTGAAGGCATTCATGGCACGAAAAGACTCGCTTTTTGACTTCTGTGAGGTGGTGGATAAGGCTACATTTACCGAGATGCTGACAACAGGTGAAGCCTTCGTTGGCAAGCATGGCAATCGGTGTCCAGTTACAGACACTTACAGCGTCAGTGTGTTGAACCGAAACAATTCGTTGGACACGGCTGTACTGTATCGAGATCGCTTGTACTTCCCAGATGGTCATGACGCTCGAATGGCTTTCATGGCGAATCCCTGCTTGTATCTGCAGAAGCGCACCGTTGCAGCTTGCCAGCAACCAACATGCTGCATCACTGGGGCTCCATATGTCGGAAAAACGAAACTGGCAAAAGCTCTCGCCGCAAGATACCATCTCGTGTATGTCTCACCAGCGGCCGCAATCGACTGGGTATTGCAATGCCATGGTGGTACAGCGCTGTGGAAAACATTACAGGAGGCAAAATCAATAGACGCAATCCCTGATGCCACTGTTGTTCATGAAGCGATTTGCACCCGCCTTCAATCATCGGAATGCCTTGTCAATGGATGGATACTGGACGATTATATATTGGAATCGAGTCAACTTCATCGGTGTAGACAACCGACGAGTCTGGTCGAACCAGCGCTACTATTTATCCTGGACGGTAAATTTCATCACGTGTGGGAAATGAAGAAGCGGTCAATTACGCATGTAACAGATGACAAAGAAGACCAACATTTTGAGGAGACAAAAGTTCGTGCCGAAAGAGCGTTCCAAGCTACTCGAGATAAACTAATAGGAGAATTCGCAGCTTGGCAAAAGTATCGTCTGGAATTACTTGGCTACTGGTCCACAACGTTTGGCGAATCTCATGTGAAGCAAATTGATGCACATCAAAGTTCATTTTGGAATATTATCGCTCAAGCTCAACACCATTTCGAAGTACAACACATGAAGGCTCGTAACTTTTGGAAAGAGCATGCAGCAGGATTACCATCGAGAGTAGATGGTGTTGCGCGTTCATTGGATTACGTAAGTGCACGTGTTCATCCAGTTTTCCGAGTATTTTGTCCAGTGGAACTCAGTGAATCACGTTACCATGCATCTTCGGTTTCAAACCGCCAGCTGTGTGTTGAATTTCAAGGGTATCATTTCTGGCTCGCCAACGAACTGAATCTAGCACGATTTCTTGACCGACCACATGATTTCATTAGCGCTGAGCAGGAACGTGATGCGTCAGAACTTCTAGATAAACTACCCGTTGACGCCTCTCTTCTCAGTCTGATCTCCGTCGCTGACTGCGACTTTCCCGAACTAAAAGGCTATTGCCCTGTTACTTTCAAGATGGGTGCTGGCGCAAAAGATTGGAACTCGATCGTCAAAGGACACATCTTTTATCGCGCCACGTATCAACACAAGGTGTACTTCTTCGCATCGGAAGATATGCGTCGCAAATTTCTTCTCGAACCAACACTATATGCGCGCCAAAATTTACCTGTCAAGCTGCCTCCACAAGTTTCGATAGCGCTGACAAAGAATTATCCCGGGAAGTTGGAGCAAGAACTGTCGGCGGTTCTCAACGAGGCGCTTCTTGCGCTCGGCAGCGAGCGACCAAAATTTTTGCAGGTGAGCACACGCGCATCGGCATGCTTCTATATGGCTTTGATCTTAAAAACCGAATCAAAGAGGCTTCCAGAACACATCAAGACAAAGTTCCGGGAGAAGAAGGAAGCGTTTGAGTACGATTGCCGACTTGGACTTGCATTGAAAGCATCCTTAACACCTTATAATGCTTCCTGTGGGACTGCTATTAAAGGCGTCCGTGCTGTACGCGGACCAGCAACTCCAGACCGGATATCTGAGATGGATGTTGACGAAGTCTATCGACGATTTGACTTTATCACTGGGATTCAGGGCTCAGCGCCATTATCATCGCCTACAAACATCAGTACAATATTTCGAGAATATGCGTCCATATAAAGGAGAGTCACGATTGTAGACAGATTCAAATGTATAAAATAGAAGCAAGCACTCAAATACCCAAATATGCATTCATTTGACCTAAAATATGTATATCATAGCATCTCTTGTGATCTCACTTCGTATGAAGCAAAGGTGTCGTCTCCCTCGCCTTAGGATGGATGTCGATTGCGACAAAAGACTCGGAATCAAGTCCATTCGCACTATCGAATGGTGGACGCCACCAATTCAATAGAAGTGAGAACAAGATTACTGGTACCGACGAAAGCAGTTCCGATAGTCCTGCAAAAGCCGGCGGAATCGAGATCCCAAACAGTGGATACAGTGCTCCACACGCAAGTGGCATCATCAATAAGTTGTACATGAACCCCCAGGACAAATTCATCCTGATCATTCGATTGGTTGCTCGTGACAACTCCATCGCATTCAACAAGTCCCACAAATTGTCTTTCACGAGAACAAGATCAGCAGAGTCAATAGCAACATCTGTACCAGCACCGATAGCAATACCAACATTAGCCAAAGCAAGTGCTGGTGCATCATTGACACCATCACCGACAAATGCTACGTTCTTCCCGATGCTTTGCAGAATACGGACCTTGTCAACCTTCTGATGGGGAAGTGCATCAGCGATGACAGTCACATCATGGATACCAAGACTTTGAGCGATAGAAAGAGCGGTGCCTTGTTGATCACCTGTGACGATCCAGGTCTGAATTTTTCGACGTTTCAGTTCATCAATAACCAAACGAGCCTCAGGTCGTGGGATATCCTTCAAAGCAATCAAGGCTGCTGCTTCACCATCAATCGCCACAAAGATAACCACGCAACCTCGATGCTGATACGACGCATTGGCTTCAAGAAACTCACGAGGGATCTCGACCTTCAAGACATCCTGCAACCATTTCAGAGAACCAAGTGCTACCTTTGACCCATCCACATGGCACTGTACGCCGCATCCCGGAACAGATTCAAACTTTTGAGTTTCTACAATAGGAACATCAAGCTTTTTGGTGTGTGACACTAATGCCTTACCGATGGAATGTTCGCTATTCGCTTCAATAGAAGCCACGTAACTCCAAATCTTTTTGGTATATCCCTCACGCAATTTGTCGCTTCCAACATGAATATCCACGACAGACAGATTCCCACACGTGAGCGTACCTGTCTTGTCAAACATCACCACATTTACTTTATCCAGTGCCTCCAGTGCCTGTCCTCCTTTAAACAAGACCCCAAACTGTGAACCGATGGTTGTTGCTACCATGATCGCTGTGGGGACAGCAAGACTGATAGCACATGGACAACTGATCACCAAAACAGTAATAGCAAAACGAAGCGCAAACGGGAATGGCGTCAAACCATGAGTAGGTATAACCCCATCAATAGCCAAATAGTACCACACGAAGAACATGATAATCGACGTGCAGATAATGAAAGTTGTAAAGTATGATGATACAACATCCGCAATATTTTGACTCGCGCATTTTGACCCCTGGGCTTCGTCGACAAGATGCACAATCCGAGCCAACATAGATTCTGTGACTGTGTGTGTTACACGCATCGTAAACACTCCTTGCGAGTTAACTGTCCCACCAATAACGACGGACCCTGATTCCTTCGTCACTTTGCGGGATTCTCCGGTGATCATTGATTCATCAATAGTGGTCGAGCCCTCGACCACAACACCATCCGTTGGTACTCGTGCACCAGGCAGTACTTTCAGCAGATCTTGTCGTTCCACTAACAAGATATCAATGTACGATTCTTTGAGACCTGTTCCACTGTCTTCAAGCAATATCGCCGTCTTTGCTTGGATTTGAAGTAATGCATTGACACTATTCGATGCTTTGGCTTTCACCTTCTTTTCAATATATCGTCCAAACATGATAAGCGTGATCAGCATCACAGTTACTTCGAAAAAAGTCTCGGATCGATGATAATATACGTCGAACACTTCCAATAACACTGTAAACAGTGAGAAAATGTATGCGGAAATGGAACTGAGCGAGATCAAGACATCCATCGTCACTCGTGAAGTATATCGGAGCGCAGAAAAGGCACTCTCGTGAATTGGAGCAGCGATCACAAAGAGAATAGGAGTCGCACACAAGAAACCAACGATATCCCTGTACGAAAGACCTGAAATTAATTCTTCCGAAGCTGGATTCGCTTCAACTGAGAACACCAATGGGAATATATACTCAACCACGAGCACTGGTAGCGAAAGAATGCAGCTCCACTTCAATAGATGTGTAAACTTTCTGGCTTCAGCTGCTTCACTTTTGATCGCTTGAGGCTGTGGGCTTGACACCTGCGGTTGGAAACCCAATGCGGACGAGATACGCTGCAATATCGATCTCGCACCAATTTGCTCTGGATCATACTCTACTAACAGAGCTTTCTGATTTCCGATTGTTGAGGATGACAAATCGTCATCAATCTCTGCCATCAATTTTATTCCATCTACTTGGAATAGTGTCTTCTTCGCGATAGTTAGACTATGACCCTCAACATGGAAGACAATTGACACCGAACTTTCATCAGGCAATGCACTAGGTATAAATCCCAAATTCGTCACCATGTCTTCAATGGATTTGGCTGACAGCACGCTGGGATCATACTGGAAAATACCTCGACTCGTTAGCAAGCTGATGTTGACGTCCACGATACCAGGTTGACGATGCATATATTGTTCGATACGTGTGCAACACCCACTGCACGTCATCCCAACGATACATAGTCGCAATGTTGCTGGTTCCATAGGATGCATCGCGTGTATTGGCGAACGTACCTTCTGGTCTCGCTGCTGCTGTTTTGCCATGGTCATACCGCGTTCATTTCTGAATTCGTGAGCACGGCTACGAAGACTGTTACATATCGGTGTATCCATTATTTTCACCGTTAATGATGGTGGAGCAGCTGCAGACGAGCATGACGATGAACCACTACAGCAAGAGCTCTTGGATGCTGAAAGCGGTTCAGAGCGAACCTGTTGACTTGAGCAGCAGGATGGCCCTGGTTGCGATGAAGATTTCTTTTCTTGTGTGGTGCTGCCACAACCGCTCTCCGTCTTCGACGAACAGCAGGAAGACGTCGCTATAGTCTTCTTTGAATTGGCGCTAGTACCACAACTACCCTCCGACTTCGTCGAGCAGCAAGATGACACTAATGATGACGAATCTGTCGTTCCGACTAGTTTTTGTTTGATATTGCTGCCACAATCACTCTCAGCCTTTGTTGAGCAGCATGATGACACAAATGGCGGTTGGTTAGCTACATCCTTCTGCGTTGTAATACTGCAGCAACTGCTCTTCGCTTTTGTAGAAGAACATGATGGCGTTGATGGCAACAGCTTAACTACTTCAGTTTTCTTTTCATTGGTGGTGCTCCCACAGCAGTTATCGACACAGCTTGATTTTGCCAAACAACCCGTAGATGACAAACTATCAGCCGTTTTAGTCTTCTTATCTTTGCTGCCACAGCTTTTTTCTGATTTAGTTGAACAGCATGATGACATGACCGATGGTTTGTCCACCACCTTAGTGCTCTTTTCCTTGGTACCGCTGCAACAACTCTTTTTCAACTCTGTCTTCGTATCGTTACTGGTACGACAACCGCTCTCCAATTTTGTCGAACAACATGTTGATACCGACGAAGGTGTGTCTATCGTTTTGTGTCCTTGAATATTATTATCATACCCCGCATCAAAAGTAGATACGCTAATATTCGCCACATCACGCTTCTCATTCGAGTCCATAGGTGATTGGATCTCACCAGAAATCGCCTTTTGTATCTCTTCTCTTCCACAAGGTGTAGCATCTTCTTCACTGTTTTCATCCGTATCGCTGTTGGCCTTCGTTTTCTCCTTCTTCAACACAGAAGCCGATGTGGGCAGCGATGGAGGTGCTGACTCGTCCATCATGTTTCTCTTATCGGCTACTGAATCCTCTGCAACCACGACGCCGACACTTCCATCCGTTGATGGCGATCCATTTGCGCCACTATCTGTCTTGGAATTCCGCCGGCTTGCTCGACGTCGCTTGCTCTTGGCCATTTCCGCTTGCGATCGATCCCTTTCACCTCTGCGTGATGCAGAGTCAAGTGCGGAATATTCAAAATCTTTGCACTGATTTTTTCTTTCTCGACGTTAAGTTCGATCTGAGTTCACCACTGGAAACTATAACATCGCTTAAGTGCGGATGTGACATTCACTCTCCTTCAAAAGCATGTCAAGCAGATCGGTGCTCTTGGCCGATGGAACTGGCGCAACAACACCCGCAGTGGTGGTGCACACTTTGCCACCGCTGAACCCACCGCTCTTCTTTGAGATTGTGGAAGACAAAGTGTACATCTCCAACAAATGCGACTCGTCATCGTTTCCGTTTTTGGCGATGTTGCAGTTGAATACGGTCGTGTACTTGTCCTATGATGACCTCACACGGGAATTGACCGAATTTTTCAAAGAAAAGGAAATTCATGTGGTAAGAGCTGCATTATTGGCATTGCGTTATTTTCACTCCGGCTGCTGGTGAGACAGATTGGATATGTAGATTCACCTAGGTATGAAATATCGTTCGTCTTCGCGGTGGAAGTTTATTTCAGAAGGAATGGCGAAGGAGGCCATTGAGATCATCCTCGATCAGCGACGGCATCCCGTACTGGTCATGTGCAAGTAAGTCTGGAGTTCCTTACATTTTACTCTATGATAGAGGTATAATATTCACGATATGTGGTAAATGTAGAACAGGAGTACATTTTGCTGGAACAGTCATTGGGTGTCTCCGACGGCTACAGAATTGGGGTTTGACTGCAACTATTGATAAGGTCAGCTCTTGTTCCTATTGAGTTCTATGTCGATACAGCTGCTGAATGGAGAAATGTTGGGCTTGGTTTGCACGATGAAGTACCGGAATCTTGCCAGCAGTGTCAAGACACGTTTTGAAAATGAGCAATTCATTGAGCTCTTCGACGTAGACCTTGTCACTCTTCCTCAACAACTTCCGCACTGGTTTGTCCTCAACCAGCGATTAATGGTGAGTCTACGCATTGCGCTTTCGGGCTAGATGGAGGGAGTGGCATCTGAATACGCGCATTTGCTTTTCTCATTGCAGGAAGAGGAACGACTGGCGTTGTCAAGAGACGAAGTCTTCCCTGGACTCAATCGGTCAAAGTTATCTTCGGAGCAGAGCACGCTTATAAAACAAGAACCAGGAGCCAATACCGACACCACTACTACTGCGGTGGCGACTATCCCTGCATACCAGCATTATTATTTCTACCTCCAAGGACCTCTCACGTCGCCATCTGTAATATTTTCAGAGAAGAAGAGCATCATTGGTGATGACGATGATGATTAACCCACACTTCAGCCATTATAATGACATTATCCCATTTCTGCAGTTCCGTTGGTATCAAATCATATGCAGCATGTATACAAAATTGCTGGTAATAATACTGTAGAAGAACTTTTTTTACAGTTTACTGTCATATTCGTAAAATCTCTTCCTGCGTCAATGTTCAGCACAATTTGGTAGCCTAGCGAGCGAAACTATGTGGTTTCAAAAAGAGCAAACAGTGCCGCAAGAGTTATCGGTATATTGGTATCTCACATGATCGCTTCCAGGTTAAGGCTGCATCTATAAAATAGAAGCAAGCACTCAAATACCCAAATATGCATTCATTTGACCTAAAATATGTATATCATAGCATCTCTTGTGATCTCACTTCGTATG
>BCKE01000037.1:156840-325321 GCA_001600495.1 Pilasporangium apinafurcum
GAGCAGCATGAAGGTTTCTTTTTCTGAGTGGTGCTGCTACAAGTTTTCTCCGTCTTCGATGAACAGCATGACGAAGGTTTCTTTTCTTGGGTGCTGCTGCCGTCACAACCGTTTTCCACCTTCGACGAGCAGCATGACGAAGATTTCTTTTCTTGTTCGATACTACCACAAGTTTTCTCCGTCTTCGATGAGCAGCATGACGACGATTTTTTTTCTTGTGTGGTGGTGCTGCTGCAACCACTCTCCGTGTTCGATGAACAGCAGGAAGACGTCACCAAAATCTTCTTTGAGTTGGCACTAGTACCACAACTACCTTCCGACTTCGTCGAGCAGCAGGATGGCGTCGACGAAGGTTCTTTGTTGGTGTTGCTGCCACAGGCACTTGACATTTTCATAGACTCGTCTGCATTCATTTATCACAATGGTGCAAAGTGAAGAATGAGTTTCTCCGTTTCAAATTTCTGATTGAACCTATATTCGTCATTTTTTTCCCATAATTTTGCTGTACATAAGTACGGGTATAGTATTGAGCGAAGCAATACGTCATTTACCACATATTCCACGATCTGCTACTCACACAACAACATTCCACTGAGGATGGAAAGAGGCAGATGTCTATAGGATCGAGATCCCACTTTCTTTTTCTGCTCTGCTAGTATTAAGTGCGAATCCTCATAATAGAGCAGCAGTACCCAAATGCCGCCCAACTTTACTGCATGAACCACACCCATTTCTCCTTCTGGTCGTTTTATGCAATTTCAACGCGACAATCGATAAGTCCCCATTTTACAATAAATTATTGCGTTTTACTAATGTAGAGCAACGAGCTATATTAGTCAGTACTACTATTATTGTCACAAGAGCTTCCTATAAAGACTTCAATCCACACTTGTACATGTTGGCCAGACACTAAAGTATTGCGCAATTCTCGCTTCCACAAAGAATTCAGCCGTTCTGAATTTTGTCCGAATGCTGGGCATACATTATATTGGCTCAAGGGTTTCGATTTGTTGGTATGCTGCTTGCTGAAGTCATGACAGAACTCTAACACAAGTCAATTACCACATCATTTACAACCAAATGAAAGCGTTCAAGTTCACAATTGGACTCTTCGAATACTTGTTCATGGCTACTCCAATGTCATAGCATAGCTTAAAAGACCTAGTCAAATGAGTACTGGCTAGAGTAGCAGGTTTACAAAACCACTTATACATTCCCTATTTCATTCACAGGCACAGGGCTTCGTAACACTTGTCACGAGCCTCGAACTCCCAGTTGCATGATCATACTGCACAGAAAGCTCATACTGGCGATAGAGTCTTTCATCATCATGGATGGTTAGCATTAATACAATGGCTGATGGAAGAGAAATGAGTGATACCTTTCGGCAGCTACCAGAAGCTTTGCGGAAAATACAAACACAGTACACTATAATGCCACTCGTTCTGTATTATAGAAATTGATTGATGCATTGCTACGGCGCCCTAGAGGGGACTGAATGTCTTTTTCGTCCAGAGTTTGTTGAACGAAGCGGGAGCTATCTAAGTGAGATCTTGAGCAACATCAACTTCGCCTACGATCCCTTCCTTCACCTTGAGCAACAGCGAGATCTTCCATGGCTCAATTTTGGAAATGGTATCGAACTGGTACACGGCGTCGGCAAAGGCATCGGCGCTATAGCTCTCAAAGGCTTGGATCATTGCCTAAAACGTAAGCAAGTAGTACGAACGCAGTTAGCACTGCCATCAACTAGCACCTCACATCCAAAGCAGTGTGTACCTGGAGGAATTTACCCTCTCGACTTTCAGCAAACGTATAATCAATTTCTTGGAAATCGTTCCATTTCATTTGAACCAATACTAAATCTTTGGTGGCCAGCGCGCAAATGCCAGCATTCAAGAGGTGGTTTTTAGCATTAAATTTGAGCAGATTCGACTCCATGGAAGACTTGGCGATACTTTCGTAAATTTCCAGAGCAGCATCATATCTACCAGTTCGAACATCAAACAAGATTCATCGATATAAATTCATGGCAGCGCAGTACTTTTGATAATTGAAGAAATCCCACCTCTCCAATTGAGCAGAAAGCTGCGCCACCTTCAACATCATGTTGTTCGCAGAGGACGCTTGATTTTCACCTGAGAAATGATCTGCAGCTTGGCGATAGCTCTCAATAGCATCCTCTTTATTGTCCTGACTTTCGTATATCTCAGCAATTTGCTTGTGGAGCTTAGCCGCATTAGAGAAGCGTCCAGCATCGCAGAGCATTGAAATCGCCGTTCGAAAGTACTCCACAGCATCTGCAGTTAATATCCAGGGAGATACGTTAGCTCTTGGTGAAGACGCTTCGAGGCGTGATCCCGCATACCTGTTGGATTCACCTTCTGCATAGCTTCAGCTCCCTGTTGGTAGAAATGCGCTGCACGAGAGCTTTCTTTCAGTTTCATCTATGACAAATACACAATATAATCCGATCTTGTTATTGACATCAAAGTTTGATGGAGTAAACACAAGATATAAACATGATAACATTACCTGGCAATCGGCGCATTTTATATACGCTTCGGAAGCTTCCTGCCCTACAAACAGAAGAACAGGCATACATCCATTAAATACATCGAAATTGCGTTTACGTTCATACTCTTTATTTGTGTTCTAGCTAACGTGAGAATCCATCAAGCAGGTAAAGAAGGGGACATACATTTCTTGGCGATTTTGTACTGGTTCCCAGCCCTCTCAAAAAGATCGCTCGCATCCTCGTATTTCTGAGAACCCGATGAGAAGGAGAAGAATGACGTCTTCTTCATCGCCTTCTGGGCCTGCGACATATAGTCCGCTGCTTTTGCTTCCGCCGACATGGTGCACTATTCTTTCTCGTCTTCTTTAGCTGCTCGCGTAGATCGTAGGTGCACTCACTATTGAGACGAAGAAAAATGTTGCAACCAACATGAAGAAAAGGTGGTGATGTGGACCACATCACGGGTTTAGCAAGATCTATCATGAAACCGGGTTTATTGACCCAAAGTCACTTTTTGATTGGGACTAACAGAGGATTTGAACCATTCAAGCCGCATATACCATTATTTCCAGAAGCTCGTGCAACTTTGACTGCTGCAAGAGATCCAATCATTTGATATAAATCATCCAATCGGCCAGCATAGCGAAGTATGGCGCTGGATTGGGTCAACAACTCTCCATCAACTTCCAGTACTAGCAGCTGGCCGAGTGACCAAGTTCCCTTCATGGTACCAAACTGCGTGGGATGACGTGTTTGTCCATGAAAGAGATGCCACCGATATAGAGCATCGGCCACGCTACTTTAACATACCTTGCGAATTCGAAGTAGATGAGCTTGATTTTGGAGAGAGCACTCATTGTCGGGCCGGAGTAATTATTGTTTGGCAAATGAATTGCTTGGATAAGACATTGCAAACCGCAAAATGAGTTCTGGTAGCTGTGGAGCATTGTAAAATGTACTTATGCAACGCATTTGAGATTTTCATAAAGGGTATGAGTAGTGGCATACTGGTTATTTATTAGACATGATATGTGATTGATTACCAGCTACCCGTTGCAGTGGTTGCTTCAATGACCAACACTCTTTATGCATCCAAAATGAAGAGGGCTGAAACAACTTCGTTTGATTTCGTTTCTTGTTTCCGTCTCATGACTGCTGGTTTTGATCGGTACTTTCCCTCGTACTTCGATCAGTTTGGGAAAGCGTGAAATGATGGCAGCATCAAAAAGACTGACGAAACAGACAATTCCGACTTGTGCACAGTCTAATGCTGTGCCAACAGTGTCATAAGCTGTAGAACCAAGATGTCAACTCTTCAATCAACATAGCTCGCCTCACAAGACAAACTCTGGAGGGGAGAGACCGACCAGAGTATCTGAGTCGCCAGACACGACTGCCACCGGCACACAGTGCTGTTACGTCAACAGCATAAAAGTATAATTTACATTGGGCTGAGATGCCCGAACGTCATTCTTTTTTACGACATTGTAAATCTTCAACGGTGTAAAAATTTGGAAAGTGATTGAGCTGCATATCACCAACAGACGAGCGCGTAGGAACAGCTATCCTAGGCTTTATTCATGTTAAGCCAAATGATCCAGACAGGCATATGCATTTGGCCTCATGCAAAGTTGTCTTAATGTTCTTGTGTTGTTCAATACCAGCAATTAACAGTGATGGGCACCATAAAGGAAACATTCGGCTATAACTTTCTCAATTCTTTAGTATATGTGACAAGGATAATTGCGTTCGAAAGCATTTTTTGCTGGCTTTCCAATGACGTATTCAGCTGTTGGATTGAGTGCTTTAAGCCCGAGATATGCTCATTCCTAGTAATTAGGGCTGGTGCATAAATTTGTGAAAATATAAGTATATTGAGTTTTGTATGTCATCGACACAGTGACATTTCACAATGGAAGATGACAACGACAAACAAATGAGGGTTGAAGCAATGATTCGTATCGTAGCAGAACGGCCATTTGAACTGTGGGAAGAAGCTCAGCTTGACGAAGAGGGTGATATAGACGAAGAGAGAAGTGATTCAAACTCTGAGAGCACTGAGTTCGAACATTTCCAGCACGAGAAGAGCTCGAATGAGGCTGTATTTTTAATAGCACTTTAGTATGCACACAGTTGATCTATAATGAAATTCATATTAACAAGCAATCCGCAAGTCAAGGGAGCCAAAAACAGCCTAATTCTTAGGTTGGCCAAAATCCAAAAAATCCGCTATTCGTGCTCTACGAAAATGWGTGGCAGTTCGAAACAGATCCGTCCAAGAAAACTTGTTTCCCGTGATTATTATCCAAGTCGTAGCATCCAGAGAGGAGAACTGGTACGACAAAATTTGCATTTTCTGTCAGATGGTCATCGATTTTGCGATTCTCAAGGTCGTTCAGAACATAAAAAATACCACAATACCATTTTTGTCCAATGATATACTCTGTAGCACATAGTATGGAACTCAAGTGCTGAAGAGTGGCTTAAGACACCAACAGTATTGCACCAATAACTCGAAGATTGCCGCCAAATTACTTGGACGACAAACACTCTTGACAATATTAGAACTCATTTTATTCAATATGGTTAGGGTAAATGACATATATGAAACGAATTATGAATCAAAAGAAATAAAAACGATGACCATCAAGCTAAAACAATGCCAAAATGGAAGCGAATACTCATCTTTGACTGCTAATTACTCGACAACCACTAGTTCGATTTGAACGCTGTTTGCTTTGTTCATCATTACAAATAAAAAACTATCCTATGCCAAAATATTATGTGCTAAAAGGCAGTTGCGGATTTTTTGAGTTTAGGAAAACAACTGAAAACTGGCACCGTTGGCTCGCGGATTGCTTGTTAAGAATTTTATCTCAATAATAATATTAAACCTCAAGCTGTTTACATTTGTGTTTTTGGGTGAAATCGCTAACAGAATTGCTTCGGTGGCTAAATGGATCGATCGGTTTGCTTCGCATTTAGCAGTGATATCACAGAGACTGACTCGGCTTGTAAACGAAAGCAGCCCATCCAACTATTACTATGATCTACGCATGAACACCGTGGGTTGGCGAAAACGCAGAAAATAACACATCAAGTATCTGATGTTGATCTCATCAGTATATCCATTTTGGAGTCATCTGATGACGAGACAAGGCGCAACCGACACACCTCACCTCATGAACTTCGAGAATAGCATGCGGTTGTCTCAGACACGATAATAGCCAACCGCTGGCGTTGTCGTGGCAGTAGGATAAGACTGAAGATAGTTCTACGTCGCGGCCATTGGCTGCTTGGATGAGGCGTTGCAGCTCGCAAGGTGAGATATGATGGTATGACAAAGAATTACTTCAGCAGTCTATTAAAGACTTCTGTAATGAATGCGGGTAGTGGCATTTTGATTACTTGTTCAGTATGCGTTCGATTGATTACCAGTCACTCGAGAAGTGGGTACAGTGGCTGCTTCAGCAACCAACACTCTGGGTGCATCAGGAGCGGAATGATGACCATAAAATAAAGCGTTTTATGGCTACGGGTATCCAATTAGCGATCCAACGCAAAAAGGTAGCTATCTACTTGTATTGCATCATTGATTGTCTGCTTTGAACCCACTAGCACAGCTATCATCTCCATGTTCAGCATAACACAGAAATAATTATCCTTTGCGATCATTGATACAATCTCTCCCCCTACTTTCTCAGCACAGGAATAAATGTAAAAGCGCTTTCTCTGAACTTGATTTCGGGATGGTGTGAAGGTGTGCAAGATTAAAACAAGCCATTTTCATGTTGTGTTCATTTGTGTGTGTACAGATCGACCGAAACTTTAGCTAGTATCATTAAAAACGATACATTCCAATCCACAAAATCATCTGATCTTGCTACTGTGCATTCAAGTTACTTTCCGAGCGCTACAGAGAGCGGATGGGCTGAATTCCATTCGATGACCTTGGGGTGGCTGAGCACCTGATTAAACACCTGTTCCACGCGCTTGTAGCTGGTTGTAATTGTCGTGGGAATGTCTAACAGGCGTCCACTCTTGAGCACACTTACTAGTCCATAAATAGCAAGATCCGCAACAGTAAGGCGAGTTTCAACCGCATACGGGCCTCGACAGTGCGAAACACGATTTTCCAGGGATTCCAAACAATTTGGAATGGTAGCTTCCGCCAATTCTTTCCGCATTTGACGCCCTTCGGGGGTGTCACCTTCACGGAACGCACTTCTCCAGGATGAATTGTACAGTTCATCAATCAGCGCAAGCTGCTCGTCAATGCGAAGAGCGGTCAGTGGATCATTGGTAGGATATAGATTAGTCAACACACCCGCATAGCGCAAAATCGCCAGTGACTGGGAGATCACGTCTCCATCGACATCCAGTACAACCAGTTGGTTGAATGGCAATGATGGTTTTCGTTTTTGAAACTCGGCAAACGAGATGCGTTCGTCTTCAAATGGGACGCCGCCGATGAAAAGCGCCAGACGAATTGGCTCTGCACGACCGGGGAGCGGGAAGTACGTGAGTTTAAGCTTCGGAGTGGCGTGCTGTATGCTATACCACTCCTTCACCCTGGCGTTCTCACTCACTTTACGCACAGTATCATTGATTCGCTTGTATCCGTCGAAAACTGTCACTGGGATGTGGTCCAGCGAGCCACTGAGAATAAAGTTGACCCACATGAAGAGTACAAGTTCATGGATGAACAGGTCATTGGACTGAAAGAATGGAGACGACTGCATGGCTTCTAGTCGTGCTTCGATCAGTTTGGCGTAGCGTGGGATAGTGGTATCAGCCAATTCTTCACGCAAACTCTTTATTTTTTTTGGATCTGTTTCTCGTAGGGACGGTCGGATGGCGTCGCCCAACTCATTCAGTCCGCTGATAACTTCGTTAATTTTAAGCGCTGCTAGTGGGGCATTCATAGGGTACAGCCCACTCAATCGTCCAGCGTATCGTAGAATGGCTTCAGATTGAGTCAAGACCTCACCATCTATAGTCAAAATGGGCAGTTGACTAAGTGGAAACTCGCTTTTACGCGCCTCAAACTCGTCTTGCGTAAGTCGCTCATCAATAAATGGTACATTGCCGATGTAGAACGCCAAGCGTGCTGCCTCAGCACGGCCCGTGAAGGCAAAATACGTGAGCTTGATGATTGGATAGGCACTCATTTGCAGTAGTTGGCTCGTCGTTGTGGGTGAAAATTGGAAAATGGAAGTGGAATCTGCCTATGGATTAAGGCAGTGCAGGAACCTACATTCTTGTTATTTATTATTTTGCAAAATGTAGGTCGATTACGAGCAAGTCATGCATATCAGCATCTTTGGGTTCGAAATTTTTTTACTATCTCTACCGTTCCAAGATGGCAAGCATGAAAGATAGATCATCACACCATTATTTGTGACAAGTGGATACTGGTTCAAGAACTAGCATTATACCTCACCAAGTGAGAATCAGGAGTATTAGGTGCACAAGCTTTTAACTAAGTTCGACATTTATATTCTTGGTTACTGCTATCTGCAGGGTCTAGTGTTAAACGTTCCGTCACTTTGTAATAGTACTCAATTCTGTGGGTGGGCCTGGTTCCATTCCACGACCTTAGGGTGCGCTGCCACTTGAGCATGCACGCGACGAACGTTCGCGAATGCGTCGACGATGGTTGTGGGGACACCAGCCATTTTACCGCTTGTGAGGTGTTCGACTAGCGAATACAGAGCAAGATCGGCGACTGTTAGTCGTGCACCTGTTGCGTAGGGACCGTTCCAGCTGTCAATGCGCTTGTCCATGAAGCCCAAGTGTTTCGGAATCGCACCTTCTGCGAGTTCCTGACGCAAAACCAATTGTTTCTCGGGATCTTTTTCCTTGTACGAGGGCTTCCAGACATTGTGAATGTCGTCAATGAGCGCAAAGATCTCGTCGATCTTGTACGCTTCCAACGGATCATTCGTAGGGTACAGATCAGACAATGCGCCTGCGTAGCGAAGAATCGCAAGCGATTGGGAGATCAGCTCACCATCGACTTCCAGCACTGGCAATTGATTGAATGGCAGCGACGGTCGACGCGCTTCGAGCTCGTCACGGTCGATGTGTTCGTCTTCAAAGGGGATGTTCGCAATGAAGAGCGCCAATCGGATGGGCTCGGCACGTCCAGGGAAGGGCATGTATGTCAATTTCAGCTTGGGCGTGTTGTGGTTCATGCTGTACCACTCCTTAACTTTCGAATGCTCCTCCACCTTTTTGTGCGTGGCATTGATCAGTGAGTATTCGTCCAAAACCGTCACAGGAATGTGGTCAATGTATCCAGCACGCAATGACTTGACCCAGGCGTAGATTGCGACGTCATGGATATAGAGCTTGTTTGTCTGGAAGACTGGGTACTTTTGCAATTGCCCCAGACGTGCTTCAAGCAACTTGGCATAACGTGGGATCGCGCCCGTAGCCAGTTCTTCCCGCATGGCCTTCTTCTTCTCCGGGTCTTTCTCACGGAACGCTGGGTTCATCAGCTCCGCCAATTCCCCCATGCCGTGGATGATTTCATCGATCTTGAGCGCTTCCAATGGGGCGTTCACTGGATACAACCCTCCCAATCGACCGGCGTATCTCAGAATCGCCTCCGATTGCGTCAGCACTTGGCCATCAACCTCCAAAATCGGCAATTGCCCCAGCGGCAGTGTATCCTTGATGGCACTATACTGCTCGTAAGTCAGTCGTTCGTCTACAAATGGTACACCGCCAATGTAGAATGCCAATCGTTGTGCCTCTGCACGGCCCGCAGCAGCGAAGTACGTGAGTTTGATCTTAGGGAAGGCGCTCATGGTTGCTCTCTTGTAATGCGTTGGTCAGTTGGAAGCAAAAGTGGAAATGACATATGAAACGATGGAACGAATGAGTAGAGAGCGAGTGGCACCACGTAGACATCCGAGCGCGTTTGTGAAACGGATGAGTGGGATCCGAAGCTAAGCGCGCTTAAATACTCGTGCCAGGGGGATTTGATAAAGTAATCAGAGAGAGTGATGGTGTTACCATCATCTGCTATTCCGCTGATGCATAAACAGATTTGTCAAACGTCTTTGGATGGCGAACTGCTTTTCTCCTTCCTACCAATCACTCGATATCACTTGCATACATTTTTATCCACCATGACAGACTATTAGTGGCATACATCTCTCACTGGAAGTTTAAGCATAAAGAACATGCGCTACTGCTGTCCAATGCAATGCTTTTACTCAACTCTTCACTATGCACAATTTAGCAACAATGATGCAGTAAGGATTCTATGTTCCTCAATTGTGAATTGACAGTACATTCGAGAGATCTATAGCAAATATTACTACTAGCTATGTGCTCGGTTCCATTCAATGACCTTCTCTTGGGCAAGCATCTGTCGAATGGTTTCAAGATCTTCTCGCAGGATGCGTTCGTCCTCAAATGGGATGCCGCTGATAAACAACACCAGTCGAATGAGTTCCGCTCGATCAGAATTCGACATGTACGTCAATTTGAGCTTTGGTGTGTGGTTGTGCTACATGCTATACCATTCCTTCACTTTCGGATGCTCTATTACTTTGTCAAAACTGACTGATGTTGGTCAATTTGTAGTTATCAACGATGGTTGTAAGGATGTGATTGATGTATCCTGCTCTCAAGGATTTCGCCATCAACCTCCAGAATGGATAGTTGGCCAAACGGAAGCGATATTTTGCGTGGTTGGAATTATGCGTCGGTCGATCGTTCGTCGATGAACGATACATTGCTGATATATAATGCTAGGTGTGCCGCTTCGGCGCGAGCCGCGAATGTTCGCTGCATGGTGGCATGCAATCTGAGACAATTGTGTCACTGGAAAAGCACGAGGGTTGAGTTTCAAGGACCTTGAATCTGACAGGATAAAGCGCGCTTAAGCCGATGGCGATCTTTCTATTGAGCCAATCAAATGCCTTCATGAGATGATTATAGTATCAGTCCATAGACAATCCTATGTCGAACACCAGCCGCCATATTGTGATCCAAATATGTTTGCGATGAATCGAAGCCCATTCAAACAGTGAGCATGGGCAATGGATAATTTACGTGATTATGACACGCCAGCACTTTGCATTGTGCCAAATTCATATCCATCGTGATGCCATTCAGTGATATAAAGGAAAAAATAGCAATGTATCTTGAAGAAAACTGTTATTCCAATACATATATCTGGCTATGTCTCGATAACCATCCACTAACGAACCAGACCAAACTACTTAATTACTTCATCAATTCCATTCGAATGTTGACGAAGAACTGGTGATTACTGAGCATCGTGACAGCTAAGGACCGGAGGATGAGTGAGCGTTGTTCCACTCAACCACTTTGGGGAGCGCGAGTACTTGATCATATATGCGTGTTAAATTCGTAAATGAATCCAGAATACTCGCAGGCAGCCCTGTCATTGTCCCGCTCTTGATGTGGAGCACAAGAGCATACACCGCCAGATCGGCAACAGTAAAGGTTGCACCAACAGCGTGCGGACCTTTCCATTTGGCCATTCTTTTGTCAATGGCATCTAGACTCTTGGGAATCTGGACGGTGCCTAGCTGCATGAACAACTTTTGTTGGATCTCTGGATCCTTCACTTCTCGACATGCGCCACCAAAGTTTGACATTTCGTCCATTAACGCAAACAATTCATCGATTCGATAGGCTAATAATGGATCATTCGATGGGTAAAGGCCGGTCAAAGATCCTGCATACCGAAGGATGGCGTGGGACTGGGATATGACTTCTCCATCGACTTCCAGTACTGGAACCTGGTGAAATGGGAAATGAGTTTTGCGTTGCACCACCTCTTCATACGAAATTCGCTCGTCCTCGAATGAGATCCCGCCCATGAACAGCGCCAATCTGGTCGCCTCTGCCCGCCCAGGGATGGGTAGGTACGTGAGCTTAAGCTTAGGAGGAGCATTGTGTTCTCTGCTGTACCACTCTTTGACTTTTGGGTGCGCCGCCACTTTGTCCACAGCCTCGCAAATTCGCTGGTATTTGTCAAAGATCGTCCCTGGGATGTGCTCGACAACTCCAGCACGGACGTCTTTGACCCATGAGTACAACAGGATCTCATGGATAAAGAGCGTGTCCTCAGTCTGAAAAACGAGGAATTTGTGCAAGGCTTCCAGACGTGCCTCAATCAATGCCGCATAACGTGGGATCACTCCACTTGCCAGTTCTTTTCGCAATGTCTTCTTCTTCTCAGGATCTTTTTCTTGAAAAGACGCGTCGAAATGAGCATCGAATTCGGTGAGCGCGTGGATGATCTCGTCGATCTTGAGTGCCGCCAAGGGATCATTCACGGGATACAGCCCACCCAAACGCCCGGCATAGCGAAGAATGGCTTCAGATTGCGTTAGTACTTCACCGTCGACTTCCAAGATTGGTACTTGACCAAGTGGTAGTGTCGGCTTCCTAACACGAAACTGCTCGCCGGCCAATCGCTCGTCGATGAAGGGCACGCCGCCGACGTAGAATGCCAAGCGCGAGGCTTCGGCGCGACCCGAGAAGGCGAAATACGTGAGTTTGATACGTGGGAAGACGCTCATGACTGTAGGTGAGATGGTGATTTGATTTATAGTGACTTGATGGTGTACTGATGAATTTGGAAATGAACGGAGCATAAGATCTTCAACACTTCCAAACAATCATTCTGTGTCTTCAGTCCGCAAAGTGTTGGTTGTCACATGGCCGTCATTATTGCAGTAAACCCAATTGACCTTGAAGATGCATCGGCGGTACAGAACTTTACCGCTCAGATTGCTAAACAGCAACACGCCATTGCCGTTAAAGAAGACTCTCAGTTCTCGTACAAGACACGGAAATTAGGAAATAAACTGGACATTGTTGCTACCATGGCTGCAGACTGTCCAGCTTTGCTACGATTGAAAATTAACCTGGAAGGAAACAAAGTGGGTTGGACGCGACAGCTTAAGCATCGTTGCTTGCTTTCTATTCGCTTGCAGACTTTGCATCGAATCATGACTGAGAGCGTATACATTGACTAATGTGCTATTTGAGCATCATATGTCAGTCTTAGCATAGCAAACCTGGTATGATGGAGGAATAAATATGCTGAGCGAAGCATAGAAGTCCAAGGTGCTAAAAAAATAACGCATATCATCTACATACATTATCAGCGCTTATGCATTGTCTCTTCGGTAGAGGATGTGCAGAATGCACGTTAGTTCATTTTACGAGCAAACAAGGTTTGAAATCTACCGGTACGTAATATTCGCTTGGTGGAACACTACGAATCTACGTTCAGATTCATCTTCTGCCAGCCCACTCAATGGACAAAAGTGTAGCATTCTTGGTTCCATATGGCTCACTAGCGTCGATACTCACGGAGTTAGTATTGGAGGATGCACGTTATTCCATTCCACGACTTTCGGGTGTGCCAGAACCTGATCCACGACGCGCTGTACATTCTCAAAAGGCGCCAAGAACTCACTCGGTATTCCTGGCACCCGACCATTCTTGAGGCAGAGGTACAATGCGTAAATGGCGAGGTCCGCGACCGTAAATTCTGATCCCGCCGCATATGGACCACACCAATAGACCACACGCTTGTCCAGCGAACCCAGAAGCTTGGGGATGATCACGGACACTAGTTCGCTCTGCATTTCAGCCTGCTTCGCTGAGTCTTTTTCCCGATGATATGGCCCCCAGGAATTGATGGCTTCATCTACAAGCGCAAGAAGCTCATCGATACGAATAGCCAGTACTGGATCATTTGAAGGGTAAAGCCCCGCCAATGTACCAGCATAGCGCAAAATGGCGAATGACTGCGACATTATTTCGCCGTCAACCTCCAGGACGGGCAGTTGGCCAAAGGGGAGCCACGTCAGCTTGGGGACTTCTTCACGAGGCACACGCACGTCCTCGAAAGGAATACCGCCGATGAACAGCGCCAAGCGGATGGGTTCGCCTCGTCCTGGTGCAGGCAGATACGTCAATTTGAGCTTGAGTTTCTGAGGGTTGTGTTCCATGCTGTAGTACTCCTTCACCTTTGGATGGTTGTCCACTTTTGCCATCGTCGCCTGGATCCACTTGTATTGGTCGCCGTCAAGTGTTGCTGGGACATGGTCTAAATAGCCGCCATTGAGTGCTTTTGCCCATGTGTAGATTAGTAGTTCATGGATAAAGAGCTTGTCAGTGGCTTGAAAGATGGGGAATTTATGTAGTTCCGCCAGTCGTGCATCAATCAACGATGAGTAACGTGGAAAGACGTTATCCACCAAAGCCTTGGTTTGCTCAGGGTATTTGCTTCTCAGTCCTGCACGCAGTTGCTCAATCAGTTCGCTCATGCCGCCGATGATTTCGTCGACTTTGAGGGCTGCCAGCGGTGCATTCACAGGGTACAAACCACTCAGGCGGCCGGCAAACCGCAGAATGGCTTCCGACTGTGTCAGCACTTGGCCATCAACCTCCAGAACGGGCAACTGCCCCAATGGCACGTTGTTTTTTCGCGAGAGAGCAAAACCTTCTCGCACCAGTCGCTCGTCAATGAATGGGATATTGCCGACGTAGAACGCCAAGCGAGCAGCTTCGGCACGACCAGTAAAGTCAAAGTAGGTGAGCTTGATCTTCGGGAATGCTGGCATTTTGTGGTGTACTCAGTTGAGACTTGACGTTGTCGATCGAAGCTTATGCAAGGTCCACTTTGGTTTTTGCTAAATGCAACCCAGCAGTGTGGCTGTGCTGCATGGTCAGACGGCTACATGGATCAACAGAATGAGCAGAGCCATTTGTGATAACGCTATCAGAATCTTCTATGACCAACGCTCTGGCATCCGCGAATGAAGGTGAGGTGTCACTGTATTACGTAGCATTCCTCCATTGCGAGCTTGTGGTTGAGAGCACTCTCAGGGAAATTCCTTTGGCGATCATTGTTTAACGCATGCGGTTTTGCTGGATAAGGATAGAATTGGAGTGCAGCCTCAACTATCGAGGCTGCATGTGCGACATTGACTATTTAAGGACTCTTCATTATGGGCTTGAAAGTAACAATGAGTGGCGCTTCACAGTACTTCTTTTGTAGACTACGTATTTCACATTCACACGCTTGGTATCCAAGTTTTGTTTTCCCATCCATCTCAAGGAGTTTCTGTGGTTCATTCTCGCGCCGATGCTGCAAAAAAATGGCGGGCTGATGACGCATCTTGCCATTGCAGTAACTCTATTCAAGGATACCTTCCCTAATGGATATTACAATAATTAGAGTGAGTAGTCACGCTAAATACCGAAATAGCATTGTTCTTTACTAGCAGAAGATCGTCTACGAACCCACAATTCCGCAGAAGGAGGCCGCTCGATCGATGAGCAACGATAACAAGTCCATCGCTGCTACTGTAACGAAGAAGCATTTCGATGTGGAATTCCATGTCAAGTACTTACTTGGCTTGAAGGACAAGAAAGAAGACTTTGAGTCCTGCATGATCGAGCATATGCGTGTCAGCGGCATCTACTGGGGGGTCGGTTCCATGGCGATTCTTGGACGAGAGCAGGAGATGAACCCGGAAGAGATCGTTGCGTGGATCCTACAATGCCAGCATCCCGATGGAGGCTTCGGTGGGAACGTCGGTCATGATCGTCACTTACTGTACACACTGCATGCGCTGCTGGTGCTGGCGATGCTGAATGCATTGGATCGCATCGACCAGGAGAAAACGGCGAGATACATTGCGTCGCTGCAAGAGGAGGACGGGTCGTTTGGTGGAGACGAATGGAAGGAGATCGATACCAAATTCACATACTGTGCGCTTTCGGGGCTATCGCTGCTGAAACGACTAGACCTAATTGATATCCCCAAGGCGATGACGTACATTGATACATGCCGAAACTTTGATGGAGGCTTTGGCAACATTCCAGGTGTGTCAGGAGCATTCCACTTGAATGTGAAATATGTGTGCGATGAGTATCTACGTATTGACGTTCGATGTTGATATGTTTTCATGATCGTTTAGGTTGTGAATCGCATGGTGGACATGTGTTTACGGCGGTGGGTGCGCTCTCCATGGGCCATGCACTGCAACAGGTACTCAAGTTCACATCTGATTCACTCTGCAGCATGGCCCTTGATCATCATTGGGTGGATAACACGCATTGTACAGTACGTAGATGATGAACTACTTGGTTGGTGGCTATGTGAGCGGCAATGTGATTCTGGTGGATTAAATGGGCGACCAGAGAAGCAGGCAGATGTGTGTTATAGTTGGTGGAACATCACTTCGCTCATCATGATCGGAAAGCTGGATTGGATCAACAAGGAGAAGCTCATTCAGTTTATCTTGGACTGTCAAGATATGGACGATGGGGGGATTGCGGATCGTCCTGGGAATGTCGCTGATGTCTTCCACACATTCTTTGGCATTTGTGGATTGAGTATGCTGGGGTACTTCGACCAGGAGAAGGTGAACCATCCGGAATACGAACAGATTCGTCGCGTCCACCCTGTCTACGCCATTCCTGTAGATATTGCGGAAAGTCTAGAGCTCTCTGCTGAGATTATATCACCTAAAAAGCTCGAATAGCTTTGTGTCGACAATTTTTTTGCAACAACAAGAGAAGATGATATCAGAAAAAAAGTTGCATTTCTTCTCGCCTTTTTTTCTTCTCCCTGAATTGTGCTACTGCTCGAACTGAATTCAGAATCAGAACATTAGGGGTAATCGCATTCTAATTCCATGCAGACGATCTGATAAAATGGTAATGCAGTCAATGTTCTACAGCTCCATCGGCACAGCTTCTTCCACGACAATGTTCTCTGGGAATGGCTCAAACTTGGAATTCAAGACACCTATACCATTCATATGCACATCAAAGTTTAGAACCTACCTAACTCAATGCCATAATGAAACATTGTGTAATAGCTTACGTGTAGCTCCGCGTGGAATGTGTGTGACAATGTCACGATTGACCTGCGAGCGCAATGCCGACACTTCATTCGGCTTGATGCTGTTGATTTCTTTCACAACTTCAACGTTACCGTTCACTCTCTTGATAGTGGTCAAGTCGACATTACTTCCCGATCCCAGATCATTGAAGATACCAGCCAGAATAGCCTCTTGTACCAACTTCTTTGCTTCATCCTCCTGTAAAACAAATGATACATTAGCGAAGGTTCTATGTCAACTGGGACGAATGCAGTTTGATGCAAACTCGTAATATATGTGACTTGCCGTCATGTTGTCCTTGTAACCATGCTCGAACACAGACATGGCTGCGAGACTGCCGGATCCCATCGTCACGAATGGCAACTTATCAGTGCTGTTAAACAGAAGAATGATGAAAGGTAAAGAAAAGTTAGCCCGCGGTCATGCTACGCATATGATCACATGGCTGATACTGACCTGCCGTGTGGGTACACCGTGTATAAATGAGGACCCGTGACATCAACTCCGCCCAGGACCAAAGCAGCGGAAACATATCCTTGATACTGGAAGAGCATACGCTTCAGCAACGTCATGGCTGTGACCACTCGAGATTCTGTGTCAGTGTTTAAGCGGTGCAATTCCAACTGCGACGCAATTAGCGCTAAACCCAAGGAGAACATAGCAACATTCACATCAGCCGTTAATCTCATCTTTGTATGCAGCGTGACCTGCAATGAACAACTGCATGGTGTGCAAAACCTACCAGTAGTATTCTCGGTGTCGGCAGCCGTTCCTGCACCACAGCAGTAGATATTTGGTGCAATGTAGTGGATTTTTTCACAATTCTTGTCCATAACCTATACATCACCAAATAATCATATGATTAGTGCTCGAATTCCATCTTGCATATGAGCACTGAGCAAGTTTTACATACAACAGTGCCACCAGTGGATCGTGTATCCGCACCCAATACAACACCATCCTGTCTCCAACAAGTACCAAAAGAATATAGTAGTCAAAATCATCAATGCCTATTTTTTATCCAAGCTCCTCTCATGTCGTAGCAGTCAAAGGGGAAATATGGCTCATTCAGATCGCAAACACGTACATTATAGACGACGCCGACGATTGTAGTACCAGTTTTCATTGCCTTGAACTTTTGAGCATTTCCTGGCTGACTCATGATCAACTCATTGCGATGGCAGTTGTCGAAGTTAAACCCACCATAGAGCTGATCCTCCGTGGGGAATGCATCGCCAAAAGTATTGAGTGTACGTCGAAAATCGGTCATAGCTACACGTTCCCAGCTTCCTCTTTCTTCCTCTTCTTCAAAAAGCTCCCCAGGAAATCTTCCCCTTCGAAAGGATATCAAGAAGGAAAAGGTCCGTAATTACACCTTTTTACCATATTAAACATATTAATAGACCGTCTGTTAATTAGGCACTTCAAACCTTATAAAATATATACCCTCTTATTTTTGATGTATATTTGGAGCAGTACGAAAGCGTTTATTTGCGTGAAACCTAAACCTGAAAAGGATATCATTGGTTTATAAATAAAAATAAACAAATATTATTGGTTGAAAAAGTGGAAATTATGCTTTCCACATCAGTGGCCCTGCCGTCCAAGTGTCTTGACTGCCAGTCATTTCGCTCGGTATAGTGAAACAAAGTGAAGCGACTCCCACCCATTGCTTCCCATTGGATTGAGACCACTTTGTTCCCACCGCCAGAAGTAAAAGCAGCATAGTAACCATGGTAAGTCTGCTCCAAGGAAGGAGGAAAAACATGACGATACAGGGGGCTGCATGGGAAGAATGACAGAAATGGAGCGATTCCTGGGGTTTTGCATGCGATTATGAGAGACGATTTACAGGAACTACAACAGTGAATGCTGCTTGATGATGTCAGCGAATAGCTGCGCTCTGTTCGTTATTGCACCCAATTGCAGAATCACTAAGGACATTGCTACCATGCAGCCCACACGTGTTGCATTTCGTGATAGAGTGCGGAAACAACAGGAAAGTCTGACGAATATGTTTAATTGTGATTGTGCAGTCGCTTGTCATTGGACCAGATTTCCAACACATTCTTCGTATTCTCAACACCAACATTGATGGTCGCCGCAAGGTGTGGGTTGCCTTGACCGCCATCCAAGGTGTGGGTCGTCGTTTCTCCATCATGATCTGCAAGAAGGCTGAAGTCGACGTCAACAAGAGGTACTTACAACACCGAACTCAGCAGCGTTTTCAACTGTGATAAGCTTGGATGCAGTGAACAGGACAACCTTGACTGATGGTAATATTGGCTATGACTATTGCGTAGAGCTGGTGAACTCACCAACGATGAAATCGAACGTGTCGTCGCTATCATCCAGAACCCTCTTCAATTCAAGATCCCAGTGTGGTTCTTGAATAGAAAGAAGGATTACAAGACCGGCAAGCACTCGCAAGTTGTGGCCAACAACTTGCAAGGAAAGCTCCGTGACGATTTGGAACGCCTCAAGAAGATCTAGTACGTATCATGTATCAGATATTTGAGAGATCTGGTCTACCAATACTCACCGCGTATTTGTTTCTTTGTCAAACAGCGCTCACCGTGGTCTTCGTCATTGGTGGGGACTCAAGGTGCGTGGCCAGCACACCAAGACCACTGGTCGCCGCGGCCGTACCGTCGGTATCCTTGCCAAGAAGTAAATTTCTTGCTAGTAACCGGGTGTGTTCAATACTATGGATTGCTGAAATTCTGGTTATTATTTTGGTGGATCTACCAGCTTTGGTTGGCTCGTGGGTGACATAAAGCAAATACAACAAATAGCTTGCTGCTTCAAACCACAATTCATCGAAATGAACTCCTTTCTTTATGACAGCACGTTTCATCAGCGCGCAAAATTGATATTTATTTAGTTTTTGATTTCTCAACCATTGCGCCATGCTATTGTTTTGGATCATTATCAAGTTGATTTAACGCTGGTTTCTTTGAGTGAATGCTGAATTTGCAATATACGATGCGACCATATCAATCTTGACCTATTGATACTACCAGCTGATAGACAATAAGCCACCCCATTGATATATCTCAGTATGTACATTTTTAATTAATTTAGTCTCCCTGATAATCGAATGAGTGAATGCCATTTGCACACACATACTACCGTCCTCCAAATTATCTAGCGATATCTTCGCACATGGAGGAGGGCAGCTACACATCCGACACTTAGCTAATAGTGCAGAGCGAACGAAAGCCACCAAAGCCGACTTCACTAATATGGTACGCGCCCAGTATACCCATGATCACTCCGCTCACGCCGACCACGATGGCGATCAAGAAGATCACAAACGCCGTCTTGCGATACTTCTTAATCAAGTACGACATGCCGATTTGGCCAATGAGACCCGATACGAAGCCGACCAGACCATGCAACAGCGCATGCTGCACGGAAAGCGTTCCAAGAATGATAAACTATTTCAGCAAAAGCAGATTAGCCATGATGATGCAAGAATAAAAGAAAAATGCTTCTTTTTATACCTGAATAGTTGTCGCAGAGGACGTGAAGAGAATCATGGACGATGACGTTGCAGAAGCCACTTGGGGGATTAGACCCATTTCTAAAAGCAGTGGACCTTTGACCATGCCACCGCCAATACCTGAAACATTACACAAAACAAAAGTCTCAATAGAATGTTCTATACATGAGATTTCCCAAAGCCTCAGCTTACCTAACAAACCAGCCGCCAAGCCAGCCGCCGTGCACAACGCAGGATACTTAATGATGGCTTCTCTCGTCCAGACCATGTCGCCCTTCACGTATTTGTATCCAGATGCGTGCAAGAGCGTATGGAAACGGTTGATCTTGAGTCCAAAATACATCGTTACACCAACGAAAAAAGGAAAAGACGCAATAATCAGCATCCAGTAGCTAGTACTTCCGCACGACAATCCGATGATACTAGGCGAACCGTGGCCACCCTTAACCATGGAAAAGAGGATCAATCCGATCCACGTAAGAAACAACACGAACATATCAGAATGAGGCACGGTTTGACGTGCTGACTTCATCTGCTGCTCGGTGAAAAGTCGCACAGTGCCAATCTCGCTCTTCTTGACACCAGCATTCATCAGCGTCTCATCTTCGTTGTCGTCACTGCTGATTTCTTCTTCAGTATCTACTGTACTTAAGGAGCTCTGGTCATCGTCTTCTTTCTGAGTGATCTTTAGCTTGAGTTCTGGTGCTGGTCTTTTGTAGGCTTTCCATTTGAGGTACGCTCGCGCGACAGCTTGGAACTGCTTGAATTTGCTTTCGTGAGGTAGGAGCCGCCAGTACGAAATAATATCCGACAGTGTTTTCCTGTCAGCAGCCGCTTCTTCGTTCCAGATTTTCTTTCCCTTGGACAGTGTTCGCAAACTGGTTTTGGTGAGCAGCCAAACAATGCACACAGTGATTAGCCATTCTGGGAAAACCTAAAAAATGTTGAACTCGATACCGTTAATACAATCTAAAAGCAAGACATCCACTTGCAATCCACTTACGGCATTCATGTTGACACCAATGATAGTACCGGCCAGTGTCATGGGCTCCATCATCAACACCGTCTCATAATCGATCAACGGTCGATTACGGTCTAGTGGATGTTTTTTGCGGATGTTGAGCAGAAAACTTGCAATTGAGCCTCCAAAGATCGTAGCCTACGCAATGTGAGTCCCCAAAAGACAATCAGCCCATTTGCTTTGCGAATTATCCAAGACTTGGAGCAATAATGCACTGACCTTCGAGAGAGGGATGGCTTCATGTGATGAAAGACCCATGGCGAGAATGTAGACTGGAACTAGCAAACCACCGCCTCCAAGTCCAGATCCTATAAGAATTCAGCAATCAGATATTAGATATCGTCATGGATCAGCCAATATTTTACAGTGCCCACAGCCAACAACATACCAGCCGATAAAACACCCGCAATGAACGCGCCAATAGAGCCGTGGAGTTCCATGGAAGAGAAGGAAAAGAAACTTTCAATATCTTCCACACAGATATCATCTTGGCAAATTGTCCCTTCCAACCCCAGTGCAATGCAATCAGCAGTGGACACGCATGAATGGTCATTGTCTTGCGTGTCAAAGACATCCAATTCCGGGGAGTCATTCAAGAGTTGAGCAGCTTTCCCGCTGACACCAATCACCAATAGTGCCATCAGTAGCACCATTAGGGTGTTGTTCTTCATCATCACCTTTTCTCTTAAGATAGTAGAAAGCGGAGCGTCAGAACAACCAAATTGGTTTCTGGGTTATTCCGGCGATGGAAGGCCAACGCAATCCAAGTGCTTCCACACCAGCCTGGAATCCCATCCCGGTTGTCTTCATGTCACTCTCACTGGTTGTACAAGCAATATCACCTCCATTGAGCAACCTTCCGAATATAATTGTTAGGTAGTTGCTCAATGTGATCCCTTTTTGATAAGAAAGAGTGGATTGGTGGATAAAAGTATCTCCTCTAATATTTTAACCAATCATCAAAAGGAATTAAATTGTGTCGACGTTATTCGTAATTACTATTGGCAGTTGAACAGCCAATGATTTGGCTAGATTTGTGCGAATCAACAGCCTGAAAAGGCGCCGAAAATTCGGGTTAGCCTGACCTACGCAATCGTCACGAGAAGGAGGATTGGTCTACAATTGCTCATGAGACACCACGTGGAGTAACCATTGGCAAGCAATATCACACGTCAGCTGGGATTCCAAAAAAAAATACCATTAGGCAGTGGGCTTTCATCGGTCAACTCTTGAGGAACAAGTGAATGTCGTGATACCACTGCATGCTTCGGATTTCACTACTTCTTTTGATCGTTGCTGGGTTTAAACTGTACGATGCAGTTGGTATCAGTGCGTGAATCCATCATTCATTGTGGAAACCAATCGAACGAGCTCGTTACGTGGCTAAAAAGTGCAACCATATCTGACAGCTTCCTCCATTGTGGTCAGCCTGGAAATTAATCGTACTTGATCCGAGATGTGCACTGCTATTGCGTACTTAAGCGAGAAATTCGTACTTAAAGAGACAGTCGAGATTGGAACTTTCTGATTTCTTTCGCCAAATCCTCCAGTGCCAACGATCGCTGCCTGCTTGCTCACACGTCATCACCAAAGCGAAATCGGAGAATTTAGCATGACTGCCACGGTAATGAATGGGCATAAAATGTATACAATCGCTAGTAGCTACGATGCTTACGTGTGTGATATTCTTATAGAAAACCTGCGTCGTCCTCACATCGTCGACTGTGTCCATCGCGGATCAAAAGTACCAGATCGCGCAAGTGAAGCAAATTCTGGATGGCAACAAGATCGTGTTCACAGAGATCGATTGCAGCCTCGAGGAAAACAAAGAGATCCGCAACCGCTATTTCGAGGCCAGTGGTATTCGTGGCAACTTCCCACAGATCTTCTTACAAGATGAGGATGCCATAGATATTAAGTACATTGGCTCCTTCACGGAAATCCAGGTAAGAAAAAATAGTGTTAAACGGAGATGGAGATGAATGGGATTCGTACCGACAGATTAGTGCATGTCGATGCTATCTACATGCAAATTCTGTGTCCTTTATCATGTACTCACTGGTCGTGTGGTTTGTGTTGATGATTATTAGCAACTGAATGAGCTGAACGACGTACCCCAGGAGATCATTGAAGCCAACCATATTGAAACTCTCCACTCTGTGTTTGCTGGTATGTTTAACATGTGTCAGAGATATTGACTGATATTTTTTTACTTTGCTTATGGAGATCATATCATTTATAACATGTTGTGTGCTTTGCAGATGTTATTAAACGACAATAGGTATTACAACTTCAGCAACCAAACTCATTATTTGCTCTTCGTGAGCCAGCAAACGTAAATGATTCTTGGTCATCATCGTTTGTGATGCGATTGTCTTTGTTTTTCACTATCTGAGGAGCTAGACTACTTCAGATCTGTTGCTTTTTTATTTTGAATGATTTGAATGATGACAATAGATTACTTTTTCATATTATTACCCCATGTATCCACCATTTTCTTTGTGCATACGAGCACGATTTTCATTCGTGTTGCAATATGAGTATTGTTTGACATTACATTTGAATTTGTGGATAGAATGCTATTGTCTCTCTGTGTGCTACAGACTAAACAAATGTTTTCAATGCGATGTGTTTGTCAAAGAAAATATTTACTCGCGTTATACGTAGCATAATATTGTACATCAATAATAATCAACAAGGAACTAGACCAATTGACGTCTACATGTTTCTTGTACTACTTGGTCTTGGCTTGATCATCATCCATCGTCCGCTTATGCGGTTACTATGAGGGAGCGAAGCACGTCCGCTGCTTTCTTAGGATCTTGAGCAAATTTCGTCAGGGTCATCTCTGCAATTTGAGACAGATTAAGCTGGCGAATCTCCTCTGCAATTTTGTCTTCGTTGAAGGTCAAGTGCGATATCAAATGGAACGATAACACTTCTCCATCATTGAAATGCGGGGCAATCTCCGCGAAAGGGCTGGTCATAGGAACGTTATTGACAGCATCAGGCTTTAGGACAACGTCGATTTCCCAGTTTACCACGCACTTGTCGTTCGAGTGCTGCTTCCATTGCACTGTGTATTGCTTGATCTTGTAGGAAGCAAAGACAGCCGAGCTAGCTTGCTTATTGGCAAGAATATTATCAATGCCCTCAATACGAGAGCTGCTTGTGCCGTACACAATCTCGGCATTGCCAGTCCAGATGCTGCTTGCACTGGCTTCAAAGGCACCGCTTTCCACTTCGTTATACGCGCGAATGTAAGAGGCGAGCGTTGTGTTCTGTTTCTTGCGAAGTTCCTTCACTTGCGCTTCCGTGAAGGGCTCTTCTTTAATGCCCATGGTTTTGCGGGCAATCTTAGCCTTAAGATCATGATTCTCCTTCTCAAGCTCGGCAGTACGATCTTCCAAAAAATTAAGACGATCTTGCTTGCGCTTGCGGCACTTGCGAACACGTTCACGGTTCTTCATGCGCCGACGTTCATCCAAGTCTTCCTGATCGGAGACATGGTCTGCCGAAGAAGGCGAAACATTCGACCGCGGCTCTCCAATTTGTGGTGGCTGCTGTTGCTGTGGAGGGATGCCAGGGCGGTTCATGTAATCGTACATGGGCATATTCATAGATGACATATCTGGTCCCATTTGTCCTGGGTGGTTATGATGGTCGTGACTCATTTGATGATGCAGCTGTTGTGGGTGGTGCATTTGCGGCTTATGCATATGCATTGGCTCATTCATGCCCATTTTGGACGGACTATTGCTGTTGAAGGATCCTTGGTATCGCATTGGCGCTTTCATGCCGGACACATCCTTAGGAGTAAAACCAGTGGGTGAGATCTTCTGGTGGCTGCCTTCGGTAGCACGAGGAGAAAAGCCAGTATTGCGTGTGAAGAACGCGTTAGTGTCCGTTGGTGTCTGCCCGAGGCCAGTATTGATTCGAGGCGTGAATCCCGTGGTAAAGCGTGGCGTGAAGCCAGAGCGTGGTGTCAAGCCAGTGCTGAACACTCGCGGAGTCAATCCTGTCTTGAATGCACCTAGTGGTCCGCAAAAATCTCGCAAATCTTCCATTCCAAATGTACGCGGGCTGAGGGAGAGTGGTTTGGGTAAACCACCATGTTGGTTGGCGTCGTGATGGTTGCCAAGGTTGAGGAAAGCCGAAGAAGAGTTGGATAAGTGGCCACTCGAATGTACATGGGGGAGTCCCAATTCTTCACGCGCAGAGTGAAGCCCCGCGGTGGACATCTTTTCTGGTTGCTGATAGTTAATCTTTGACGTTGGGGGTGGATGAGGGGAGTGTAGATCTTGGATCACAATGCAAAAGAAGATCGGTTGTTTCTTCGTTTGCTAAGGACGATGAGGAGGGGGGGGGGGAATAGGAGTAACACACGCGTTCACGTCGTTAAGTGGATAGTGAGTAGCGCTTTCTTTGTGGTGATGTTTCTTGTTCTTCTGATGCGCCTTCGTCGAGTTGCGTCGGCTACAGGGCAAAAGCAATTATGTATTGGTAATGCGGGCTTGAGGACGGCGGCACTTGTTGCTTCTTCGTTATGCGCAATCCGAAAGTGCAGGTGGCGCGGTGGTTGATTTCCAGCTGGTGGGTCTCCAAGCCCTATTTCTATACTGAAGTAGTAGCAGTGAACTGGGCGGTGTCGCAATCGCACGGCAGATGGTGGCGCCAGCCTCCCTACGCTTACCGTATCTATCCCCTAAGCCCCACGCACCACAACACTATCGGAACGAGTTCCAGTGCCGAGAGTTTTTTGGTGGGCACCAGCTGGTGCTGGGACAAGGCTAATGACAGAGTCTGTACCAAACACGACCAACCGTTTTCTACCCACTACCAGTGTGTTGGGTTGATCTCGTGGACCAGATGGTGCACAGATGTTAAAAAGAGTCAGTGCGCACAATAAATGGATATTGCCACAGATTAACTGTAACCGTCGACGAAATCGGAGAACTGAATATTTGTACTTCAGAATGTTAGGACGTCCAGCACTGGTACTTGCCTCAATTGTGTGACCGGCAGACGAGGATTAAATAACCGTCGGACTGGCCCAAGTAATCGAACTTACACAAAAATGGACTCCATCACCATCATACTATCTGCCTTAACTCTACTGGAACATATTGACCAGTTCGCTGCCTTGTTTTTTTGTGGCTGTATCGACCTCGCCACAAAGAAAACGAAGGAGTTTTTCTTGGCTGAGAAACTATGACTCACACAATTTAGGATTCACAAATACATGTGTACAAGCCATATGAGCCAACATTTAATCTGTGGTAGCATCCTTGTGCAACGAAGCGCCGTCTTTATCTATTCTCCAACGCCAGCTGAAGGATGATCCTTGACTTATCGACCCTGTTTTGTATGGTGTACAGAATATTGCAGAAAACCACCTGTAAATGGGTAAGCTCGCCCCATGCTCGATAATATCTTTATCTAGCAGACGATGAGGCGTTAGGCACATGAACGGCTGTGGTTGAAGCTCTTCCTGAGAGTATCAATGTCTTTAGTCTTCTCCAAGGAAACCGGATCTGAAGGAAAAATCCATTCATCGGGTGGCCTTGTGGAATGATGTGTCTGGACTGTACCTTTGACCAACGCTCCTATCTGAAGGAATTCGATTTTTAGAACATACTTTCGTGAGCGGCGCTGCGGAAGCAATGATAGATGATGTTGTAGTTAATGCCATGAAAAACTATGTAGTGATCAATATACTTTTGCATTGTAAAACTCTAGCAGTCTATGTTCCATAGCCACTTAAGCATGATATATTGCACACGCGGTCGTCCGCCCTTCAATTTACTGTGTGTAGTGAATTGGCGCGTGTGTGTAACAGTTCAGATCCACCTTTTGACTCCAGCGGAAGAGGACTTGGATGGCGGTGAGTTAGTAATGATGGCTTTAGTTGTCTCATAGATAAGCAAGACGCATCGACATGTCCTACACGAAAAAAAGATTACTAGCTTCCCCATCATATACAATGAACAAAGCTGGGATCGATTCTTCATCCTTCATCATCCCAGCAACAATGTGACAGTAGGACTTGACATGATCGATGTACTTCCTGTCCATAATTACAGAATAAGTCGATGAGGTGTTGCTAATGCTTGAGGATATCAATAATCCCGTGTCGGCATAGTTGGACAAAAATCCCGCTCGATTCAAATAAAAAAATGGGAATATGCAAGGAGGTGCTGAAGATGGATGTCGCGCATCCACATGTCAAATATTGGAAAGGATCGCAAGGATTTCATTCAAAGAACGGTCGCGATCTTTTCTTCTTTTAGCACAATGATAGCGATGAATTTCAGATGTTTGTGAGCAATCCATGATGTGTGGTCATGAGCTTCTTCTCCTCTACATCAACATAGGGCTAAAAAAAATTGTTCAACTTTCTCTGCCGCATGTTCATTTTGATTTTGTATCATGATCACCAATGGATTCGATCCTGGAATCCAAATCCGCTTATTTTAGGGCGAAATGCTTATTGAAGGATCATAAAGGAATGTTGGTATTCATCCCTTTAAGATGCAATTTTGTTGGCGGTTGTTGCCAATTGAGGGGCGCATTGGTTATCGAAAGCATTTCGATCGCGCTGCTGATTTTGAAGGGTGAAGATGGTGTTCCCAGTTGGTGCGTTGGTGCGTCGTCACATGACGCGACGTCTGTCGGCTACTGCTTCTGCTAGTTCCTCTATCCATTCTCAATTTGCTGTCAATAAATTCGAGAAGCCGGCTGCAATCGCTGGTTTCCATACGCGTCGTTCAGCCACTACTGCCACGACTGCACAGTGGCCACGATATGTCGCCAACGATGCCACGGCCGTTGTCGCTGGTGTGGCAATAGTCGGTGCCATCATTGGCGTGGGAAAGATGTGGTGGGATGCTTCGTCTTCTTCCAGCAGCGCTACGCCGTCCCTGAGTGCCATGGAATTCCGTGAGTTGACTCGCGATGACATGCTCCAGTTCTTCACGGAGTTGACAATGGAAGTGCAAAACGTGTTTGTAAGTTTGTGTTGGTAACCTCATGTGATGATGATCATAAGTTATTTAATCTGATTGTATACTTCTATGCGGTTGATGTGATGGTAGCAACAATTGCCAGCGATTGAGAACGCTATGCGTACGTACATGAAAGACAACAACATTGAGCTGTCTGATGCGGAGTTTTCTCAAGCCATGCTACAGCAACTTTTCCAGATGATGGAAGCGCTGGAGCAACAGGTATGTTTCGAACCATATATTTATCTTTGCAATTATTTGTTGATCGGAACGGAGGTGAATTTTGAATTGATGTTTTTGTGGATATGTTACTATCGCGCCAGATCGTGGGCAAACGACAATGGAGTAAGAAGAGTCTCGAGCATGCACTGGAGAAATATAGCCAAGATCCAGAAGTTCTCGCCCTGCAGCAGAAGCTTCAAAAGATCATGCAAAGGTGCGTTTATCCGCTGTTATCTTTCAAGTTAATGCTGGTGAAGGCGAGTTTGCTGACTCGTGTGTTCACGTAAATGCATGGCATGGACAGTGTGTTCCCAGTACCTGAGGCTGTGGAAGTTCCAGAACACTTGACTGCGGAGAAAACTTTAGAGATCCTAACAATTCTAGTCAACGGGATGGAAACAGCAATGAAGGAAATGCTTCGACATGCCAAGTCAGAAGGAATCACCGACCCGAAGCAAGCCATGGAAGAATTCCAGCATTTGTATGTGCATAAGGGCTATCGAAGTGCGTTATTGTCTCAGTGGTTGATGTTTTGTTTGCGTTGTGCTTGGATTAGATACTTGGAGCAGGTTGAGCAAATTACCAATCTCCAGATGCAAACTCATGGTATCTCGCAACAGGTTCGTTATTTTTAATCTCAATGTGCTCTGAATGAGAGGCTTCGACCGATGAAGACTGAACGCTCACTCCCTGATTGATTATGACGCAGGCTTTCACGGCTGCATTGCAGAAATTCCATCAAGAAAACGAGGAGTTTCGCAAAAAAGTGGACGAAGTTTACGAGCAACAAGCGAAAGCGTAAGGAATAGTAGTGACATAGAGTCACTCTTGATGGTCAATGGTATCACTCATGTTGTCTGTGTGTTGTGCGTAGGTTCCGGAAACTGGGATTGGATATTGCGGACCAATAGATGAGCACTTCTTCGATTTACTCATAGACATTGAATTTTGTAGAAAATTGGTCGGGTGGAGCCTTCTAATCTCGACAATAAAAACACGTCCTGTGCCTCACATGCAATCTTGCATATATGACCTCCGTTTGGTCTGTGAAGAAATGACTGGAACACAATCGTGAGGACAGTTTACCTCATTGCATACGGTCAAGTCCAATGTTCTTGATATCATTACTTGTGAATGACAGTCTTACGCACTAAATTTATTCGCACAAGCGACACCCAGCTATATAGAAGTGCATTCTTCATCATGTAGTAACAACATCGTCCTCATGGGCTCCTCTTTGATGAAAAATTGGACTTTCGTCCTCCTGATTTGGACGATTGGACTAGAGACATTAAATCATATCGATCGTCCACCAAACTGTGCAACAGCACATATCGTTCTCGACCAACACGACCACTAGTGGGCATTAATGCGAGCAATTCATCCGTTACGTACTTCAGCTGCTTTCGATAGCGTGGATTGTTGGCGCAAACAAGATCAACGCCGAGTTCCCCGTGCTCCATCAACGTCGATGAAACTTCTCGGACAAGAGCAAACGGAAGGTCTACAGATAGGACACGCATCGCCTCTTCTCCGCGCGACGTGAAACTCGACGTGATCCATTTTGAAACACGTCGTTCTATCTTTTGAGCTTCGCTTGGGTTGTGCTTATGCTTATTCTCTTTGGAAGTATGCTGTTTTCCGTCAAGAACTTTGACGTCCAAAATGGGTTGGAATGCGCTTGCAGACATCCCACCACTGGGGCCGATATTGTTATTCAATGCATCGTATGAGTAAGGAGATCGTCCACCAGGTGAATCTCCATGGTGGCCCGTTTTGTTGATAGCAACACGCTCCATTACATATTCGACAAGAGACGACACGTTTACTACCGTATCAGCTTCAGATGGATGTTTCACCGCGCGAATTTTGACTTGTTTCTTGTCCTTGATAACATGCTTTTGGATAATGATCATCCACTGAATACGCTGTTGCGCGCAATAATCTTCCAAATCTTCCAAGTGCAATGGTTCGGGGTGAAGATAATCGGCCCCGATGCCATGCTTCCACAGCATCAGCGCAATTTGCATTCGTAGTATAACCGTGTCTGTTGCTTTTCCGGCCGAGCATATTAAAATATTTCGACCACCAACAAAGATTTCGTTCGTGGTAGATGGTTTTAATTCCAGGAACGGACTCGGAGAAATCGCTCCAAGCACGCACGATACAATTTTGTCAATAGAAAAACGCACCCCCATTGCTGCTGCCGTCGTGGCCTTGACATATGCTGCTGGAAGTTTGAAGCGAGTGATCAAGTTGTCATAACGTCCACCCTCTGCAATCACGTGAGTGGTTGTCGAGGATATTGGAGGCTCAATATTGCTGCCGACTAACAGTACAGCCTGAAAGATAAATCCTGATGCGTATCGCTCTGGACGAGGACTGAGCCCCAAGTCAATCCGTGAACAAATTGGGCCGGAAAGGCAAAGGAATTCCATTGCCTGCAGTAAATGGCGCAATCCAGATATGCCATCATGTACGTCTTTCAAGACTCGTCGCAGATAAGTATCTCGTTTTTGCCACTGCTTCTTGTCACCAACAGATGAAGATGGATTGTCACCCATGACGCTACCATCGTGGCGTTTATTCATCGCAATAAATTTTGAAAACAGTTTTTGCACTTCCTGCTCGATAATGTCTAGGCAAACGACAGGATCCTCTGGTAGCAAAAAAAAAGGTTTCAATGCATCAATAGAATCCATAGGAGCATTATGTTCTCTCATTTTCTTGGCGACAAACTTCCATCGCCCAGGCTTGAATGTTGGAACAACCGTAGAGGAAACGCCAGCGTGAACTCTTGACGATAGTTCGTTGGATAACAGCTTTAAAACTTCGCGACGAGCTTCTCTAGGGACATTGCTCAACTCCAGTATCCCACGTGTCATTCGCGCATCATTCAAACGCAAGTAATATGATCCCAGAGAAGACGAGAGATCACGGATCACCTCCGAGACAACTTCTAAGCCTTCTAGTTCTAATAATCGGAACGATGTACGGTCGTCCCAAACTATGTCGAAGTCGCACTCCATTAGCTCACGAGGGTGGCCACCAACAATGTTTTTTCGATACACACGATCAAATTGGTAGCACTTCAGTCGTGAAATATTGTGTCTTGCTACAAAACGCGCCAAGCGCTCGGTTAGATCAAAAGGAAGTGACACGGAGACGCCACTACCGTCAAGTAGTGAGCACGAATTTTGTGGTGTGCTGAGAGTAATTCCTGTGTAATTTTGTTCGGGAGCACGTGGCATTAATAACGGTGTAGTATGCTCGACGGCACCATGACGTTCAAAAACTCTCTGTCACACCAAACTGTAAGTTATAATCAAAAACAAATCGACGAAATGTAGAGAATGTACACTACCTGCAAAATATTCTTCACATAAGTCTTCGCTCGTAGCTCAGTCATGTAATTTCGCATTTTTACCGACTCCAAATGGTCATACGTATAGTCGACGTGATTCACTGGCTCCTGGGTAAGTAAGGCATCGATCAACTGTCCGAAAAACTTCCCGTCTGGATTCGCTAAAGTCTGTAAGGCTTCCCGGAGGTACGTTCCTTCTACCTCCATTTTTGCCGGTAAAAGCGAGCTTGTTAGCAGCTCTGCTGCATTTGGTCTCAAGGCTGGATTGGGGTTGCAGAGCCATAAAATGATTTCTTTCACATTCTCCGGTACATTGAATCCTGAAGGCAGCTCATGCTTTTCTCGCAATCCAGTAAGCGCTTGTGCTCGTTCCATCAATGTCGTGAATGGTGGCGACCACATTTCAAAAAAAACAATCCCAAGAGAAAACATATCGGCCTTCTGGTTGTACCTCTGCCCTTCTCTCTCCTGTTCCGGCGCACGATAAAAGGCTGTCCCAACCCCAGCAGTTATGCTTGCGTTTGTTAAATCGGCAGACATCGAAGTTATGCTAGTAAAATTATAAGAAGGCTTTGGTGGAGCTGATACACGCGTACTCTCAAGGTTTTCCAACTTTAGTTTTCCGTAGAGCTCAGCTGCAGAGGAACCCGTCGAGGATGACAAAAATTCGCCGATCGCAGCGTTTGCCTCACTGTATTTAGCATTTTCTTCACTGTCGTCATCCGCGTCATCTTCGACTGTCTTGGGAGGACGAACGGCCAGACCAAAGTCTCCCAGTTTGACAGTTCCTTCGGCATCTAAAAAGATATTTGGAGGTTTAATGTCTCGATGGATGATTCCTTGGCGATGAATATATACAACAGCTTCAAGGATTTGACGGAACAACGTCCAAATCTTGTCCGGTTCTTTCCACAGCGATCCTTTATCAATAACCTCACGGAGACCATTGCCTTCACAGTATTCCATCTGAATATACAATCTTTCACTTCGTCGTTTCCCTCTGGGTGGTAATCTTGCACTTTGGCGTCGACGAGTACGAAATCTGTCATTCTCATCCTCACTAAAATCATCATCTTCCTCGTTCAGAGGTGCTTCCTCCCAATCAAAGCCATCGTCTTGATATGATTTGCTCTGCAATTGAAATGGAGTGTTAAGTCCGCGAGACCGTGTGCTATGCTTTGATGTCGACCATGGACCACCCAAGCTGTTGCTCATGGTACCCAGCCAGTCATCATCATCATCATTACTGCTGGATCTTGTTAACCGTCCAAAATTCATATCTGATGAGTCACTGGTGTCATGGGAGCCACGAACTTCGTCTTCAATCTCCTCTTCACTCAATGCCTCCTCAAGGTCGTCGTCATCATCATCATCACTGGACACCTCCCCACTATCATTCTCAATCCACGCTTGAAAATACCGCACAATATGCCGATGTTGCATGCGTGAAATGGTTTTCACCTCTCTCAGGATCTTCTTCTTCATAGTCGGATCTTCAGGATCTAGCTTGATCTTTTTCACAGCATACAGTTGTCGATCCAATCGATTGCGCACCTTGACGACTTCACCTCCCCCGCCACGACCAAGTAATCCCAGCTCTCGGAAGTCTCCGTGATATCGAGAATGTGGATGCTCGACATCCATCGAATCGCTCTCGAGAGAATCATCCGAGAAGCTACTCTCTTCGTCGTTGGACTCATTTGATGGAGCCTGCTCATAAAATGTACTCGCCAGACTTTCCGATTCCCCATCTTCCTCGTCATCGTCATCATCAGTGCCGCCACGTCCCTCTTCAAACGGCAAATCCATACTAGACTTGTGCCGACGCCGTCGTCGCACTGAATTTGTTTTTCGTTTTTTCTTCAGCTTTTCGTGCGTCTTCTTGCGCTGCTCTTCAATAAGCGCAAGAATTTCCTGGTTTTTTGCAAGCGCCTGCTCCTCCGCTAGTTGCAGCAGTTGATCTTGAGCGCGTTTTTCCTCTGTCTCTCGATCGTGTTGGCGCTGAATCATTTGATCAAAGAAACTTGACTGATCCTTCAAATGCTTCTGAATAAATTCTGTGGCGTGCACCACCAGATCGTATACCATGACATCACCAACTTTTTCCAGAGCCAAAGCATCCAATTCGGCGCGCAGTATCTTCATTTCGGCATCGGAGAGACCCAATTTCAGCTCTATGGTTATATTTGGTGGCTGCTTTAGCGGGTATCCACGCGCAAAGTCGAAATGCAAGGTCACCTCTGCTTTTGCCGCAGACGAATCCGATTCACAGAGTAAGTGGATGGAGAAAATGTGTGTATATAATGGTGTAGAGGATTTAATTTCCAGATCGCGGTCGAAGATGGCCTGCAACACCTCCAATTCCTGCGTTTGCAGTTCCAGTGCTTCCTTGAGTGTCTTGTCATCCGGTGGTGCGACAGATTTTACTGCCGGTGCTTGGGACTGTGCTGCATCTACACATACACCATCCAAGAGTCAATCGCCACTACAGTTGTCTCCATACTGGTAGTAAACAAGGCTAGATGTTGGCTGTTGTAGAAGGGAGCATGCACATACACACCTTTCTTCTTGCCCTTCTTCCGCCCCATTACTTTGGCGTTGAGTTTATTACAGTTAAATAACTGTATTCCTCTATTTGCTATAACAGTTATTGTACATGTTTGAAATTCTAAAAGGTGGTGGACAGTAGAAGTGCGCCATGATCATTTTTTGTTTGAGAGAGCGCGTTATTTGAGGTATTTGCTAGAGAGAGCACGTTATTTGAGGAACTGGATTACCTGATTACTGTGACGCATTGATTACAAATCTGTCTGGCGGGTGCTTGGTGAAATCTTTTCATTTAGTAAATTACCTCGAAGCAGCGCACGTCACGATCAGCAAGCACCGAAGAATTGGAAGAAGAAGGAAATGACTGACACACGCATTCCCGTCGGTCTCGTTGGCTATGGATTGGGCTCCAGCGTCTTCCATGCGCCATTGCTGCAGAGCTCTGGCAAGTTCATCATCACGCATGTACTAGAACGCTCAACGAACAAGAGCGAAGCGCTGCAACCCACGCCACAGATTGTGCGCACCATGGACGAGCTACTTGCAGCGCCTGTGGAACTAATCGTGATCTCTACCCCCACAGCAGTGCATTTTGAACAAGCAAAACAGGCAATTGAAGCGAAAAAGCATGTTGTTGTGGATAAACCGTTGTGTATCACTGCAAAGGATGCACAAGAGTTGGTAGACACTGCTAAGGCCAACGGTGTACTTTTCGCTGTATTCCAGAATCGACGTTGGGATAGTGACTTTTTGACTGTAAAGTCGCTGCTGGCAAAGGATACCTTCGGCGAATTACGTAAGTACGAAGTGCATTACGATAGATATCGCCCAACATTGAAAGGATACTGGAAGGAAAAGGCAAACATGGGTGGAGGTGTGCTCTATGATCTCGGTGCACATTTGGTGGATCAGGCACTGCAACTCTTTGGTGTACCTGATGCAGTGAATGCCGATGTGCAAATTCAGCGCGAAGGAGCGGAGAACGACGACTACTTCCATCTTGAGTTCAAATACAACAAGTTTCCGCAATTGCAAGTCATCTTGTCGGCTGGATCGCTCGTAAAGGACCTTGGTCCAAAGTATACTGTGGAAGGAACCAAGGGTAAATTCGAGAAATACGGAGAAGACATTCAAGAAGCCTCTCTTCGAGAAGGAAAGCGTCCTGGCGACGCTGACTGGGGACGTGAGCCAGAGAGTATCTATGGCAAATTCTATGATGCTGCCACTGGAGAAGTTCGCACCATTCCCAGTGAACTTGGCTCCTACGAAGTTTACTACAACAACATTGCTGCCGCGATTCGCTCGGGCGAGAAATTGTTGGTCAACCCAGAAGAAGTTGTACCGCAGATTCGTATTCTAGAAGAGGCGAAGAAGACTGAGCGGGTAAATCGCGCATAAAAGCGATAGCATTCGGCTGCGAATGCACGAAAGTTACGAGACTTGCAATCTATGTGTACTCGATCTTCAATGTCCTCCGTGTCCTGAAACGTGTAGCACACCTACTAAACAGTATTGCATGGCACACAGAACAGGCAACTGGTTATCATGTTGGTTAGTCTAGTCCATGTTGTCTTGAGGCAAATTCAATCTGTAAGAGACAAAACATAACAGGATCAACACCAAGGTTTCACTTTCTGTGTTAGTGTGTTCGTCCCACATCATGAATTACCTCGTCAAATGTACGATACAGCAGCTCCTTCAGTCGCTGGTTCTCCAGCTGCAGAGCAGCGTTAGCTGCCAGTGCCTTCGCACACATACAATAGTTTGTCGATGAGAATGTTGTGCTCTTGCACGTGATCGATGGCCAATGAGCTAATAGAAAATACCTCTTCCAGCGCATGTGAGCAATCACAAATGCAGGATCGATTATTGTTATCAATATAGTCCCTTGTCGCTGTGTTGGACTCTATCGAGCCCTCATCGTTTTCAATTCTGCAACAGTGAGATCGTAAATTTAGCACAGTTGCTTTTAGTTATGATAAACAGGACCCACACAAACTATCGTACGAGCATGGCCTTGATTCTCCTGCTTGAAAGTCGTCACATTGTTCAGTAGCGTCACTTTCAGAACTGCTGGAACATCTTCCATCTCTCCACTGATCAGTTTTCGAATGTGTATTGGTGGTAGTTGATGGTGAACAGACTTCATCAATATTGTTGGTATGATCGATGCCATCCAACGAGTACTGATGGATAGAGTTATTTCCGCCGTCACATACCACCAGCATGCTGTGCGCAGTGCCATCTGCATTCCAGACGCTCAGTGGCTCACATTCATGCAAAATTGTAATGCCGAGCGGATAGCCAAGCTCTCCACACGCTCCTAAGAGAATGTTGGAACGAAGACATCTGTCAACTTGATCGACTTCGACAGTTCGGACCCAACTATACGATAAACAATCCGTTAAACGTCCAGAAAACTGGGCGATACAGCCACCGACTTGTCGAATGCAACAGTTGCCACGATCGGCGACAAAGAACGTCCCATCTTCTCCAAAGCAAATGGCCATCGGCTGATTAAATTCAGCAATTTCAGTGCTACCGTTTACATGTCCACGACGGGCCCTTTCACCACAGACAGTGCGAACTTCCCATCGAACCTTGTCGGCCTCGAGCGATGGTAACAGCCCTCGAATGCAATTATTCATTGTATCGGCAACAAGTACTTCACCATAAGACCCCACAGTCAGTGCGGATGGACTGTGAAATAACGCTTTCCGGCCGTCTCGATAACCGGCAATGCGTTTGTCCATGCCTTGCATTTCTTGTTCCTCACCTATGGTCGTTGCTCTACAGGACATATAACCACCTGCAACTGTGCGCACAATGAGTTTTCCAGCCGGAGCCGATCGTGTAATGTGTCGGATACAGTGGTTGCCTGTGTCAGCAATAAGGATCGTGCCGTTTGCACACTCGCACACACCTGAGGGAGAGTTGAAGCTACTCTCCAACATAGGTCCATCTTTCCAAGCTTTTCTTCCATTACCAGCAAACGTGAACATCTCGATACCGTTTACAATCTGCTCGGTATCCACTAGTGCGCTATTTGCTGGAAGTGCGGCGAACTTGATCTTGTGGTGGCCAGAATCACAAACAAACAGATAGCGTCCGTCTTGCGAGCAATAAATCCCCTTTGGTGCCAGCAAACCAGCATTCACTATCGTTTCCACGTAGATTCCGCTTCCATCCTGAGGAGAGTGTTGCCCTGAAGAAGCTTTATTGTGTTTGTGGTAAATGAAGCGCACCGCATTGTTCTGGTAATCATGCACAGCCAGTATTTCATTTTAAATGACCAGCAAAGGCAAATCAAGTTAGAACAGCATAGACGTACATGCGTGTCTGTAAACGCGAGAGTGCGCTGCATATTCTTCAGTACACAGATTCCGAATGGTCGGTTCACTGTAGCGCTACGAATGTCTCCGTCTGCATGGCCTCTCCACCCCGCATGTGCAGTTCTGCGTTCCTTTATCTTCCCCAACTTGTCCATTAGGCTTATGAAAGGGTGTGATGGAAATGGGTACAGCAGCACAAAGAATCACCAAAACACGTAATATTTTGCTAATTTATCACAAAAGCAGGTTGGTTAATATTTTAGTTGAACTTTGGATCTTCACTGCCAACAGTTGCAGCGGGATCACCATGCGCCCGAATGCGCGGGTGGGAAGGCGGCAGCAGCAGCAGCTAAGCACCTCCAAGTGCGAGCGAAGGCAAACCGCATCGGCTTCTTCTTCTTCTTCGCTATTTGCAGCTTCGTCATCCTCTGCGTCTTCCTTCGTCCCTAATGGAATCTCGCCTGCTGGAAGCACGCCTGATCGTGGACGTCACATTCTCCTAACACTATTAGAGCAAATTATCGAGTTCTTATTACAGAAGGAACAACAAACACAAACGAATGTATCAATGCCATTACTTGAGGATCCGCAGAAGCGGAGCGTAGCAGCAGTCAGTGTGTTTCGGACTCTCATTCAGGTCTGCGAGCAACGCATGCGACGACTACAAGTCTCGCCCACCAGGGTAAGGCATTGACTTGTAATGTGATAGTAGAAAAAAACTAATGATATGTGATAACAACTATTTCATAGGGTGAAAGTCTATGCAGCGAATATAATGGACGCGACGCAGAATGGGCCACGCAACCCGCACGGGTGATGGTAGCTGAGGCGATGGTGCAGGAGTTGCTCGTGAGTTTGATGGAGATCCGCATGAAAGAAAAGGAGACAATGGTGTTGGATGAAGTGGATAATGTCGAGATCATGAGGAAATTACAAGTACAGCTCAAGAAAGATGAGTTAACTGTGCGTCGTAATGTCAGTGAGGCAATTGGTGATGAATACCAACTACAAGAGCTTCAGTTGCTCCTGCGTCGAGATTTTTTACAGGACATAACTCGTTTCGATACTTCCCAGCAGCAACGATTGAGTGACGTAACGCGAGATCAAGAGGCGTCATTACAATTTGCATGGGAAACCATTCAGGAACAAAAGAAAGACATTGTGCGTCTTCGTGCTGAAAACGAAGAGTTAAAACGCATCGCTGCCTCAGCTTCCAACTCGTTTATGCATGACTTTGGATCTTCAAGTGATCTGGCAGCGACTCTTTTTAATGCCGAACCAACCAGAGCAATTCAGATGCTGCGATCGCAGCTATCTTCACATCAGGAGAAGAACCTCAACCTTTTGCAGGAACACATCAAGCGCTTGGAAAAAGCATTACAACTGGCTACTACTACCAACAACTCCGCTATTGGACATCACAATCGCGGTCATCATGACGGATCTGGCGTCACATTCGATTCCAGTGGCGTGGATGAGAAGGAAAATTGGCCCAAACATCTATCAAATAGCATGATCGGAAACGTTTTATCACGAACAACTTCTTCTCGACGATATTGCGAGTTTTGTCGACGGAATTCAGCATCTTTATTGACACTGCAGTCGGAAATCAAGCACCTTCGAGAGCAAGCAAGATTGGATGAAGAATCGTTGGTTCGTTCGGAAAAAGAGCATGCGCATCTAAAGCGAGAAAACGTTGGATTGACCAGCGCGTTATTGGCGACAAAGCAGAAACAGGAGGAACTGCGTCAAATGACGCTGGATCTTACGCACGAGAAGCATCAACTTCAAACTCTGAATGAGTCACAAAAACGGACAGCAGACCAGTCTATTCGTATCTTGACGGAACAAGTGGATGAACTGCAAGAGCGCAACTCTCAGCAAGTACAAACCATCGAGAAGCTTGAAACCCATTTAGTCCATCGAGCGACTTTGCAGAGCGAGCTAGAGAAGAAATATGCCGACGCAGTAAACGAACAAGATGCACTCTCGAAAAAATTGCATTCAGCACAAGATAATGCCGCTGCTCTCGAACTAGAAGTTCGCGTTTGCGAGTCGAGACTTGTGGAAAAAGATATAGTGCTGAAGCAGTTGCAAGATCAAATGAAAGAAACCGAGAGTGATCGTGCTAAACAAACCGAAGCTCTTTCTGCAAAGATTATGGCTTTGAGTGAAATGGAGCAAAAAATTTCGCAAATGAACATTAAATTCTCCACAATGCGACAGCAAATAGAGAACTACGAACACAAACATGATACTATGAAAAAAGAGAATAGAAGCTTGTTGGAAGCCGTTGCACAACAGGATCAAGTTATTGCTCACCATACAAAATCAATATCCGAACTACAAAATGAAAAGGAAGTACTTGAGCATATGCAACGTGTGGGAAGAGATACACAAATTTTACAGCAGCGGGACCTAAAGCTGGCGCAGGAGCTGAGTGGTTCGCTGAAGCAACAGCTAGAAGCAGCTAATGAGAAATCTAATCGGCTACGTAATCTTGTTGAGGAGTCAAAAACGTGTGTTACAAGCTTGCGGGAGAGCTATGAGAAGCGCGAGCTTTCTTTTCAACAGCAAGCCATAACAATCGATAGCTTGCAAGGTCAGTTAATAGATGCGGCAGAACGGCAGAAGGCTCTTGAGGATCATATCGATGCTCAATTCCAGCTTCAGAATAATCACGAAGCATTTCGATTGAGTAACGAAAAGCAGTCTGAAGGTCTGCAGAAACTGAATGCTCAACTCGCCCAAGAAGTTGCAGATTCTAAGACAACGATACTGATGTGGATGAGCAAATACAACGTCCTTGCTGAAGAGAAAAAGAAACTTGAAGATGATACATTGTATCTCTTGGAGGAACAGCATAGTTTACGCCGCCAAATAGAAACTATGAATTTGAACCGAAAAGAAGATCTCCAGCGGACGAAATCGATTCATGAAGCAGTCAGTTCAGCTGAACATAAACCCACTAACTGTCAATGTACAGGTGACCAGGCGCGAGCAAGCCGTATCATCGACTTGGAAGCAAAATTCATCGAGTTCAAGAAAAATGAGAAACAAATGCAGAGGGAATTGCACGAATTACAAGCAAACCTAGCTGAACAGAAAACAGCTACGACGGAGTATTCGAACACCTTCAATTTGACTCGCGAACAGTCAATGGAGCTAAACCAGCAGGTCGCTATCCTGAAGGACAAAAATCGCCAATTGCAGTATGATTTGCGTGGAGAAGAACAAGAGAAAAAATCACTGGCGTTGCTGGTCCAAACATTGCGATCGCGTGCACACTTGCAAAGGAATGCATTCCAAAAAATGCTTCTTGCGAGCGAGCAGGTATTTGAGTGTATGTTTAACCAGATTACGGAGAGCATTTATCGAGCTAGCACCAAGTTGGGTAGTGTAGAACAACGTTATCGTCAAGTGGAGAAACGATATCATCGGAACATTAAAGCGAGGTTAGTAGTTTCTTCCCAACAAGAGGATCAGGACAAACGCCAACTTAGAATTCTGAAGCATATCAACACTACTACCGCTCAACAAAAGGAAAGTATCAGCACTTCCACGTGGAATGGAGTGGATGATATTGCGTATCGATATAATCTACTGTGTCAAATGGTCAAGCGTCTAGCAAGTAATTCAAGATCCAAATATTTGCGAAGTCTGATAGAAAACGATGAGGAAGAACCTGATCCGATCTTGTTGGTGCAGAAAGTGCTCACGGAGCTGTTTGGTTTTATTGAGAATCAACAGCGTACAAAATTACCGGTATCATCAAGCACTTCTGATCAAGAGGATATTCCTACTGCTGTTCATTCCACCTTACTTACTTCACCAGTGAGTCTAAAACAGGATTTTGTGCGCAGTGGTACACATCCATTTGAAACCTCGCGATGGGTTGGGACTTTTGACTTTTCATCCAGCTCGCACGAGACAATCGACACCTTTATTTCTTACAAATGGCGATGTATGCTTCGTGGAGTAGTAATGAAAGAACGATTGAATCGACAGCTTGCCCTCTATAAAAGTCTTGCTTGGAAATGGGTTCGACAACCAAGGGCAATAGTGTCGATGCAGCAACGTACAGTATACTGGAAATGGCAGTATTTTGTGTTTTCTTTGAGAATGTTAAAAGAAAATCGAGAGCGCCGCCGCATGTTTCAGCACATGCTTGCATCTATAAAGCATAAGGCTGAAGTTAATACCTGTTACTCAAAGTGGCAACTGATGATATCCAAGCTTGGGCAGCGACAAACTGGGAAAGCGTCATGCATGATGCTAGTCAGGGCACTGCAACTACAGAAAAGATATCAATGCTTAAACGAAATCCACTACTTGGAACGATGGCGATATCACATCCGGATTCAGCGCCTGGAAGATAAATTTGTCTCCGCAAAGAACCAAACGATTGACGCAAGGTTATCACCAGAAACCACCATGGCGTTAGGCAATTGTGTTCGCCTACTTCAGCAGTTTTGTGAGGATTCAGGAAACGCAGATTCGAGTATTGAAGCTCAGATGGAACGGCAGCACTCACAAGCAAATCCTTATGCTCTTGCAAAATATTTGATTGAAAGTAGCAAAAAAGTCACCGCATGGAAACGAACAATTGATCAGAAAATGGCGGAATTTCATGATCGAAAAGAGCAGCTTATGCGTTTACAAGCGCGGTGCACCGAGATGAAAGAGTTGGTCGCGTTAAATAAGCGTTTGATTGGCGAAATGGAAATTCATGCAGCTAATCGCCAGCGGATCGTCGATGCGGCTTGGAATTTTGCCAGGGCTTACAAGACGCTCGAATCCCCTGTGCTTGTGCAACTGTTGAGGACTCGTGAATTTTTCACAGCATGCAGGCGGATTTTGGAGGTTTTACAGACTTCTCGACTTCCAGTCAAAAATCAGATACAAACGATGAAGTCGAAGGTACCATTGGCATCGGCTGCAGCGCGAACACTAACAAATCCTGGTGCTAACAGCGTCAAATCGCCCCTGAGGCCTTCGATGATCGTACCAGCGAGCGAATACGGTTATTCCCCACCAACCCATAACAAGGAGACATTTGTAGATTACAAACGCAAGGACTTGAATGACTCTACCATTGCGTTGTTAGAGAACGTGGTTGGATCACTGAGGGATGTGGCGAAGAATCATGTATACTTCGAGCGGACATTGATTGAAAAGAATCATGCGCTCACCGAGACTGAAGCAAAGCTAGAAAACCGAAATTTGCAGCTTCTGGTCTGCAAAGCGTTTTCGCATTGGAAATGCTGCACGATTGCGCTTCGTTCATAAACACAGGCAGTGAAGTACTAGAACGGCATCCTGCAATATTGTTAAAAGAAATCTTCTTCAATTATCTCGAAGAACCTGTTGCGCATATTTCTGTGGAATAATTTTTAGTGTGTACAAGTCATTGCTTTCATTTAGCGGATCACTACACATCCAATACTTAACTGGACAGACTGTGTCGCTGATAAATTCAATATACTGTTCGAGATATCTTGTTTTCCTTGCAACTGCTTGCACGCTGTCTTGAGCATAGCGTACAATGCTGCGCTCATCAAACCTTTCCCACCAACATTGTGGATATCACGCATATAGGTGGTGTAAATGTGATAAGAATGTGCTCTAAGACAGCATGTAAGCGTGCGTACAGGATATAGACAATACCTGGTCACACTCGCAATGCGATGGTAAGAGGATCAGTCTAGTTGAATGCAGATTCATAGATTTAATGGCTTTAAGAGTTGCAACACACAAAGGTAAGTGCATTAAAAGATAACCATAACCAACTCACATGTGCATGATACGCAAACTCCAAGATTAGTCATTTGGATAGTCAATAGGCATAATATGCAACAGAATCTGCACCGACTATCTGATCAAGTGAGATGCACCATCCTACTACCAGATAATGCACCAAAAGCGATCGCTTCATTGGGCATCAGCTTATACTCCATCAATTTGGGACTATGCCAAACTGATATGCAGGGATTCTTTTCAATCGGCCTAAGCATACCAGTAGCCAGCTTGGACCATGATCTCAGGATACAAATTATGCCACTCTGTCACCAGTGGCTGGKACAGATCAGGGKGCGATTGCATAAAGGCAGCCGGATCCTATAATAATCAAAGAATACGGATCAATTGAGCACTTGATCAACCAAACTACACGTCCAATTGTGGCTAATATACTTCATACCTCTGCAAAACATACAAAAATCGTTGCAACTGAGCTGTCAATGACAGCAAGTGGAGTGACTGCAACACCGATGCCAACAAAGAAGCCCAAAATGGCCATGAACACTAAAAGTCCACCAACAGCATTAGTTCTCGTATAAATGAAACAGATCGGCGATTCAAGTAGACATCCAGCATATACCTGTAGCATTTTGGAAGCTAACGATATCAGCAGCTTCTGACAATGCAGCCCCGGCTCCAGCGCAAATAAGACCTGTTCATGAGTGACAATGAGCAAACCACAATGAATAACAAAATGAGTGCGCAGCCTCAGTGCTTTTCCGTTAAAATCATCAAATCACATACCAACGCCTAAGGCAGCGAAGCCGAGCACGTTGCCAATCAGGTCGTCATTGATGATAGCATCAAAACCACGCTGGTGGAACAGTTGAAAAACGGCTTTCCCGGCTTGTGTAAACTTGTAACTATAGCAAAGCTAAAGATTAGTTTGCCGCATAAATGTGCACTTGCGGAGATGCGCAACACATACCCGTAAATACCGACATAAACATATGCCCATCGGTTAAAGTACTCCATGATTGCTTGCAAGCAACCCAAGATGCACTCTGCAAAGCAGGCGAGGATGCTTCCTTCTTCGCGACTGTTTTCAGCCAACTACACCAAATGTCGTATGAACAACTGGCTAAGTCACTAAACCCACACGTATCTACAAAAACAAAGACATCTCAACGACGTACCGAACGGAGAGCCTGCAAAACCGCGACAAGCAACGAGCCAAAGCAAATGGAGCCAAACGAGGTGGTGCATGTGCGTTTCAATGAAGCTCCTGTAGCCCCAGCGGATTCAGCGTTGTACCAGAAAGTAGCAACAGTACCAGCAACTGTGGTGTGTGCCATATTCTTAAACACCTGCGGGTGACAATGAGCAACCAGGTGAGTGACCCCAAACTTCCGCGCAATAACAACTGAAGCACACACTTTCGCACCTGAAGTCCCCAATAAAATGAGAGTAGCATGAAGAAGTATGCGGCGTAATTGCCTGGTGATTCCTTGTAGAAGGTCGAGGAAGATGAGCTCCCGTAACATTGGTAGTAACCATTCAAATATCTGCACGAGTTGGAGGCGCATTGTGAGTTCGCAGAGCACCGATCGCCACTGAGGCGTGAGCCTCCGGTTGTATCATTCGAGTCCTTCGACAAATTGTTGGCGACACCAAGCAGTGCCAATGCCCACACAACGACCCAGGCCACCTGCACAAAAGTGAACAGGATCGAGACGCAATAGGTCGTCTTGTGTTTCGAGATGGCCGCTTCAGCCACACGAAGGTTCGCGACTGCAAATGGGATACGATGCTGCACGGCACGCGCGTAGCACAGGTTCAGCAACGCGAGTAGTGCACCAATGATACCGATGAACAAGTTCGAAATGGCAAAACCATAGGCTGCGACAGCAACACCCAGAGCAACGTTGAACCTGTAGCACAAAAAAATAACCCAACTCATGTGATTGACCAATTCGTATCTATATAGCAGCACGTTCACAAACATACCACAGGACAAAGTTGATCATGCAACGCGCGTAGGCGACAATGAGTTTCACCAGGGCTAGTGCCAACACAACCGACAGCACCGCCACTCCCAATGCAAAACCGATCACAGTCTTGGTATCTTCCGCAGACATTAATTTATCTGAATTTTTGTCTTCCTCCGACTCATCCAGCGACTTGATCCCCCAGATCACCTATGGTGCCATGGTTAAGACAGTTGGCTTTACAAACACTCATAGAAAGAGAATCCTTCCATTCCCACAACGTACCATCAAAGCGATAATGACGCCTACATTCACCACAAACGCGAGTGCAAATGGCCAGTCACGCCATCCAGTCGATGGCGCTGTCTCCCTGTACAATCGAAGAGGATCAACAACCCGCAGTAGTTGAGAATACCAACGCAAACGATCGCATCGCAAACCAAAATATGAGATACTTACGGCTTGATGGCATTTACTTGTTGCGCACCAGCATTCGGTGGTGCATTTGCTTCAGGGTAGTACCTACAGTAGATTGTCATACACCCATATATACGTTTAGAAGAACCACTACTTTTGATGTGAACAGTCGTCTTCAAGTCACCAAGGTACATACGATTGGTTGTACATGTTGTATTGTTGCTGCGGAGCTGGCTGTCCATAATACGCATATTGTTGGGGTGGTTGGTTATTGCTTTTATACTGCTCGTCATACATATTTTTCTGAAGATGGTTTTGGTTCTGTTATCAGCTTTCTCACGTGTTCGTAGCTTCTCTTTCTCTTACGCGGTTCTTCCTCTTCTTCCCAAGTGTTTCTTCACAAATGTGCTAAGTGAGAACGGACTGTTAGACGGAAATTACTTTCCAAAAATTACAAATTTGAACTTAAAAATGAAGCTAATACCACCGACTATTAATTCCAGAAAACCCTGTGGATTTCTTTACACTGTAGCCAGTGAGGGGAGATGTGCCTCAAGTGTCACCAACCAGAAAATGAAGTGGGTTCTACTTTGTTCGTGTCGCAGGTGGGTACATAATTTTTTTCTTTTCAATGTAATTTACATATGTTAAATAACCGAACTTCTCGCTTCACTGTAATTTATTAATATGAAATAAAAAGGAAATTACTTGACTATTTATGTAATATATAAATTTTGAGCTAGCAGTTCTACTGACGCGAACGGAAGAACAGAACGGCAGGAAAAGCATCATGTTTCAGATCCGGGTGCAATCGAATGCATCTGCAGATGATGAGACCAAGATCGATGAAGAGCTGCAACTTTCCGATGGTCACAAACAAGACGAAGACGATGATGGGGAGCCCAATGGCGCCAGTTTCCTTACAGGCAACCCACAAGTACGAGTCACCACCGGAAAACTTCGCTTCTACCGTCCAGATGACCCATATGCACGTGCGAATGCGAATACATTGACCCAGCACGGTAGCAACCAGTTACCCAACGAACGAAGTATTCTGCTCTGTATTGTGACAGTTCCATCGCATATGTCACCTGTGGAGTTATTGGAGTTTCTTGCGAGTTTTCGGGACGACATATCACTCGTGCGGTTCTTGAAGGATCCCGAGCGTAGCAACTGCATGGCGTTAATTCAATTTACGACACAGGAGCGTGCTGACAATTTCTTCCTCGTAAGAAATACTCTTTGCACAAGCAATTTTTGAGATGTATCAGGCGATAATCTCTACTGTTGTTGGGTGTGATAGGCGCATAATGGCACGTATTTCAACTCGATCGAGCAAGAACGCTGCAAGATTGTGTTTGTCCGTAGCATCGAATTCGATTCTGTGGGCGAAAGAGAGGAAGACGAAGCAAAATTGTCACTGGATGCCACTGAATCCGACAACAGAACATCCATGCGGACTCTGTATCCACTACCACCGCCAGGAATGACCGAAATCCCGACGTGTGCGGTGTGTCTTGATCGACTCGACGCGTCAGCGTCAGGGATTCTGACGACACTATGTAATCATACGTTTCACTGCGACTGCCTCTTTCGGTGGGAAGGATCGAGTTGCCCAGTATGTCGGTACAGCCACGGTGACATTGGATCAGCGTGTGAAGTGCGTACAAACTCATCTGCTATGTCGATGGTAGCTTTGTGGTTAACCACCTAATTTTGCTGTATTTTTCTCCTGGAGCAGGTCTGTCATACATCGGAGCACCTCTGGATCTGTCTAATCTGTGGACATGTCGGCTGTGGACGCTACTCTGGTGAACATGCAAAGCAGCACTATCAGGGGACGTTACACGCATATTCATTGGAATTGGAAACACAACGCGTGTGGGATTATGCGGGAGATGGGTGCGTAATGTTCATCAAAGATAGCATCTCGGTGAATATATCCATTAATGACTAGATGCTTATTGATAGATATGTTCACCGGCTGATCCTCAACAAACAAGACGGGAAGTTTGTCGAATTTCCCAGTCCACATACTACGAGTGGTGAGCGATCACAGTTGCCCCCACCAACTGCCGCAGAAGAAGAAGAAGGCGAACATCGCAAGCTGGAGAAACTAGCGGTCGAATATAATTTCTTACTGAAAAGGTACGCATTCTTACCTAGCAGATCTCCAAATTACGTGGATGTTCACGTTGCGCGTCCATGGTTGCAATAGTCAATTAGAGGAGCAGAGGTTATTTTACGAACGACGTCTGAACGAAAGCGAAAATAGACAAGTTCTCAACGCCTTGGAACAAGAGAAGAAGCAGCTGAAGAGGTCAAACGAGGCATTGGGGGATAAAGCAAAGAAACTCCAAGAAGAATTGACATTTGTCCGGTATGGATCTCATGACATTTGTGTAGTGGTTTGATGTACTAATGGTGCAATTATGATAGAGAACTGAACAAGTCATTGCTTGAAAACCAAAAGCAATGGAAGGAGCGTGTGCGTGTCCTGGAAGAGCAAAACGCGCGAATGGAACGAGAAACAGCTATTCGGGTGGCTGATTTGGAAGGACAGGTAGGCGTGGATTCCATACATCCTTGGACAATATCTTTTTAGGCTTCTCCTTTATACTCACAAGGCTTCCGTTAACCAGGTGCGCGACTTGATGTTTTATCTCGACACTCAAAGCAAAGTGGAGCAGAGCATGTACAAGAACGACATTCAAGTACGTGTAGAGATGTTCATATTCTTCCGCTTTTTGCTTGGATTACTCATGTATTTACCTATCGTATCTTTGCTCACAGGGCGGAACCATTCAAATTGAAACGAGACCTGGTACTACCAGAGAAGTTGCATCGTCTACGTCTTCTTCTACTGCGCGTCGGAAATTCAGGAACAAGTGATAAGTAGACACTTTGCCTCTTTCAAATATTTAAAAAGCATATTCAGCGTGCGAACAAGTGAAAGGAATGCAATGTAGTGACCACAAGAACCAACTTGTGCCATTTTCACATGCTTGTTTCTGAATCTGATCCTCAGAATAGCAATAGTTATCAGATTTCCCAATCAAATCCAAGAGGCTGAGTGGACGAAATACTCATGGCGGTAGGAAAGCGACCAGCGGCTGCGCTTCGCCGCAACACGCAGCGGATCCTTAGTGCACTGGACGCCGCCGCCATCTCTTCACACACACAGCGTCTACTGCGCACGAGCCCACCGCTGCGTGTGCTTGGCTTGGATGTCAATACCAATAGCACGGGGTTCGCAATTGTGAACGAATGGGGACGCGTGTGTCACTGGGGTCATATCCCCACCACGCAGTTCGCCAGTGCCGATGTGCTCCACATCGCTGCAGCCATCGACCAGGCGCTTTATGATTTGCAGCAGTCATTGGCATCATCATCAATGACGACGAAAGAAGAAGAAGCTGGTGGACAGATCGAGTGGCGAGTGGGTATTGAAGCGTTCATGCGCATGTACCGCTTTGGTCGGTTCCACAACGCCGGTATCTTCCAACTGGCACAACTGAATGGCATTGTTTCGTACACATGCTGGAAGCGATTTGGGACTCTACCGGTGCATACTCATCCATCATCCGCTCGAGGTTTCTTCGGAATTTCATCTGCTAACTCTACTGCCAAGAAGAGCGAAAGCATCAAACAACAGGTGCTACGTTATGTGACCATGCAGGAGCCAAATGTGGTGGCAAGTGACGCCATCTTCCAGCCGAATCCAAGGACAGGAACCCTCCGCGACGCTGCGTACGATATCGCGGACGCTTATGTGATCGCCTCTTACACGCGTTGGCAATATGTCCAGTCACAACTACAGAACGACACGCAACTGTGCGCAGCATTTACACACGAGTACCTGCAATTAATGGAACAACACTCGACGAATAGAAAACGATCGACTAAACCCACGGTTGAAGAGCAGGCACTAGCAACGATGGACGAGCACACGAAGAGCGCGTACCTGCAGGAACTTTATGTGAGTAGCATCGAAGGTTGGCTGAAAACCAACCACGACAAGCTAGTCATCAGCCAAGAACAAGAACACAAGTTGGAAAACGTTTGTTGTAACATCGACTGAGTATTTTGTTGTCCTTGATAATCCTATAAAGAGTGAGTAACCCGTGCACGCACGCATTTGCTTCGCTGTCTTAGGTTAATGATACTCGTGGACATCCGACCACGCCTTTTCTTCTCGGTTTTCTCGCTCATAATAATCAAATAAACTATCGGCATCCAATCCGAGCAACGGTTTCTCCTTGTGGATAGCCATAGCTTCGACGAAGAGTTTGACTAGACTGATGTTGGTGAGCAATGGGATGGAGAAGTCGACGGCTGTTCGACGGATCAGATAGTTGTTCTTGATCTGCTTGCTGCTGCTGTTCGGCAGGTTCACTACCAAATCGATTTTGCCGTTCTTCAAGTAGTTGAGCACATTCTTGTCACTGTCCTCGTCCAAGGGGAAGTCTAGCTTCGTCGATGGAATATCGTACTTCTTTAAAAATTCATGCGTTTTTTCCGTTGTATACAGGTTGTAACCCAACTCGTGCATCTTGTACGCAGCGTGAACAAAGTCTTCCGTGAATTTGTCTTGCATTGACAACAAGATATTCTTTTCAGGCAGCTTGAAATTGGACGAAATCAACGCCTTCAAGAACGCTTCGTGGCGGTTCTTGCCAAAGCAAGCAACTTCACCTGTTGAGGCCATTTCAACACCAAGAAGAGGATCGGCACCACCCAATCGCGTGTACGAGAACATGGGAGACTTGATACCAACGAAACCTTCCGGTCGCTTGGGGCCATGGAGAGCAGGTAGGTTGTCTTGTTCCGTTGGCTCGCCAACCATCACCTTAGTGGCCGCGTTAATGAAGTCAGCACCGACAGTCTTGGACACAAACGGGAACGATCGCGACGCACGCAAGTTGCATTCAATTACACTAACGTCAGCGCCCTTGGCGAGGAACTGCGCATTGAATGGACCCGAAATGTTCAACGCCTTGGCAATCTTGTCACCGCATTGACGGATTTGGTTGATGTAGAACGAACTAGCTTCCACTGGAGGCAAGATCAAGGTAGCATCACCACTGTGGACACCAGCGTTTTCAACGTGTTCAGAAATGGCGGCCGCAATGACGACACCGTCCTTGGCAACAGCATCCAGCTCAAGTTCCTTGGCACCCTCCACGAACTTGGTGATCACGACAGGATGTTCAGGTGATACGTTGGCAGCTTCGCCCAACACGCGTTCCAGGTCTTCATGGTTGTAAGCAACGTTCATCGCCGCACCACTGAGTACGTATGAAGGACGAACCAGGCAAGGATAGCCAACACGGTCAGCGAATTCACGAGCAGCTTCCATACTGGTCAGTTCTTTCCACTCTGGCTGACGAACACCAGCTTCGTCCATCAACTTCGAGAACTTGTATCGATCTTCAGCGCTATCGATCATCAATGGAGATGTACCGAGAACGTTGACACCAGCCTTGTGCAAAGGAAGTGCCAAGTTGTTCGGGATCTGGCCACCGACAGAGACAACGACACCTTGCACGCCTTCTCGGTCATAGACATCCATCACACGTTCCTTCGACAGTTCTTCGAAGTAAAGTTGATCACATTCGTCATAATCGGTACTGACTGTCTCTGGGTTGTAATTGAGCATCACAGCACGGTAGCCAAGCTTGCGAAGCGTTCGAATGCAACTCACCGCACACCAATCAAACTCCACAGAGCTACCAATACGGTATGCACCACTACCCAAAACCATCACACCGTCGTTCGGCTTCTGAGATGGCACATCGTGCTCTTGTCCATTATACGTCATGTACAAGTAATTCGTCTTCGCGGGATATTCAGCAGCCAACGTATCGATTTGCTTGACGCTTGGCTCAATACCGAAACTCTTTCGCTTAGCACGAACATCATCATCTGAGCAGCCGAGCATTCTAGCCAATTGACGATCCGAGAAACCAAGCTTCTTTGCTTCAATGATTTCAGCAGCGGTAACTTCGTTGATAGATCTTTCCGAGAGATTGACATCACAATCGGCAATGGCCTGAAGACGGCTCAAGAACCATGTGTCAATCTTTGTGATCTCATGAATTTCGTCAATCGATAGCGTTCCCGCCTTCAGAGCATGCGCAATTTGGTAAATTCGGCGATCGGTTGGTTTACTGAGGGCCTTAATCAACTCATCCTTCGGCAGAGCATCAAAACGAGGTTCAAAGCCTTCAATCGATGGTTCCACCATACGAAGTGCCTTTTGAATCGCTTCTTCAAAGTTTCTAGCAATCGACATCACTTCACCCACACTTTTCATCGACGAACCAATTTCAGTGCTCACATTTTCAAACTTCGACAGATCCCAACGCGGTATCTTGGCCACACAGTAATCCAACGATGGCTCAAAGCATGCAGTGGTACTCTTAGTCACAGAGTTCTTCAGCTCCGGCAAGTTGATACCAAGAGCCAATTTAGCAGCAACGAATGCCAATGGATAGCCAGTCGCCTTTGAGGCAAGTGCACTAGAACGCGAGAGACGAGCATTCACTTCAATGATGCAGTATTCTTCCGATTCGGGATTCAAAGCATACTGAATGTTACACTCACCAACAATTCCCAAGTGACGAACGACCTTTAGGGCAGTTTCACGAAGCATGTGGTATTCGCGGTTGGATAGCGTCTGCGACGGAGCGATAACGATCGAATCACCAGTGTGGATACCCAATGGATCAAAGTTCTCCATGTTGCAAACAGTAATACAGTTGTTGGCAGCATCTCGAACCACTTCGTATTCCACTTCCTTCCAGCCCTTCATTGATCGCTCGACCAGGATTTGAGGACTGCCGGCAAATGCCTTCTTCGCCATTGCACGAAGTTCAGCCTCATCTTCACAAATGCCCGAGCCAAGACCACCAAGAGCAAACGCGGAACGAATCATCACAGGGAACCCAATATCATACGCAGCCGTGACGGCGTCTTCAACTGAGTTGACAGCAAAACTCTTTGCGATCTTTTCACCAATCTCTTTCAACTTATTGTTGAATAGATCACGATCCTCTGTGTCCTTAATCACATCAATCTGAGTACCGAGAACTTGCACACCGTATTTCTCGAAAATGCCCTTTTCGTGCAATTCGACACCACAGTTGAGCGCAGTTTGGCCACCCATCGAGATCAAGATACCATCCGGTCGTTCACGCTTGATAACTTGTTCGACAAAGTTCGCATTGACTGGAAGATAGTACACGTTACTGGCTTGCGCTTCGCTGGAGCGATCGATGTTGGTCTGAACAGAGGCGATATTGGGATTGATCAGGATCGTTTCGATGTTTTCTTCCTTCAGAGCCTTAATGGCTTGTGACCCAGAGTAATCGAATTCACCAGCCTGTCCAATAGACAGACCACCCGAACCAAGCACCAAAACCTTCTTCACCTTGGGGCGTTCTATATGAGGACGTTGCACGAGACTCGTAATGGGTCCCTTCTCTTTGTTACGCACGGCATCGAGGAAGATATCAAATAGGAATTCCGTATCGGTGGGTCCACCACAATGTTCTGGGTGAAATTGGGCCGTGAAGAAAGGTTTAGTCTTGTGAATAATACCTTCATTCGTGCCATCGTTGCTGTTCACGAAGAGTTCTTCCCACTCACTGGGCAGAGTCTTGCCATCCAGAGCATACCCATGGTTCTGTGCCGTGATGTAGCTCTGACCGGTCTTCAGGTTGTTCACTGGCTGATTTTGTCCACGGTTACCGAACGGTAACTTGTAGGTATCCGCACCAGCGGCACGACCAAGTAACTGGTTGCCCAAACAGATCCCAAAGATAGGCTTAACGTCATCTCCTTGCATCTCCATGGCACGGCGCAACTGCTCGGTGGTTTCCTTCATAATGGCCGGATCACCAGGTCCATTACTAATAAAAAGACCATCGTACCAACCAGCTTCAGAGGAAATATCGTGATTCCAAGGTACCAGTTTCACTTCAGCTCCGCGCGACACGAGCGATCGAATGATGTTGTACTTGATACCACAATCCACAGCAAGGATTTTCAACGGATTACCCTTGCCAAACATTCTGACCTCCTTCGTTGAGACAAGTGCAGCCAAATTTGTTTTGTTAGGGTCCACAAAGTCGGGCACATCAGATCCTTCGACGATGATACGGCCCTTCATGGCACCTTTGGCACGGATTTTTTTGGTAATAGCACGGGTGTCTAGCCCAGCAATACCAGGGATGCCTTCGCTCTCAAGCCATTCGGAGAGCGACGATGCCGCATTCCAGTGACTGTGATGATTGGAGTAATCCTGCACAATCATACCAGCAGCATGGATGCGATCGGATTCAATAAATTTGTTTAATCCGTGCTCATCCAGAGTCTTTGTGCAAGGCACACCATAGTTCCCAATCATTGGGAACGTCATGTTCAAGATCTGGCCCTTGAATGATGCGTCTGTCAACGCCTCAGGGTAGCCGACCATGCCGGTGGTGAAGACAACTTCACCCGCAGTGGACTTCTTGGCACCAAACGAGATACCATGGAAGCGCGAGCCATCCTCAAACTCTAGCACAGCAGGAGTCTCAAAGCGTGGTGCATTGCGACGGTCGACTTTTTCACGTGCTGCCACCAGCAGCCGATTGCCGCTGGATTTGTAGAGTGGCGTGCGCTTCTTCACTGCATGCGACAGTCGAAGCATATTTTCCGCGTTGCTTCTGTTTGTTTCTTAGGCAACAGAGCGGATAGATGGAAGAAAAGATCTCAAGAGATGGGTGAAGGAAGAATATGGAGAATGTTCCAGTGGCAGCCTCTTTCCTTCGGCGCTTCCAGTTGCGAAATGATCCATAAATGCAGATACAGTTTGTTGGTTTGCATCAGGTTCAGCTTGTTTCCGCATTCGGTCGAAAAAGATGCGTTTGTAGAGGTCCCACCTCGACATGCTAAAGTGGCTGCCAGGTCTGTCAAAGATACTTATCACGTTTTACAGGTATTCAAAACATATTTAAACCAACATGCGGATTTTAACAAAATATGGTTGTAGGGAACATAAACAAGAATATCTCGTGACGTGGAGGACGTGGAAGAGTAGGGTTTATGTGCAATTCCAATCTCCACCACAGATCAAGCACAAGAATGTGCATGTGTCAATGAGCTCCACTCCAGTTTCAGTAAGAATGAGTCCACAAGGTGATAAACATGGCCCTGATGTAGATGCTGCTATTGGCTTGCTGGCATAAAATGGATCCAATAGAAGGCTCGTTTAACATGTGTAATCTCCACCAATCATGTTTCCGTAGTACCCATTATAAGGTCATGGTACCTTGCCATGACACACGCCATAGGGGATGACGCCATTCAGTGCATGTGGCGGCCATCAACTGCTCCAAGTGTAACCAGGAGCCACGAGAAAAGTCGTGCACACATGTTGCTGGTTGTTCACCCACGTTAAGGGAAGCAGCACCAGTCATTTGAAACCAAATGTTGTGACAAAGTCGGATGGGAGGGAGATGAGAATCGAGGCGGAGCGCATGCATCCCTCATTGATTTGAAGGTATGTGTGTAAAGTGCGCACTCTACCCTTCCGTGGTCCATCAGTGCGTACTTTAACACACTGGACATCAGGAAACGGCCAGTGAATGAGTCAGTCAGCAGTTTGGCCAAACACTCAAAAACTTCCAGATTTTGTTCCGTTAAGTGCGGTTTGGTCCCAAAATGGCTGCTTAGACTAAACTTAGCGCGCCGCGTTTTTGCTTCAGCAGATCTTTTGCGGCAAACAACTCGATTAGCTTCAGACGGTAAGAGAAGGAGTGTTGGTCAATCAGTTCCAAAGCAAAAAAAAAAATATGCTGCAACGTGTCTGCCGATTGCCGCGGCGTGCGTCGCTACTGCGCTCTCGACCATCGGCTACGGTGCGCGCACGGTCACCTTTGTCCGCATCTGGATGCTGGCGAACGTTTTCTTCGTTCCCAAAACCCACATCGCCCAAAGACGTCAGCACAAATTTACTCAAGATTATCTCTTCGGAGAAGGACATCCAAGAGTATTTAAGTGTCTACGGCACACCAGGTGTCACTCGGACAACTGTGATCAAGATCGGTGGTGAAGTCATTGAGAATGAGCTGGATACGCTTGTGAATTCACTCATTTTCCTCAAAGAAGCTGGACTTTTCCCCATTTTGGTACACGGTGCGGGCCCACAAATGAATGCCGCGCTGGCCGAAGCGGGAATTGAACCACAGTATGTTGGTGGCAACCGTGTGACTGACAAAGCCACGTTAACGATCGCCAAGAAGATTTTTCTGAACGCTAACCGCAAGCTCGTGAATGCACTAGTGGCAGCTGGAGCGCCTGCACGTCCGATTACGACGGGTGTTTTTGAAGCGAAACTCAAGGATTTATCTGTGTACGGATATGTTGGCGAAGTCAGCAATATCTGGGGTGAGAGTGTTGAAGAAGCTATTGAAAATGGCCAAATACCTGTGCTTTCGTGCTTGGGAGATAGCGAAGATGGCCAGACGCTCAATATCAATGCTGATGTAGCTGCCCGTGAGCTTGCTATCAGCCTTCAGCCGTATAAGACTATTTTTATTAATGCCAAGGGTGGATGGATTGAGGATGATGGCACCAAGTTGAGCGAAATCAACATGGCCAAGGATTACGAAACCATGGCAGCGCGTGACTATACTGGACGTCAGGGTACGCTGCTCAAATTGAACGAGATCAACACCCTGCTGAACGGTTTACCCTCGACGTCCTCGGTTGCACTGACGTCGGCGTCGGCATTGTCGCGTGAAATTCTGAGCAATTGCAGCACTGGAACCATCTGTATTAGAGGCGATAAGCATGCGCCTGTGTCCTCCGGTGGTGCAGTTAGCAATGCAACTAAGAAACGCCGTGTTGGGTTGCTTGGTGCGAGAGGCTACGTCGGCAGAGAAGTCATTCGTCTGATCGGTCAACATCCAGAACTGGAACTGGTATGTGCCAGTTCTCGTGCTTTAGTAGGTCAAAAAGTGATCGAAATTGCAAATGCACCACCGCTCAATCCTCACACTAACCTTCCAGCCAAAGCAACCTCTCGCGCTTCACGTCTTAACATTGCCGATGATCTGAAGTTCTGTGATCTGGGCTTGGATCAGATTCCTACTTCTCCATTCGCTGACAGTGTGGACGTGTGGATTGTTGCACTTCCGAATGGGTACTGCGAGAAGTATGCTACCGTTTTAGACAACCTGAAGAAGAAGGACAAGATCATCATTGATCTTAGTGCTGATCAGCGGTTTAACGACAAGTGGGTATATGGTTTACCTGAAGCACCGAATGGACGTACTCGTCTTCAAAACGCAACGCACATTGCCAACCCAGGGTGTTACGCCACTGGAGCTCAACTTGGGTTGCTTCCTCTCTTGGGTGGAAAGCCAGACATTAGCAGCGCGTTGCTCGACACCAGAATTCCACCGCACGTCTTTGGTGTATCTGGTTACAGTGGTGCCGGCACGAATCCTTCCAACACTAACAACCTCAAGGTACTGTCGGATAACATTGTCGCCTACAAGTCTGTGAATCATATCCATGAGCATGAAGTGAGCCATCAATTGGGCACGCCCGTGCGATTCATGCCTCATGTAGCACCGTACTTCCAAGGGATCCATTTGACGCTTTCCGCGCAGCTCAAGGATGGATCATTGTCTGAAAAAGATATCTATGAGTTGTATCAAGCGTACTACGCGGACGAATCTCTCGTGAAGGTGACGGATGCCATCCCATGGGTAAAGGATAATGCGTTTCAGCACCATGTTACTGTTGGAGGATTCCAGCTCGATAAAGACACGGGCCGGTTGGTGGTAGTGGCTACGATTGATAACTTACTGAAGGGAGCCGCTACACAAGCCGTGCAGAACATTAATGTGGCGTTAGAGATTGACGAATATGCTGGTATTCTGTAGGTCGTTCGCTCATTCCACTAGAATTTGATTTTGTGCATGTCTTTTCTCTCACGTTATACAGAAGTCGGTGCTGAAACTCGTATTGCTGTGTGTCTTTCATTGATGAACAATGTGGTACTTGCAACGATAGTGATGATATCATGTATTATTATATGCATATTACCGTTTATCCTCGATCGTTAACCACAATCCAAATACCATTTACCACAGATTTTTGAAGTACTTTATTGCCAAGGCTTAGTGAATCCATATTGATCTTCCATTTATCGGTTGATGTGAGAATTTTTTTTAGAAGAGAACAAATTTGTAATTATCTTGTTGGAACAATATGCGTTTCACAGCCGTTATCTGTAGCGCTGGCGCTCATGGCAGGAGCAAGAAGCAAAGAATGCCAAAAATTCTACAAATTCCATCTCAATTCCAATAGCAAACCTTGCATACAAACGGTTTTTAACCTCCATTTCACCAGTACTACGAATAGTCCCAGATGTAAATCTGGAACACATTATAGGACATCTAATGTAGGTCCGTTGCCTTCTTGAAGAAAGAATCAGAGAAGGCGCACTGGTGCTTGCGCATATTCCACATAGACAACACGCAGAGAGGAGGAAGGAGATTGGCGAGTGAGTGATGAAGGATACTTCCTCCGAAACGGAATGGTTTTCCGCCGAAGCGCTCGAAAATGCACGGGAGGAGTACCTGGCAGAACAAGAAAAGGACCATCCATCACCGGAGGTACAGTCACATTGATATTGGAGAAGCGCAAAGAAGCAGTTTGATGATGCTGTGTTGATCTGTCGTAGATCAAATTGAAGTACGCGGTTACATTGGTGAAAAGCAAGAAACGCGACGATAAATATCGCGGCATTGCGCTCTTAGAAGGTAGTGGCTTATATTCTGTTTGAATTGGTTTGTATTTTATTGGGTGGGTTGATCGTGATATGAACGGGTAGATCTTCTGGAGCAAGGATGTGAACTGAAAGATTGTTTGTACTGGATGGCATTGACCTACTACGGACTGGGCGAGTACCGCGCTAGCCGTAGTCATTGCGAACGACTTCTTCGCATGGATCCCACACACGCGAAGGCGCTCGCATTACATGATTGCATCAAGGAAAAAATGGCGAATGGTACGAACAACTCACAATGGTCAAGATGGCTTCTTTTAATTAAAGAAGGAATTTTGACGGCGATGAGAGCACCATTTCACTGATTAATGTGTGTTGTGAATGTAGATGGAATTGTCGGGGTTGGAATTGTTGGAGCTGTCGTCGTCGCTGGAATTGCATTGAAGATGCTGCTAAAAAGATAAATTGACACGAAACGACAAAATGGCAGTACCACTACCGTATGCACAAGCATGCAACACAAACAAGGTTTCTTATCTATTCTGAGTCAAAAAATGAAAACCAAACGCTACATCGTATCTATGCTAGAAAGTTTTCTGTCCATAATCACATCCTCCACATGCGCACACTCGTTACTCACTCAATCTTACAATTGAGCAAATGCTTGCTGTTCTTGAGCAGAGAGTGCCGCCCATGCACCATGAATGACAGCTGGAGGCAGTTGGCTCTGCAGCTTCGCCAACAAAGTACGCAATTGTACCTTGGCATCGTCCGAAATAATCGAGTAATCTTCTTCTTCATCACCGGCTTCTTCTGCTTCTGATGGATCGAACACTATACGTACACAACAGCATAGAGATGTGAGAACTCACAATTCAAAAGAGCAAGACAATAACTATGCGAGACACTTACATAAAACAGCCGCAAACACCTTCAAGATCATGGGAAGATTGGAGTATTCAGCGCCAAGCAGATGTGCGTTGCCACTGTCCACAAGCTTAATTAAACGTTCATGCACATCACGCGCTTCCATGACGTCCGTGCGTAACGGCAACCACGTGAGCCATACCGGCCAGATTTTGGCAGCATCGACGATATTCTCACGGAAGATGCAAATCTTGGAGACAGCGCTGATGGCGTTGTCCCGTGCGGCATTCACTTCGTCATCGTCCGCGTTAGTGGAAATTGTGATGAGATGCACCAATTTCTCCAGCACATTCTGGCAGAATGGCTCGAAGGCTGGACCGCACTTCTCCGCACAGACACCGATACCATAGGCAGAGGCTTGGATGACATTCGCTGATGAGTCCTCGAGTCCCTGGACGAGGTGGCTGATGAACAACGGAACCAACTCCTGGGCAGCGGCGCCACAGTGTTCGATGATATCATCAATCATGCAAATCGCTTGCCCTCGAAGCACGTTGACCACGCCCAGTTCCAGGAGTGGTGTCACAAATGGCAAAAGATGAATCTTGAACACTGGGAAAAACGCATCCTTTTGAACCTTGACAATCCATCCAATCGAGTCTACCATCGATCGGAATACACCTTCCTCCAATTCGTTGTTCTCGACTTGCTGAAGAGCTTCTTCGGCGTCGTAATCTTCATCCTGCTGGTTTTCCTGTTGTTGAGCCATCAATCGCTCGGCACTGCTTTTAGCGACGGTCTTGAAGACATCTACCACACGAGGCACATGCTCGATCGGTACACCTACTTGCACACCCTTTTCAACGCTTTCTTTGCAGACTTCCAAGCATGCAGACGTAGCTTCAGCAAAGGCACCAAGCACTTCCAGATCATCTTCAGTCTGCAGCCCGTTGAGAAGAGGTTCCAAAAATTGTTCAAACAGTTGCTGAGGGAACTGTGGAGCAGATGCGCCGTGGCCATAGTTAACCGTGCCGTCGACGGCAGCGTTCAAGAGCTTCGCCATGCTTAGGGCACTCACTACCCGAATATCTTCAACGTACTCAAAATTCATAAGTGGAATCATAACTTGGGCCACTTCCGGGATGTAAGGGTAGAACGCTCCTTCAAGGTCCAACGCCGATTGGTAGAGCATGTTGCAGGCGTTCGTCTTTTCTTCCAACGCGCTCGTGTTAATCTGTAGGCGCTTTTTGCCAACTCCACGGATCTCCAACGTCATGCTGTCTTTACCATCAGCGGTTTGACCATCTTCTTCATCATCACCCTCAGCGATATCAGAAAGCACAATATCTGGCTGAATCTGGGCTTGCTTTATCAGTGGCGGGATGACGTGTGGCAGGTATGGCACAAAGTCTTCCTTCAAGATGCTACCAATACGCACGCAGGATTGTGCAACATATTGCACCTCAGGGCCTTCAAGTTCCTCACTCGACTGCACGCGAATGAGAATTTCCATAATAGCCTTGGCATCCTGTACAAAGCGTTCTTTGCCAACGGCCTGGCCGATCAAAGCGATCGATTCCATTGCCTTTCCGCGCAGCAAGGCATAATCCTTACCAACAGCATTGACCAACACTTCCTTCGCTAACGGAATGAAAATATCATAGAAACGAGTGAATTCTTCGCCGATTACCTTGGCAACACTAGCCACGGCCGTAATCGCTTGCTCCTGAACTGGGCGAGGGCATGAACGCATAGCATTGAACAAAGCTTCCAAAAGAGCCTGGCTGTACTTGGTCACGTATTTGGCCTTGCACACATTGACGTTACAGAAGTTAATCACGACACTCGCTGCCAACGCTCGCGTTCGCAGAATGCCCTGTTCGTTTTGAATCAAAGCCGTGAGCGCTGGTAGCACCACGTTATGGAATTTGGCCTGAAAGTTCTTGCCTTTCTCCACTTCACCAAAGTCTTCGGCCAGCTGACCGATGCTGTGTAATGCGGCGTATTGCACACGTGGGTGATTATCGTTCAGAAAAGGCAATACCATGCCAACGACGTTGTCCAGTTCGCGAGCCATAAGCTGCTTCGAGCCTTCGCCAAGCAAGCAGGTAGCCAATAACGCCGCGCGACGCTTACGCCAGTCTTGATCGCCCAAGAAACCTTTGATAATCGGAATGGCGACCGGTAGCACCGCAGCACCACCCAGAGCGTTACTCAAACGGTCAATGGCTGCAGCAGCAGCATCGCTGATGCCATCTTCGCCCTGGGTCGCTTCCGTAAACGTTTCCGGGTCGTCAAATTTCTGCACCCACTGTTCGTCGTCTTCTACTTCACACATCAGTTGAATCGCGAGTGGAACGACCGACTGCACGATAAACTGTGATTTGCGCACCATTCCACCAGCATTTTCACTCAGTGAAAGCATGAATTCCAGTGCCAATTCGCGGGTTTCCGAGTCGAGCTCTTGTGCCGAGCAAACGAAGATCATAGCACGAGCCACATCGTCCAGCGAAGTCCGGAAAAATTTTGGATGGACTTCTGCGACTTGTAGGAGAGAAGTGAGAACTTCACGGAAGCTCACTTCGTCACCATTTTTGAGAAGAACCTCAATGATCTACATATCATCACCAGAGAATACGTTACAATCAACTCAGATAAAGCCCAAAGTATCACAAGCTTACATTCAACATCGGCACGATGATGATAGCAAACGCCGATAATTCTTCTTTCTCTTCCAACGTCAATAGATACGCTGAAGCGGCCATCAAACTGGCGATTTGCACTTGAGCGCTGCTGTCGTTGAGAGAGTTAGTGAAGAGCGTCAAGAAGCTTTCCTTATGTGGGGCGAGCAGTTCACCCGCATACTCTGCCAGCTTGGCGAGCAGATCAAACGCAGTTTCGCGCATCGACGCGTCCGCGTTTGTAGTCAATGATGACACCACTGTAAGCAGTTCTGGCCACTGTTGACCGAGTTTGAGAGAGACTGATGCCAGTTCTGCGATTAAGTGACCCAGTTTACGACGAATGTGCGCCACAGGCTCGACAGCCACACCCTCCAATAATTGTGCCTTGACTGAAAACATCACATGGCATGAATTTTCTATTTCTTCTTACGCTCCTGCAGCATCCATCAGAAAAAAAATACTCACCTGTCAGTTGTGCTGGTTGATCCAGTTTCGTATACACTCCAGACTTGAATTCAATCAGTGGACGCAGCAGTACCGGCGCAAAAGCGCGAGTTTCTTCATCAGGCGATGTGCGTACCAACTGGACGAGCTGCAACACTAGTGCCTGCGGGTTTTCCTGCTTGGCGACTTCGTAAGCATCTTCCGCCTGCTTACGCGCGTTGTTGTCGCTGCTCATCAGCGCCGACACCAGTGCCTGGAAGTCCATCATATCTCTATTATCTGTGTGTGTCGCTGCTTCTTGCGAAATGGCGGGAGAATTGCTTCGACGATTAAGGATGATGCGCCTCTTCTTGCCACCAGCCACCCACTCACTTGGCTACCCTCCAGCTCAAGCGGAGTGATGGTCATTAGATGTAACCAGGTGAGCTAGCTAAAAATTGATTTATTACATAATTAGCCATTAGAATAACAAATATAACCCCAGGGGGTTACGCCAGTGTAACCTCTTGCAATGATGGTTACTGGAGAGGTCTTTTATTAGAAGTAGGTTACGCTCTATTTCTGATTTTCTTTTCTCTTCTTTTTGGTGTTTAGCGGGTTACGCTGGATGGATTACCTCACATCGCCGCATTGACAAACCACATACAAGGCAAACGTCAGGCTCCATGGGCGAGATAGTCGCGGCGCCACGAGACTCCACACGTGCATCAACTGGTAGCGAAGGTGGTATGGTGGGGCCAGTAGATGTCGTGAAACCCACACACTTATCACCCACAGTGGAAGCGGCAATCCGCTTGCTACCAGGCAACGATGTATGTATTAAAGCATAGCTCCTTGCTTGCAAACGATTTTTAAAGTGAAAACTTGCTAAATTTTTTGGAATTGTATGGCATTATTAGCGTTGCGCAGATTGTAAAGCGATCTATCCACAATGGTCTGGTGTTTCGTTTGGTATTCTGTTGTGCTTGGGGTGTGCTGGGAAACATCGCTCGTTAGGTGTACATGTGAGTTTCGTCAAGTCACTCGCCATGGACAGTTGGTCGCCCACGGAGCAACGCTGTATCGAGGTAAGTTGAGTGATAGTTTCATTGTTGCTGCTGTTGGTGACAAATGCATAATTCTGACGTATGCGTGTAGATCGGTGGCAATGCCAAGTGGATGGCAGTGTGCGCTGCGACGTCCACGAGCGACCTTCCATTAGCAGAGAAATACAAATCATCGATCGCCCATGCGTACAAGAATAGGTATGCATGAATGACGAGCAATAGTGCGAGTATGGTTGAACAACGTATTCATGTGAATGTTCTTCCGTCCATAATGGCAGAATTGTCCAAGTAGCCACGAATCCTGCTGAATCGCAGTTGCTGACCGCGACAGAATTTCTCGCTACATTGTGCAGTACAATTACACTTCCTGAAAGTGGTACTGCTATACCCCATCAACAAAGTAGCACCTCCGGTATGTTTATCATATATGTGCTACTATGGGTGGCGTTCAAGTTGCCACTCTCTCGTGCTTGCAGCTGAGATTTTGCGCTTGTTTATTCTTGAAGAATCAGTTATGCATCGACAGCCCCCTTCAATGGGTGATTCCTCAGACATTCACCAATCGAATGATACAGGCATGTCATTATCTGTGAAATGCACTACCTGTAACTCTTCCATCCCTTTGGACCAGCTGGACTCTCATTCCAAGAAATGCACCGTCAGCGCTTCGGTAAGTAGTAATAGCCAAGTTATAGCGTAGCCCTTGTTGCTCTAGCATAGCTAAACCCCTTCATGTTTTTGATGTTGCTTTGTGTTGATCAACCTTTACAGACTGCTGTTGTGTGGCGGAAATATGAGCGAAAATTGGGACGTCCAGACGAACCGCTTGGCTTCAGTTTGACGAAAACGAAAGGTGGCTATGCTGAAGTGACGCGATTGACACCAGGAGGTGAAGCAGAACGGTCAAAGGTACTCGTTGGCAGCTATGTTGTTGGTCTAGGAGACACCAAAACATCTCTGTTTGAAGAGATAGTGGAGCACGTGAAAACAATGCCTCGGCCACTGGTATTTCATTTTGTTTACCGATCCAATATGGAAGCTGCTAAACCAGTTCCAAGCATCTCTTCAGTGCCAGAACCTGTGAGCATCGTGACTGAGGTGACTTTTTACGATCAAGAACTGGGTTGTTCAATCATCGCACAAGAATTCCGTTGTGTGGTGATTAATGTCGCCAAAGGTATGTGGATTGTGTTAGTGTTTCTGCTCTTGTTTGATGATAATGTATCTAAAACCTCGGCTGGCTACGTGCTTTAGATGGAATTGCTAAAAAGCACGGTGTGTTGGTTGGATCACGGGTTGTGGAAGTCAACGGACAGAAGTATTTAAAACCAGCTGATCTCCTGATGGAGATTCAAAAGAACCAGCGACCGATTCGTGTGAAATTTCACCGTGTCGAGGGTTTAATGCGCGGATGGAACAAATGAATGTGCATCAACGTGACACAGTACCGTTCGTTGATCTTTTGAGACGAATGTGGTGATCAACTCAAAGCGCCAATAGATAGTCTGTGCAAGTAACCAGCGGAGTCACGGCAAGCGCAGATTCCAAATAAGCTCAGGCTCCATTTCGTGTGAATCTATTGGAACGTTTGTTGCGGGCTGATGGAATAGCTACACGAGATCCATTGAAATATCTCTCCTGTAAACGTGTAGATTAGCAAATAGAAGCAAGTCATTTGCCACATCCAAATATCTGTGTATTCCACATACAGACGCGCCTTATACATCCAAGAACGAATGACTACTTAGTGGATCGATCTTGTACGAATCAACAACATAGTCTGGTCGCGACCTCATGCTGTCCTCAGATACTTCAAGAGAAGCAAACAGGGAATGGCTTAATACTTGTTTCAGAGTCGGACGTCTCAAGGGGTTGAAGTCGACAAGACGCGTAAGCATATCCAATGCGCCAGGAAGTGCTTCGAGGCGTTGTCGACCGAGCTGGATAATTGGATGGGAGCCCTCAGTGACAGAAAATAGCTGACAGTCGTGATGGAACTGATTTTTGACTGATTGCTCTTGAGTTGCCTTCATTGCAGATGCATTGCGAGAACTTCGCATGTATTTTCCAGTAGTAGCTGCTGCATCGGGTCGTAAATGCTTCATGAGCACCTGCCAGACTTTATCCTGCTCGGGACATGGATTTTCTTCTGGTAATCCAAAGAGCACAAGAAATCGATAGAGTGTATGATACAGGACATTGTCGGCATCATCTTGGGCGACACGCTTTACTACAGTATAACCTGAGTTCTTGCGCGGGCTCTGTGTATACATAGAGTTCAGAATTTGTCAAACGTACCATGATGGAAGTTATGGTCATTAAATAAATTATGCGCTGGCTTACCGCCCAGATGTACTTGAGATCCTTTAGTAAAGCAGGTGGACAACGTACTTCTTCTAAAATTTCTTCATATGGAGCACTGTTCATTCAACAATTGGGCATTCCGTCATCTTTAGCAAATTTCCAATTTGAAAGACAAATCCTATTAGTACTTACTTTCCCGTGAAAAGATGCAGGAAACATAACCCCAATGAAAAGGTATCAGCTGCGAACGACTGCTTCGCCGCGTCTCCTGCAAGGAGAAACTCAATCGGCGTATTCTCTAGTGTTGTAAATTGGTCGAGTGATACAGGTTTGCCTAGGTTGTCGAGATTCGAGTCTGCTGTACCATAATCTGCGAGTTTCACCCAATACGAAAAAGCTTCAGGCAGTCGCAACTCGAATCGGCGTTTTTCAAAATGATAGAGTAAAACCGTGTCGTCTCCCTCCAGCTTATTGAGTCCAATGCGATTCACATCCTTAAGGAAAAAGTTGAGAAGCTACAATCCAAAACATATAGATGCTACAATTAGTCTGACAGAAGCCAAACGATAGCATAAGAGTTGCCAACCTTGATATCACAATGCCGCAAATGATAGCGCTCGCGTGCACAATACAAACTAAACACCATTTGAAAGAAAAATGGCACAACCACACTCTCCAACGGAAGGAGCTTGTCTTCTTGTAGACTGATAAAATCTTCCACATCACCACCATCGCAAAACTCCATTTGAATGTATTGAAACATTCGCTGGCCTTCCGTAGAAGTCGTCTGCGGCTGAACGCTTAGAGTCATGGGATCTACACTCAGTCTGCTGTCAGTGAGCAACTCCACCGGCTTACGGCATGTTGCACTACCCCATCGATCTGGATGTGGTTTCTCATGTGTTAGGAAAATATCATATATCTCCAGAAAATTGGGACAGAATCGACGTTCCACAAGATTGGAAAGCAACACTGAATGCGCGAGTTCTTGGCGGACAACGTTCTATCAGGGCAAAGAAAAAATATTAAGTACCAAGTATATGAATAATTGTTCTTACAGCAACATACCTGATTTCCAGTGCCTTCAATAGCACCAATATCCATCACACTCACAGCTTCTAAGCGCATGTGTCGAGTGGAAAACACTTTATAAACAACCTTGTAGGCACCATCAGACAAATAATGTCCGCGAGGGTGATCAATGAATACTTGTGCCATAGATCGCACGTTCGGATACCTAAATATCGCGGGATATAACCACACACAAACCATGAGTTTTCACGCATATTTCTCGAGTCGAATAAGGATCCGTTACGTACGAAGTGTAATCAGCCACTCTCCATGCATAAGCGCTGTAGATATAGTGAAGAAATTGCATTAGTGATGATACCAAAACACATTTGTAAAACAACTAATCGCAAACACTTACACAACAGCGATCTTCCTCCACAGCGTTGACACATTTCGTATGACATCCTTCAACGTCGTGGTTGCGATCATGCCAGAGTGCAGCACTAATTGAAGTACAGCTTCGCCCAAAATGTTTTTCTTCTTCACCTTTGTAGCAGACATGGGCTCGCTCAACGAGATCCTTCGGTTGCGATTCTTAACAGGGGTCATGGTCACTCTTGTTGGCAATTCCATCGCCGCATCTTCCATCTCTTCGTCCCATTCCGAGTCTTCTTCGACAAGAGGAAGTCCCACAGACGGACGAATGGGTACCACAGAAATTCTCCGACCAGAGATACGACCGAGTTTGGACAGTCGTCTCGCACGGCTTCTGTCCTTACGCAGTGAGGGTTTCGCCAATACTTCTTCCATGGCGTCTGCGATCTGCATATGACGATTAGAAGACAGAATTCGGTTGTGCTCCGATAACGTGAGGATCTCTAGACGCTGTGCATCCAGAGCTTCAAACTGCTTTTTGACACTCAAAATACGGGGATCATTCTCAATATCCTCTATTGGTTCTGCCATAGCTTTCGCATCACTTGTCGCAGCGTCATCATCGATATCCATTGCATCTTCCTCTATGTCGTCACCATGCCTACATATAGATACAATAGTAGACAAATGATCCCTGCTATATCCTCTTACTTCAGTTGAAAAATACATTCATTCCATAACTTACGTCAGTGTAGGCTGAACTCGTCGTTGCAGCTCCCGTAGGATGATTTCTGCCTTCAAACTAGCAATGCGAAACAAATGTTTATTGTGCAACACATGACTTGTGAATCCGAGTGCACGCATCCATTTGGCAAAATCTGCACGCTCCTGCGTCTTCTTCCAAATTGTCGGTGCTCTGACCATGTACCCTTGGCCATAGCCAAACTCCTCACAAAGTCGCACCTGCTGTTTTACATCTAACTGCTCTGCTAAGTAAGCAATCCACAAATCCGACGCGGTGCAAATGAGCTCCTTTGAGCTTGCGGATTTTGGCGCCAACAGATGGAGCTCTGATGGTTCATTGAACGCGAAGGCAGACGATGCTACTTTCTTGTGCTGCTTTTTCGGTAGTTTTACGAGATTCTTCTTCTTCTTCTGCTGTTGCTGTGTCTTTCCAGTCTTCTTCTTTTGCTGTTGTTGTGGTTGTTGCTCCGCTTCATCTTCAGACGAAATTGGCGATGCGCATATTCCTCTCACCACGACCATGATGCCACAGATGTGAACAGCTCAATTGCAGAATGAATGTAAATGGCGCCAAAACTTGAAATAAATCGGAATTTTTCCATTTTTTAGCCAATTATATGAGCCCATTTTTGTTTAATACGATGTTATTGGTAGTAAATTATGTATGTGGATCACGAAACGTTGCGAGATGAACTTGAAAGGATTCACGTCACTAACCTCGAGGTCTGAGGGTTGAAACTGGAGCTCTCAATGGATGCTTGACTGAGTTAATCATAGATTTATTCCGATGTTAAGTGGAGACTTCCTGTGTCCACACTTTACCACTATTCAAGATTACACATTTGAAAGGATCGCAACGATTCGGGAACTCCAATACTGCTGTTGCACAAACGAATTCTATCGACAATACTAATGATCGACGCCAATTTATATGATGAACTCACTTACGAACGCGAGTTCGCAAATATTATCTTCTGTGGAGATAAACTCGATGGGCGTGCCTTGTGCCACCCACGCAAGGTAGCAGTATCATTCTCGTGGAATGGAATCGATGCGAATTCCACGAGTAATTTTATCCAACTAGAGGAGTATGAAGACCCGAAGGAAGGCCGTGGACAGCAAGGTCTATCATCGGCAACGCAAGATATGCAATGGTAGATGTTTGCGCATTTATAGTGTGGGAGAGTAGGTGTTGATAAGGTTGGAATGACTGTAAAGTGAATCAAATGCATAGAGTCTAAAGGCGGAGGGTCCGAGAAGAAGATTGAGGTAAAGCGGTCGTCAGAGACATCGAATCACAATACGGAACGAAAATATATCATGAGATGGATCAGCAATAACCACATTCGTGTGCACGAGAGCCATGATGCTAGTGGTACAACAACTTTATCCAGTATCTCCAGAAATACTTCCAAGCAACCATTTTAACTCTTATTCTCTGCGTGTAGCATTTATCCATGTTTCGCTGGACTTGTAATTTTTGATCCAACACCATCTCGTCGTCGTCAACGCAATGCAAAACTGCCAGCTATAACCACGATAGTTAGATCATGATATATATAGGCAAGGAGCATATATGCAAGTTGCAGAGGATTGAGTACAAACACGAACTATATTTAATGAAGTGCATGGAGGCAACAGATAAATGGAGACGCAGGCACTTGGCGTCACTTACTGCTTCAGCAATACTGCTGACATACTAGACGCAAACGCTACCGATGTACCATCTTTCGAATGCTAAAGCGATTGGCATTCATGTTATCATCGACCATATGTCTCAGGATGGATATTTTGATCTGCGAATGTTCTATGTAACCTTAGGTTTAAGAAGCCGGGCTGAGCTGAGGCTTGCAAACTAATCTAATCTGGCGACGCGAATGCAAACCCGTATCTGCGACTAAGTCTGTAAGGCTAGCATAAGAATTGAACGAAGCGACTTGAATATGGTAAAATCGGAGCATGAGACAGAAGGCGAAGACTTGAGTAAAGGTGCAGAAATTCTCTTTTTTCTATTCCTATGCATAAAGGTCTATCGCTCAGGCCGCTTTATCAACCAGACAGGCACAATACATATATGGCGCTATCGAGATAGCACAAACATAACTTTATAGGACCCAAGAATATATTCGATCGATGATGTCTATTATAAATAATTTATTTGCATGACGCATAGTTGATCACTCTAGAGCCATACACGTATTACTATCCTCTTCTGATAGAAGATAATGAGTATTCTTTACAATTCGCCCATTCGTTGGAGTGGCACAGCACTTGGTCGCTCCTCGACTTGGTTGTTTGGAGGGTTTGTATATTTTTACGGAAAGGTTCGTTGCGAGAGCAGGACGAGAAATTCCATCTTGGTAATGGGCGACACATCAATCGGCCGGCGATCCACTAGCGGATCGGCCCAACCGATGATCTCTGGCGTCATTGCAAATGACACACCTTTGCGTGGCTCGTGAGTAGTCATCGGGTCTTCGACGCTAATACGTTCTTGCTTTTGGTAGAGCGAACGCAGACATTCTTGGCGGTAGTATTCTGTCAAACGTGCTTCCATATCTTCCGCGTAGCGTTTGCCGAGCATTGTCATTGTTATTGTTGTTGATAGTTTCAATATCTTGATATGTTTAGATGGTTGTACTGCTTGGCAAATTGCAATATGAAGACGAGCGAGAGAGCGCGAAGAGCTACGAACGGACGTACGGCACCTCCCAAGTGTGGCCATCAGACGCTCCTGCTGAAATTCCAGCTGGATCTACTGAACTCTCTTGTGCTGCCTGCTGTGGGACACGGGCAAAAACGGGCAAAACCTATCAAATAGCATATCGTACGACAACGTTTTCTTCTGACAAAACCCAAGATCACGTGTGGAACCGTGCGCGAAGATGGCTGCGTGAGCGTTTTCTTATCCCAACGTAAAGTCGTTTTCTTTTATGTTATTCGCAGCTGCTTGTAGGGAGATTCTCTATATGGATTTGGCACCAACGAAATAATTCCATGGGAACACACTACCCGTCGCTTTCAATTTTATTGTTGGAACCTTCCACGTGGATTCGCGGACCATCTTTGGACTCGCTTCGTTTTCTTCTTCCTATGATGTAGGAGCTAAAAGCAGATGGAAAGGATATTATTGGCATCATGGCTTTTATATAGCACAGACAGACACACATACATACATATATGCATGGATGAATATGGGGACTCGATCGAGATGTGAGAGATTGCTTAAAGTGGCCATCCCATCTGTCTAACATTACTCACATGCATTGGAATGGAGCAATATTCCTAACATGGCATCGCTCACTCGCTCTCTATCTGACATCTTGCATAGAACGGGCTGATCGCTGGATATTGTTGATAGTCTCTCGAGCATCTCCAAGATAGTGCTATACCACCCAAATCCGTAAAAATGGGAGCACAAAAGTATCCGTCAGGTGGTGCAGGATCGCGGTCGTGGTTGGACTGGGAAACATTGCAAACGCGATACGATGCAGAATGAACAACATGTATGGCACCAAATCGCGTTGATGAGGATGGGTAGGCAGAATGGGATAATAATCGCCAAAGTTACTGCATAGCACGCCATTGACAAAGAAGTTGCCCGTAGAGGTGTATAGCGTCAACGCGCCTTGCTTCCGTATTATCTCATCCAGTTGGACAATTGTGGCTCGAACAAGTCCAGAGGAGTTGGTATCGTAGACGAGAATGGTGTCGTTCACTTGCAATTCTCTAGCGGGTTTTTGTGCGAGCTTATGTGGCGGTTGTATCGTGCACATAGGCATCAAATCACTAACATTAGGATATTCTGCACATTCACTAATATCCGTGCTATCGCCGTCATCGGCAAGAACATAGTAGATAAGATGATCTGGTGTAAGTTCGAGCGGCGCATACGTTGAATCATTCTACGCAAACGGCCATCGTTCCTTACAGAGTCAATAATAGCATATCAGCGGCAGGATGCGATCATGTTATCGATACTACCTACCAGGCAAAGGTGATGCACCACTTGGACGAATCGAACAGGGACATGGCGAAAACTGTCATGTGGAATATAGTAGACTGTGGCAAATGCCGGGGTACCATCTGGTTTTAACGCAAACACTTGGTCGCCTACTCTGACCTGCGCCATCTGTTTCCGGCTGGTGATGACTTTTTCCAGCTGGTCGAGGGAGCTTTTGGAGCTCTTGGAGCTCTTGGAGCTCTCAATTATTGTCACCTGTGCAGAATCAGGAAAACAGCTCGCTGCCCGTCATCGTTACGTGGCAGCACCACAAGAAAGAACAAGTCAGTTTATCAGGTGGTAGTGCGGATTGGATCCACGATTCATGGCCTACATGTGTCGAGGATGCTGTAGTCCACGTCACTCTCACAGAATTGCCCAGTTTTCCCTTCATTGCAAAGGCAGGTACCGCCCAAAGTACAGACGCCCTTGCCTGAACAGATGACGCCTTCTTTCTCGCACAGCACTGCAGAAGAGCAATAAGGGTTAGCCAGGACTTGCGTCTGCTAAAATACGTAGAAGCTGGTCATTGCAAGTCGGTATATTGCAATCCATCGCCTCTACATGTACCATTAGCCAATGAAACAAAGCAACTCACGTACTTCCATCATCGCTGATGAACACGTCCTTGGCTTTTTCCGCCCCAACGTTCCCGGCGATGAAATAGAGCGCTGGTACGGTGGTTCTGTTGACGTACCTGGATTCTGCTGTACACTGTCCGCATCCATCAGGATAGTACGTTATGGTCGTGACAGAGCCATCCATCAGCACCGTAAGTTGCTTCGAATCGCCAGGTAAAGTGGTGGAAGGATCGCACACTGGGATGATCTGATTCGCGAGGCTGGTTGTGTTGGCGATGTTCATGCATCCGTCGTTACAATAGTAGGCGCGCGTTACTGTGCGATTAAATGGCACGACAACGTGACCCCATTTTCCCGTGCACGTTTGAGTGGATTGTGATGATGTTATACTCCACTCTGCAGTAGAAATACCTGACGCGTCGGAACTTGCTTCTGTCCACTCCACACCATCACGCGTGTACCACACATCCGAATATGGGTGCATCGTGTGAACACCATTGCCAATGATGCCACCACCGATGACCCACAGGCGTGGACCCAATTCGATGTCACCATTTGTGCGGGAGTCAAAAGAGACTACGGAGTGCCATGCTCGCTTGCTCCATGACGCAGCGGACACCAACTGCGTCCACTCACCTGCGTACCATACAGAAACACCCAACAAAAAACAATCACTTCCTCCCATTAGCTCACTCTTTTACAAGCTATATATGATATCCTACCTGACGTATCCATGCGCCAAACATCGTTCAGTGTTGTTTCACGCCATCCACCCATAACAAAGAGGAATTGCTCTCGAGATGCGTCACCTAGAGTCACATTAGCCAAAACCTCATGTGTTGCACATCCATGGGCTGCCCTTGCAGACCATGGTACCCCCTTTTGCTGTTTCCATGTACCAGATATGAGAGATGATGTGGACCAGACTTCATTATTCAATGGGCTTCCACCCAAGATCCACACTTTGTTATTAAACGCGACGGAACAGTGGTATCCTCTTCCTCTCCAGGGTACTGAAGCAGTTGATTCCACCCACGTTGCTATCCAGAATACAAGTAGTTATCAGTACATGTGAACGTACAGCACATGTTTGGCGTCAGCATGATATGTATAATTCACCAACCTCCATCCTTCGTTATCCAAATGTCAGTCGCGGGTTCTGGAGAGAAACCCCCAATAAGTGCCAATCGTTCTCGACTATCTGACGAATCAACAAAGGCGAGCAGCGAATGGCCGAATCGGCGCCGAAATGGTGCTTCTTCTAGCACTTCTGTCCATGTGATTCCGTTAGGTGAGGAAATGACATCTGATCGTGTGGTCGTCTTCTCCAGACGCTTGGTGTAATACGACGGCGACACGCCACCCACAATCCAGATTTTGTTGTTGAATACTGCAGCTGCATGCGCTATTTTGCAGTCGGGATATATGACAGCAGTCTTAGCGGATTAACGCATGCAGATCGGCAGAAATCTGGGCAAAATTTACGTACAGTCGCGCGAAAAGGTCAGGATAGAAAGCGAAGTCCACCGTGTAACATCAGCCTGCTCGTCGCTAGTAGAATTACAATCCAGCGCTAAGCCATGAACAGAGCCATCTATGCTGAGCGTTTGCAACATCCACATAATGAGCGCCCATATTCGCATCTTCTGTGGAAACGTCGCCATTTCGGATGGCTCGATGCTATTTTCAGGTGTATATCCGATCAAACACTGCGTAAATTACCCGATCGAATATGGCGAATTCGGTCGGGCCGCAGTAGAAATCTCATCAGCGCCATATTCTCAGTCTCTATTTGCTTTATGATTGACCGTGATAGTTATTTATGTGGATAGTGATATAGGAGCGAATAGATGCAATCAGGTTATATCCGTTTTTTATTGTCGGCAAAATCTTCGTCGAGTGTATTGTCATAATAACGCGCTCGATCTTTCTGCTATTATGGCTGCTACATCCATGGCAATATGCATTGATGGCAACGCAATTAGATTGCCATGGCTAGGCAAGAAGGATATACAAAAGCTCGCATGGATACTGGCAGGATAATCGCATCAGACACCCACAAACTTCAACTATCCCGAAAACAACAAAAAATTGCACACATGTCCCTAATTTACCCTATTTTTTCTATTATTTTTCTTTTGCTTGGGACGCCAACAGTGGATCATGCACATGCAAACAGACTACCAGCCATGTCTGCTACTGCATACTCTTCTGCATCGTCCTCACCACGTCGCAGCGACAGCAATGTGGCATTAGGACTGTTTAGTAAAGTCACAGCTGCGCGAAAGGAGAAGCTTTCACTTTTTGTACGTGAACTCCAAATGCCAACCCCTCACACCTTGAAGTTGTTTTTCCTTTCTCAGCTCCCCTCCACAATTCACAGGCAAAAGACACAGCGAGTGATACGCTGCAACTGGCGAAAACAGAAGATGACACAAATGACGCGCGCACTAACGAGTCAATCTCGAGCTGCTTTCCTGAAATTACCGATTCTAACTGTGCGTGAGTGGTCTTTGCCTCTTATTGACCAAATTAGGAGTTACTTTGGTAGTAAGTAGCACAAGGGGCTGATTCCTTAATTTTACTGTAGCGCACGCGTATCGCCACGCACCAGCGCGTATTCCACCGCATGTCAAAAAAGTTACGCCCAATAATTTCGCGCAGAATTTGCGCTGGACGAAGCAGCGATTTTCAGAAACCTCTCGAACCGATCAGCATGGATCTGTGGCAAGTTCACCAACACGACGACACCGGTCCTCCATTTCGCCTGTCAAACCACTCCAATTGCATGCTGGAAATGACCGACGCCAAACTATAATTGATTCGGTGATTGCATTTGGGTCTTGTTCTTGCCGAGTTTTTAGCTTGATCATCTCACAAATGCTGCTGTTGCCCGATTGGTCTGATGTAGAGCAGAATTGGATCTACTAAAGATCCCCAACTAGCATCATCGGATTCAGCTGCTCGACCGTCTACTGCAAGTAATGTACGACACGGGTAGGGAGAATAGTACACGACATTATCCCCGCAGCTGACGTGCCGTGATTCTGGTCATGAACAGCTTTCGGAAATGCGTCGCCTACCAGATCCCACATTTTCAGATGTACGAGGATTTGTCAGGTTAGATACGCATAGTTCTTCTCTTGGTTGCTGCATCGTAATAAAACCTTTCTGGTATAAAACCATGTGAATGCTCAGACGTCCAGCACCAGAAGTTATCAATTCTTCACTTGAAAGCGCGTCCAGCGTCCATGTGAGTTGGCTAAACTACAGAACTTGGTTATTTCAGCTGAAGTATAATCTCGGCGTATATATGTCTGTAGCATTTGCGTTGGGGGAACTTGGCTCATTCTAACAAACCCAAAACAGCACAATTTGAGCATGGACTAAACGGAAATGCAATCTTAAAGACCACGGCGGAAGGTTCTAGTTTTAACTCTCAGCCCTCAACTGCGCCACAAGTATCTAAGTCGACAGATCCTTCATCTGATCAAGAAGTAAGTGAATTCAACGGCTTAACCTATTGAGTGCTTACCTAATTGGTGGCGAACAACAGCTTTACTTTGCAGAAGCTGCTGAAATTCCAGGCATACCGATTATCTATCGAAATTCAAAGGTACAATCTAATGAGATAAGTTGGTTGTTAATGCTGATTCAGAGCAGTAATTGTTAATTCTTATGAAGCACAAGGCTACCAACCAGGAGCGTTTGAATTTGGACCGTCGCAATTTACCAGTGGTTCCCCTTTTAGAAGGAGAGCAGATGCTTCGCTTACTCAACTTGCAAAACAATTCGATTCGACAAATAGATAATCTCTTGGGATTACCTAACTTAATATTTCTAGATCTATACAACAACTGCATTGAGGTAAGCACATTCGTACGCTTTATTCTCTTTTGACATGGTGAATATACACTACACGTCACTAACAATTACTGAGACTGTACATTAGAAACTTGAAAATCTTCATGCAGTTTTAAACCTCCGAGTGTTGATGCTTGGGAAAAATCGCTTGCGGGTAATTGAGAATTTAGACTGTCTGAAGAAGCTTGACGTACTTGATCTCCATAGGTAAGTAGTGGTGCTTGCTATCTGTGGTTTTAAGCGATTCAAAGTGATCTTAATGAATATATATGCAGTAATGAGATTGAGAAGATGGAGAATCTGAATGAATTAAAAGAACTGCGTGTGCTGAACTTGGGAGGCAACAAAATTACCACATTGGAGAATATCGAGAAGTTAACACTGCTCGCCGAGCTCAACCTACGTCGAAATCAAATCGAAAATATTGGCTGCATTGGGAAATTACCGTCATTACAGCGATTATTCTTATCAAACAACAAGCTTAAAACCTTAGAAGCGCTGGATCCTTTACTTCAGGTATACTATATCTAGTATTTCTCAATTCGCGTTTGTTCTATTGTACTATCTTAACTTCTCCATACAGGTCACATCTATCATCGAACTTCGCCTTGATGGTAATATCGTTTGCGAATCAAACCAAACCAAATACCGTTCGCTGCTGATTTTCAGTTTCCCCTCATTGAAGCACTTGGATCTGAAGGCTCTAAGCGATACAGAACGAAATGAAGCGATACAATATTTCACCCCAGTGAACGTGGTTCAGAAGAAGCGAGATGATACTGAGGAAATACAACGCGCTCATGTTATCTCTTGTATCAAAACCTTGTGGGGAAATCGGCCTTCGAAGTCTGGAGATGATGCACATCCTAAGAAAACAGACAGCTCGAATATATTCTCGACATGTGACAGTACAAGAAAATCGTTCATACCATGTAGCGACCACAAAGAACAGGAATTACAGCCAACCAGCAGAGAAGATCCAATGATTCACAATAATAACTGCGGGTACTCCGAAATTGAAGTGCACGGCGACAATCGTGTGCTAGTGATCTATGGTGACGCATTACAAATTCTAGAAAGCACTAAGGTTCACTCCATCGCAAACGCTATTACTTTTCGATATGTATCGATTGAAAAGATCATCACCGCTGGTACCGCCGCTTCCAACTCCAACTTAAAACTCTTTGCCAGATTACGACGGCTTAACTTTGCGCATAATGATCTGTATTCCTTCGAGCAATTGATGTGGCTCGCCACGCTCGGTACCAAAGTAGAAGAGGTAAGCTCCTTTGTTAAAGATGCAACAGCCCACATCAACAGACTAACTGTGTTATTCATCGTAAAGATGTTTATTTCTGACAATCCAATATGCGCAAAGTCTCTGCTCAAACTCTTCGTTGCTGCCCGTTTGACTGTGAGTATTTCCATGTTAGTTGGCACTCGCTTCATTTCCCACTTACGGTGTTGTCTTCGGCAACAGAATACGCTCCGACTAAATGGTGAAGAAATATCAGCAACGGATCGCCAAATAGGGAAGCAAATGTTTCCCAAGACCACACGGCAGCGATCTTCAGAGTTATCATCGGAGCTGCTTATCAAAACAAAGGATCGAGAGAGTATATACGGGAAACAGACCCGTCAAAGACTTGGCAATGCCTCAACACCAGGTATTATTGTCGGAGAAATTGTCGAAATAGCCTCAGAAATGGAGCAGAAAGCGGCGGTAAGTGTCGTAAATGGTGTCTGCACGAAGACCATCAAGGTCTAAACAGAACCTTCGCTGACGATTGATGGTGGCGTTCTTCAGGCACTGGACGAGGCTTGGGAGGATACCCTCTACACAATTGTGAAGGTGAGCGAATTTCTATAAACCATTCACACTTGAGTGAGCAGAAAGAATACTAAAAGCCCGTTTATAAACAGGAAACCTTATTAGACATCGAGCGACGAAACAGCGCAATGTCAGGATGCTTGGACGGCTTATAGAGTCCGAAGAGCAATAGATGATCACGAGTTTGCATCACACAGCCAAAATAATCGACTCTGTTGTCTGCTCTAACCAAATAATAGACGCAAGGGCGTGTTTAATGTGAATTATCCTTACTTTGTGTCCATCTTTTCGGGTTTACTGTCTTCCGTTCCTTGCTGCTCACGTTGTCGTTGTCGCATTCGGCGCAATACTTTGTTGGACACTTTCTTCACAACCTCGGTTTTTTGTGCTTTCTACAAACAGCAAATCGCCATAACAAAGTCAAGTAACTCATCATTCACAGTCATTTGCACTACTTTTTACTGTCGTTCCACTCACTCGCTCTCGCTTCTTCATCAATTTGTCTTTGCGCTCCTTTTCCTTCTGCACCTGTTCACGAGTAAGCAAAAATAACAGCCAAAATGAGCATCGACGTCATATCCCCTCGTCAATATACAACCATCGCACCCACCTCCAGCTCATACTGTGCCTTGATCTTGTTGCGGTTGTTCTTCTTCGACATGCTTTACTTAGCAACTTGCTTGTTCGTGTGTCGCTTCTTGCTCCAGTGAACAGCTCCAAACCACAGACCGGTTGCGGATGTGGTAACTGCTCCGTCCGCCAACCCTAACCGTTCGCTCCACTCAAGTGGACGATCCACTGTCATTGACAACCATCGTTGATACTGAAAGATGGCAGCAGGGAGACGACGACGCAATGCGCCGGCGATTTTTCCATCGAGCCTCCGGTGCGTATCAATTACTTACTTGCATTCACCGTCGCTATATTCCACATGGATACAGCAAATACGGTGATGTATGCGTCTGGGTATTGACAGTGAAGAGTGCACACAGGGCGAAACTTTCCGGGGTAGCTATTGGCATCGGCATTGGTGCGATTGGCGCAACGGTGCTCTTGCTGAGTAGACCGCGTGATGAAGAAAGGATTTTGCCTCCTGGAAAAATTGAACCTTCGTCGAAACTTTTGCAACATGAAGCATTGCGATATGGCTGTCCATCTACCAACAACATTCAAGTGCGGTCAGGCTATGTCGTATCTTACGATTACCGGTATGTGGCATCCTCAATACCACATCGAACGTAGCATCCATCGTGTAACTTTTCACGCGAATCATCAACATACAGCACGCGTAATGCTTCATGGGTGATGGAGTACTTGACAAGGGACTCCTTGCGAGTAGAAGAAGAGACGGAACGATCAAAGTCACACTTTATGGTGGATGATACTACCCCCAAGCCATTTCGTGTTCATCCTAACCAATTCCTCAAAAGCGGCTACGACAAGGGTCACTTGGCTCCTGCGCGTTAGAAAAATTCTGCTACTACTTTTCTTATGCGGTATCTTTTGGATAATTGTATATTTATGTGTACGCAGGCGATATGGCTACTTCACAGGAAGCTATGAACGAAAGTTTCCTCATGACCAACATCTCACCCCAGATTGGTGTTGGGTTCAACCGCAGCTATTGGTCTCGCTTTGAGGGCTTCATTCGCCATCTCGCAATGCAGTTAGATGGCGTGTACGTCATCACAGGGCCGCTTTTCCTACCAAAGGTATGCAATTGATCGATTAATTTGCACATCTACCAAGCAGTGACAATATGGCTTGATAATCCATAGAAAAACAAGCAGACAGGAGAATACCGAGTATCATATCCTGTCATTGGCACACCACCTGACGCAATCTCCGTGCCGACACATTTCTTTAAAGTTGTGCTGGCCAAGCAGCGAGATGGTACGTTTGCTACCGCTGGGTTTATCCTTCCAAACAAAGTTATCCCGGACAAAAAAGAGCTTGCAGAGTTTCTTGCACCGGTGGAAGTGATTGAAAAATATTCGGGGTTACTCTTCTTTGACAAAGTACGCCCGATTTCTCTGTGTTTACTTGTCGTTGATGTTGCAACTCACGATTGATTAAATTTTTGTTGTTTGTCACTGCAGCTGAGTAATGTACAGAAAGTCAATATCTGTGATAAAACCAAATGTGCACTTGCTGGAACATATCGGCGAGCTATTCAGGAGAGCAACAACAAATAAGCCACAGTATTGTGTAACAGAGATAGAGAACACGTCAGAACGACTGTAGTTGTGCTCCACCAATACCAAACTATCTTGTTATTTCTTTATCACTATCATATCTCTAAGAGGCAACAAAATAACTCAGTTACTTTCTGTGCATCCCTGGGTGATTCGACTGGTGATTAGGCTGTTGCGGTGGTGGAGGCGGTCGGCTCTGAAAGTACTGATGAGGAGCAGCAGGTGATGGTGCATACACTTGTTGCTGACGGTAAGGATCTGGTACCGGTGCATATTGACCGTAATGCATTGCTGGAGGTTGCGGTATTGACGGTGATACAGTCTGAACGGCAGGGTATGGCGTAGACACGGGGGCATACATGCCAACTTGTTGAATTGGAACTGCATAAGTTGGAAGCATTGGTGTCATTGGTGACGGGTGAGCCATCACGCCATTTCGATCTCCTACAGACCCTTTACTGGTGCCTTGACAAGCTAAATTGCATGACGTTGTTCGACCCTAGAAACCGAGAAACACAAGGTGAAAAGATATAAGCATACTGTATGATTTTTCAGCTGGCGTTTTTTGCAAGTATAGTACGTACATCAATGTATTTTTGCGGTTTTTGTAATGCCCGATCAGCTGCAGCCTTATGCTTGAATGTCACAAACCCAAATCCTTTGCTCCTGCCCGACTTGCGATCTCTCGCCACCATCGCTTCCTCCAATTCCCCGTATTTCTGAAACTCTGCTCTCAGTGCCTCGTCCGATGTTTCCCATGACAGGCCACGCACGAAAAGCTTCCGGTCGCTGTCGTCTCCAGGGTTGCTATTCGACGATTGCTGGGGCTGTTGGGGCTGTGGCAACTGCATACCAACCATTGGATAGATCGGATTCGTCAGTGAAGTTGTGTACACTGTGTGGGATGGTCCGGTGGGGGGAGCAGGACGATGTGGTTGATGCGATTGATGTTGAGGTTGCAGTGAATGGTCATCAGAATGAGGACGCAGGACTGCCAAGTTACATGTCGTCTTTCGGCCCTGTAAAACGTAAAATACATGAGTGTGATTGCTACTGATACTGCAGACAAGATGACTCCTTGTTCCCAGCACTTACGTCAATCTCGATGTTTTGTTGCTCCACCGCACGCTGCGCGGACTCCATATCCACAAAGGTTACAAATCCATAGCCTCTGGATTTTCCCGTGGCTTTATCATAAATCACAGCGCCTTCTTCCACTTCTCCAAACGCTGCAAATGCTTCCTTGAGGTGGTCTGTCTTGGTCTCCCACGCCAGTCCACGCACAAATACTTTGCGATGCGCGATATCAGCGCTAGCTACGGTCTTGATTTCATTGTATATGTTATCGTACTGAGTTGCTCTGAATGAATATAGAGACGAAGAAAAGCAGGAGATCACACAGATAGAGAGGCGAACAAAATCACACACCCCATGCAAAATAATAAAGCAGAGTGAAGCCATAAATGGTCGAGAAAGACGACGCAGTTCCACCCCAGATACAGAGGACAATACAAATAGAGTATCATGGAGCATATCCATGCCAACAATGTTCGAAATGGTCAAACCGACAATAGCAAGAGAAAACAAAATGAAAGTCAACATCCTTCCACACACATCTCAATAACAGCCATGGGCACAAAAATTCTCCATACACATCATGCAAAAAAAAAATGCATCTCGCCCCTCCATTCACACCAAAAATACACACAACACAAAGCACTTGACTTACGCGCTCGTAAGAATCTCCACGAGTTGTTCGCGCGAAAACGGCTCCAATAACCGCATAATTCTCTCTTTTTCTTTCACCAATGCCTGATCCTCATCTCTCACAGAATCGTTCTTGCTATCATCTGTATCTTCTGCATCCGGTTCGGTCTTCCCAGGGGCGACAGGATCCTCCAGCTTGCGCTTCTTGTTATTCTCTTCGTCACCCATGTTTTCGTTTTCCTCGCTTGTCACTATCTTTTCCTCCTTTAATTCACCGCGCACACATTTTCAGCCAATGAGGTATCAATATTTTGAATTTTAGCAAATAAAATGATAGTAAATTTAATTTATAGCCAATAAAATTATTTTGTATTTTGCACTTGTCAACTTTCTGTCCCCTGTCAAAATCGATACTCGACTTTTAGCCAATTATCGTTTTTTTCMAARAAAATTTCGAAAAGCTACCGCCACAAGATATCAATTCGCGGATGTAGATAGAAATGGGGCCGCAAATGAGACGTACCACGAAATCGGTACCTCCCCCCCAATAAAAAAATGCAGAGACACGCATTCTTGTAATCCTCGTGCATTCCTTCGTTGAAGTGGCAAGGAAGAAGTAGAGAAGCAAACATTGCAAAAAACCATGGAGGTAAAAGTATCAGAGCCCCAGCTAGAAGCCACGGCTGCAGCCGTAGCAGCGGCAGGACCCAGCGTTGAGATCGCTGTAAAACGAAACCAATCGAAATACGATTTCGTCAAAGTGCGAGTATGGATGGGAGACCATTTCTACGTGCTCTCACGCTATTTGGTCTGCCGCGCTCTTGTAAGCACCAAGGTATGGAAAGACAGTATATACAAAGAACTGATGAACTCTTGGTGATAATATGGTAACGCGTTGTCATAGATCAACTCGAAGGACGCGGTTCAGATTTCACTCGATCTTAAGCGGGTGCGTTTCGTGTAATTGAACCTTTCCAGAGTTTACTTGATGCATCTGACTAATCTCTGTCTGGATTTGTTTATGGTCTTATACACTGTGTTTCTTAGACGCTTGTTGATCTGGGTCTGACAGATATCATGCAGGTACTTTTACAATTTTGCAGACACACGTGTTGGGATCTATTTCTCATGCGAATGTTGGTGACTTTATGATAGGAGCAATTTGAAGATTTTTTGTATAAAACCATGCTTGTGTTTGGATATGGTGAGGTGCATATTAATCGCTATCGCATGATGTCGAGGTATAAAGTCATGATTTCCCGTTCTGTCGCATATCAATACGATGTATTTGGAGTAACGTGATATGGATGGCGGAAACTTATCATGTATGATATTTGTAGTTTCCATCGCAATCGTGTTCCACTATTAATCATTCTCGCTGGAACGTCGTGTATCGGGAAGTCGACGTTAGCGACCAAGGTAACGAGAGTTATCTAGTATGTGATGCACAGCTTTGCGTTACTCATTCTATTATAATATGCATTGTTTCCCTAGCTCGCAGATCGCTTGAATTTATCCAGCGTCTTGCAAACCGATCTCATTTTCGAGCTCATGTGCAACTTTTCTGGGTAAGAGCTTACAACTTGGCTTGTTAATGTTGATACTGAATCTGTATAATGACTGAGGCATGGCGTTCCATTCTTTAGGAGAGAAGAAACAGCGTACAATTCCACAACGTTTTCATCAAAAGATGAGTTGATTGAGAATTACAAACAAGATTGCCAAGTTGTACGCAATGGAGTTACTTCCGATATTGAAAAATGCCTGAAGGAGGGGAAGTCACTTATCATTGAAGGGTTTCACATCGATCCAAGGCTCTACCAGAAAGAGATTGAAGTTCAAATTACCAAAGAATCCGATGGAAAAAACGGATTATCCGGTATCGTCGTGCCGTTTTTACTGACCCTTGATTCGAAAAGCCATTTTGAGTTCATACAAAACTCGCCCGATCCACGTTATCGTACCGAGGAAGCTGCTGCGATGGGGTATCGCAATTTACAGGACGTGCAAGAGTATTTGGTGAAGCATCTGAAGGAAGAAAAAATGATTCCATTCACAGAAATTTCGATTAATCTCCATTCATTTCACGAGACGTTGGATCTCTTGCACGATATTGTGCTGAAGCGCATTGAGGAAGTGTATGAGGTGAGCAATAAGGATGGTAATACAAGCTAAATCGATTGTGGCTGAGTTTTTTTATTGTGGGTTGTGTTTGCTCATTTTTTGACGTTTCTGATAAATATCCAAAACACGGTAACTATCATGTTTTCATTATTTCTAAAAGCGGTGGATTGTAGTATTTTTTTACATTAGATGCTATTACCATTCGAATTTGCACCCACATACGTGCGTCACTATTGGAGAGTGGGACAAGCAACAGCTGGTTGAGGCAACTGGGATGGGTTCCAATTCAAAGCACAAAATCCACCGTGTTTTGGATTTTAACAATTGAGCTTCAGTCTGTATCACAAATTTGGCTCTTCACCATCAAAGATGACACTCCAAGCGTAACGACACCGTATGCTGCAGTGAACAGGATTACGATTCTGGAAGAAGAAACACAAGACTTTGAGAAAGGTACCATGAAACCCAATGTGTTGATACCCGTGCTGCCTCCGCGATACTCCAGCCGTCTTTTTCGCTCATCATTCTCGACTTGTGCGTCCGTATACGTCTCGGCGAAGTACGAGCTCTGGTTCTGCTCGGCTGTATCATTCCTCGTGCTGCTCACGTCGCTCAATTATTGGCGTCATCCAGTGCACGGCTGGCGGCGCAATGTGGACATGGCGGCAGTGTTTGTGGGAATGATGTACCATATTTACTGTAGTGCGTTCTGTGCCAATCAGATATATCAACTGCTCTACTTGCTGCTGGTGGTTAAGATGGGATACATCTACGCGCAGGCACGCAGTGCCAAGAACAAAAATATTTCCTCGAAATGGCATTGCGGGTTGCATATCGTCGGAAATCTCGCCAATGTGATGCTCTACACGGGACTTTCCCTATAAACAAGAAAAGTGCGGTCTGTTTGTATAGAGTAGTGTAGACTGAGTGGAAGCCAAACTGAAACACGCTTGCTTGAAGATGACGCAGATGGTGATGAACACAAGCTTAATATTAATATACTTACACATTGTTAATGCGCTCTAGAGGACCCAAACACAGATGCTTCAATCGCGCTGAGCGCATTTAACGTCTTTTTGTTGACCATTTCTTTTGAAAACGCCGTGCGATCACACGTCATCGTTAGTCGATACGTGACCGACGTCCGTCCTGAGCGTTGACACACATATTGATCGATTCTGCGCATTGTTAGCGTCATTGGAGCCGGAAATTGCTCGCGGAGAAGCGAGAGCAGCTTCTCTTCTGCAAATTGGTCATTGATCCAGAAACTCACGTCACGTGTCCATTCGATCGAGAACTGCGCCTGGAGTCCAATGCTGTCCCTACAGAACACATGCGAAACGCTCTCGAGTGTCCAGAATGGCTGCTCACGCAGTTGGTAACCAACGCTGTTGTAGCCCAATGCAGAGAGTTTCTCGACTGGACATCCATGTGCGCTAAGAAGAATTAGCCCCGCGGATGCTGCCGCCTGGACTATTTGCCAGTGGTCTCCCCACGCACGCTGTTTGTGCCTGTCGAGCGGCGTACCACCCTGGCCTGCACACAATGTGACCCAAATCTGTCCCTTAATGGTGAGCACTTGCCGTGCACTTTGAAAAAACTCGCGTAGTAATTGTCGATGGCGGTTGATCTTGTTGTGGCGGTTCCCACCCTCGGCGAAATGTGGAAAATTAAACACGATTCGGTCAAAAGTATCGCTGGTTTCTACTTTGTCTTTATCATGATGAGATAACTGGGTGAATGAGTACGTTTCCAGTTTGGTGGCGTTGACATTGTGAACGATACTCACACCACCAGTGTGTAATTCCTCAAGAATGGCACGTGCGTTCGGATACATCACCAGCAAATTCCCATGAGAATCCAGGGATGTCGCTGTCACAGCAATTGACCCTGCATGAATTGCTTCTGCGTTCTGCCGCATGAATGCGCGTGCAAAGGAAAAATTGCCATCGCCCACGATCAGCACCTTTTTATTGCTACCGCTTGATGTCGATGTCGATTGTAACCCGAGTGTAGTGAGGTCGCCTATCTGATCTATGTGTGAACAGAAAGTTGCCATGGAGTTGGAGCTTCTCGATCGTCTCAGAAGAAGTTGTCGAGCTATTGACACACGCCGCCAGTGTCGACGAATGGCGGACATGTCTTCGATCATCAGAGGAAACTGCAATTCTCGGTTAACTGTTGCTGCTATTTCACTTAACTGTCACATGCTCTTCGCTTATTCTCCATCTCCATTTCTCCTGTCAGTAGGATACACTTTGATGCGTTTTTTAAAGCGAACAGATCCGCATCGATAGAACCAGAAACATGTTTTCAATTCTCCGCAATGAGCTCTTTCCAGTGCTATTCTTCTTTTCAAGAACGGATGCGAAGTGACGGCGTTCAAGCAATAAAGGATTTCAAGCAGAAAGTCTTTGACTGTCCTCACTGCAAGTTCGTCCTTGATAGATATCAACACTACTATAAACATCTTTCTTAAGACTGAACATCTACTTCGCAGTTGTCTAGTCCTTACTAGCTTTTGGTGGCTGAGTCGGACCCAAAGAAAAAGCAGGAGCTCCTCTCTGAGTTGCTCATACTTTAGTATCTCATATGATCTCTTCGAGGTTATGGATGCATTAATTGGCGCTATCGGCTGCTTCTGGATTATCTTTGTGGGAGAACACATGTAAGATTCAACATACGACATTCATTAATCTGTGCTTGCTGCTCATATACACGCATGCAGCACATTATGCCCTTCACATAAACCACTGATACCAGATCAATGCAATCACCAATACAACAATCGTCGGCACTAGAAGCGACACTACCACACGCTCTTCATGCGTTACTGGCGGCATGGGCGTTTCTTCCTGTGGCTCTGCCTCACTCTTTATGCCCTTCTTCTCCGTCGCGGAGTTAGTCGACTTAGCGGTCTTCTTCCCTTGTTTATTCTCGGCTTCTTTTTCCTTCCGCTCGCGAAGCTATATGTACGTACCCACATTAACAACATTCGGCATTACTCATGTCATACAACTCAAGCATTCCTTACTGTCAAATCCAGCTCGTCAATTCGCATGCGCAACTGCCACGGCACTTGCAAATGTTCCTTCTCTACCTCCGTGATCAATTGCTTCCGAAACTCCAAAAACTGCGTGTACTTGATTACAACATACTCACCCATTTCGTCATCATGCTTCGCTTTCTGGTGTGCACGCTGTAGTTCATCATCCAGCTCATAGAGCTGCTGTAGCTGCTGTTTCAGCTTTGCCGAGTGGTGATTGAGGTCATCCAGTCCTTGGGTCAATAAGGACGGCATGTCTGATTCCCTTGATTTCTTTTACTGGTTTGATTGTTATGTAAGGGCGGAGATGGTGAAATGATTACCAAAGTTTAGCCCGTTGACAGGATCAAAGATCCACTTGATTGCCACTTTTGCGACAGGTGGAGAAATGTTCTAACGGGTGCATCAATCGTAATCGAGAATAATCATAAACATGCAGGACATACATTCGTTTTCACAAAATCTATTCGCTTAATTACACAAATTATTTGTTGGTCGCCATATCGACAGGTTCCTTCACCCATCCCTCAAACTACAAACATCTTTACAGCTCCACGACATCGTTGCGGCGTTGGCTGTAGTTGGCCACACGGTCGTCGCCTACGTAATGATTGGTTGCCGTGCGGCGCGTATTGTCGTAGTACGCCGTGTTCTGGTCTTCGTAATTCGACTGGCCCATGTTATCCTTCAAGTGCGTCGCTGAGCGCAGTCGGATCTCACCACCGTCTTCATAGTCCACCGGTTGAAGCTGATTTGTGTCATTCATATACGGATTCATGCTGGCCTGGGCTGGCACGGCCGGAACGCGATCTTTGCCTGTGCGGCCGGGGGTCTCGTCCTTGAAGTAGTCCTGCGCTGTTTGCTCTTCCTGGTCGTATTGAGCATCACGCTGGAGCTGGTACTTCTTCCAGAACGCATAAAGAGAACGGACCATCAACAGCACCAACACAAACAAATTTAGTCCAACGATCGCGAGCGAGATGCCATTCTGAAGCTCGTCAGGGAAGCCGTCGCTGGTGGCCGCACTGATAAGGAAGAACGTTAGCACAAGCACCGCGATCTTCATGATCGTAACGAAACTCGTCGCCGTCTGCAAGAATTTGGAGTGGTGTGGCGATTGCACTTCTAAATAAAAGAAAAACAACACATGTACGCCCAATGCGATCGACACCTGCACAGTAGAGCTCAGTCCAACGAAACCAGTGGCACAACCTGTCACCAGCGCTACCATCATCTTGGCTGCGAAGAAGTAGCGGTTCTTGTACTTGTATTCATCATAGAGGGCACCATAACGCATGTTGACCGCCTTCTTCACGTGTGCCGCCGTACCGACATCAGCCATTTCGTGCTCATGCTTCTTCACAATAATATAGCCATATAGCAACACACCACACGCCAAGAAAATGAGCGAAACAGCTGCGAGAATACACTTTGGATTGGTGGCATCGTCCAAGTCCACCGACCGGTAAATCTGATAGGTCGCCGTGACACCGATGGTATACTGCGACAAAATCGCCACCATGACTTCCACGCCAATCATCTTATCATAGAATTTCGTCATGAAATCATCCCGATTCATAAACAAGCCCGATAAGATGTAGCACAGACCAAAGAGACCAACGATACCAGCCATGACACAAATCACACCAGCCAGTGTCACTACAAAGAGCATGTCTTCATCAATTCCCAATGTGCGAGAGTAAGTGGCAATACCCGAGTCTGGCTGCGTTGCATCCGTCAGTCGACGCGATGATGATGAGGATGACTCGTCGTCAAGCTTTCCAAAAGGAAGGAATACAAATGCAGTAGGACCCATCTTCTTACCATACAAAGCCAACGCGGCAGATTTGCCTTCCAGATCGAGCTGATTAAGGAACACACCAAACTGGCAGATCTCAAGTGTCGCTACAGCCACGTTGCCGGCAGTTGCTGCAGATGCGGTGGCGGCACTGGTACTACTAACAATGCTGCTAGCAACAGCACCAATAGTGCTCACCACCACAGCGACACCAGCAACACTGGACGATGTGGGGGCCAGCACATTACCCGCGAGAGACGTGTCGTCTTCAGTGATAACACCGTTCGCTTTGTCTTCGGTTTTCTTCTCTTTTTTGGCTTCATCGATCTGACTGCTGGTGCCATTCACAATCAAAGCCGAGCAGGTGCAAGACGAGAAAGAATCCTCCGACGAATAAGCGCACTGTTCGTCTGAAACCATTGTCATATTCGCCAGGATCTCAGCACTGGCATCGGTACGGGATGGTAAATCTGCAATCATTGTCGACGTCAAGAACGACTGCAGCGAGACATTGGCGTACACCGACGAACCAAGGCCGTTGACGCCGCTATATACCCATGCACCATTCGTACACGCTGGGAACGAACAGATAGACACACAACTGGAGCCATCCAGTTTGCCTAACTCACCACTGTAGATTACACAGCTAGACGCTGACACTGCCGAGTCAACGTCAAAAGTGTCGGTGCCACAAGTGATTCCAAGCGTCGACCACTTCGAGTAAAAAGTTTCGTCACATACAAAGCTTTCGGTAGTGGACGACCCTGAACCACTGGAAGAGGCCGATACCGTATTCGTAGTCGACCCGGACGACGCAGTGGTTGGACTGGTGGTAGTGGAGGGGGTCGTTGTTGTTGTAGATGGAGTAGCAGTTGTTGTAGATGGAGTAGCGGTTGTTGTAGATGGAGTAGTGGTTGTTGTAGATGGCGTTGCTGTCGTGGTTGTAGGAGTAGTCGTAGTAGTTGTCTGCAAATTACGTCGAGTACCAGCACTAACATCATCCGTCGAAGAGCCAGCGGTTGATGACGTCGATGGTGTCGCAGTGGTGGTAGTGGGTGTGGCTGTTGTAGTCGTTGGCGTTTGTGTCGTTGTCGACGGGGTATCTGCTTCCGATCCGGATGATGTTGGGCTGGTTGTCGACGGAGTGGAGCTAGTCGTGCTGGGGGTCGTCGTCACACCAGCACTACCATCCGTAATGGTAGAGCCTGTTCCATCATTGGAAGATGTTGGTGCTTCCACTTCGCTACTGGAACCGGTACCGCTAGAAGTGTCAGATCCAGAGCTATCGATGCTACCGCTTGTACTGCTGGAAGACCCCGTGATGACATACTCTGTTTCGGGGTTTTCCAGAGTGGATGCCACACTGGACTGAATATTGAATGGGCAGGTTGTGGCCGCCGCTGTTTGCTGCCATTGGGACGCGCTTTGCAGGCAGGCGAGCAAGAGCAGCCCACTCACACGCGCCTTCATCGTCTTGACCTGTTTATATAAACTCCTAATAGAACGAACGAATAGCCGAGTGTCCTTCCGAACGCGCTTCTTAGAAAGTAGTATAGGAGCTTCCTCGCGTTTCTGCTTCTGAACGCCACTCGCGCACTCGGAGTCGAAGGAAAAACCCAAAAAACCCTGGTTTTTGAAATATTGACACCCAACCCCTTCTCAATCCCACAACATACCTTTACAAATAAATATATTTTTTTATGTTGTAATGAAAAACACCCATTAACATTCATTTTATAATGCATTTACCTTTTATAATAAATAACCCTTTTACAAAAATAAAATGATAGAGGACGGAAGGACGAGATGAGATAGGCTTGTAATGCGTTTAGGGGTGGGATAGAGTCAGTCCAGGTAAGTTTTCTTCTGCCTTTGTGTTGCTGTATGAAAATCGCATGCGTTCGTTTGTGAATGAGCTGAATCAGCCACCACCATCTGATCAATGTCATACACAACCTGACTGCACCAGTTTTGTTATGTTGAACGCACGTCGAAGATACTCCTTTCGTATCATTGCATGCGCATCAGTTTTTCTCAGCTTTTTCACGTCTCTTAATGTTTTTTAGGATTATAGTTTTCCACCTTTCATCCTTCGCTATAGTATCAGCGCATCATCCTTTCTTCTCAAAGTTCAAACGTGTTTGTTACCTAACACGCGGTCACATTGATGCTCTGTGGTACGTGATGATGAGCTGTCAACAAATATTGGGTTGAATGCAGCACGAATAATGTCGGTGGAAGGTAGTATGCCACAGGATATCGAAGGTTGTTTGCTGCGCACAGAAGAAATTGCGATCCAACATGAAATGCGAGAAGCTAGTCGATTCATAAGTGTATGTATATGTGTATATCCAAATTAAATGATTTGAAACGACCGTTTGAAGTTATCCATTTTTCGATAGCTACTTTTATCGAGTTAACACAATTTTTATCAGCCACGGTAACCGTTATTTGATGGGCTCCTTTGTAACATATAATGTGTTTAACATTAATTAAGGATAAATTAGGAATTATCTGTTCATACAGGCGATGAAATTAAATCCTTTGCTCACGATGGAAGAAGCGAGTGGCGATGTGCGTACAGGGAAAAGCGAGAATCCGTCTCGCGGTGTCGACATAGGCGCTGCTGCGTCTGGAGGAAACGGGGCACGAAACAATGTGGTCGTAAAAGTGGGCATGGTGGGCGACGCTCAAGTGGGAAAAACGAGTCTCATGGTCAAATATGTCGAAGGCAAGTTTGACGAAGACTACATCCACACACTCGGTATGTCTTTTTACAATTGAACACAACAGCTTTTGGAAACAAGTTAATGCATACCAACTGGGTAAACAAATTTGTTACTCATTTTGATGAAATGATGTATGAAGGTGTCAACTTCATGGAGAAGACCATTGCGTTACGCAATACTGAGATTACCTTTAGCATCTGGGATCTCGGAGGTGAGTCGGATAGTGATATTCAAATCCATAATTTGCTGAACTAGCGCCGGCTGACAGACTAACCATGTGGCGACATGTTTCAGGTCACCGTGAGTTTATTAGTATGCTACCATTGGTCTGCAATGACGCTGTGGCCATTCTCTTCATGTTCGATTTATCAAGAAAAGCGACGCTGACGAGCGTCAAGGAATGGTATCGCCAAGTACGATCAATCAATAAGGTAGCTATTCTAACCGCGTCATTTCATCGACATGGCGGAATTGCTCATGTGTCACACTTGTTATGGACGGAATAGAACGCCTTTCCATTTCTGGTTGGAATGAAGTACGATCACTTCGCTAATTTCTCATTGGAAGAACAGGAAGATATCACCAAACAGGTCAAGATATGTCTATACCATTATGATTGAGTTGGTCTTTGGCGCTGACTAGATAGTTGAATTTATTTTATTGCAGGCGCGCAAATTCGCCAAGGCAATGAAGGCGCCTCTTATTTTCACATCGGCGTCGCATTCTATTAATGTGCAAAAGGTTTTTAAAGTGGTGCTGAGTAAAGTATTCGATCTCAAGTGCACAGTACCGATGATTGAACGCATCGGAGACCCGATCCTGCAATATTAAATCTATCTGTTTTGTTCCACTGATACTGTAGCTTCAACGGATTATGTGTTGTATTTTACATCGGCTTATTCGGTGCTAACATTCAAATTGAATCACTACCACGTAGAAATATTATCTGGGGAAATCAATTAATCAGCGTTTCGTCTACGCATTCTATCCGGACACGTGATATTTTCTAAATAGACGCGATCGGAACCGCGCAGATCCACAGTCAGACGTGCTTGATGTTCAAGACGATGCTACTATGAACTCGTAACTAACTGAAGCTCAAGACGATCTGCCGCGACTGAATTGGTGATCACCGCTGATGTCCCACTTGTGATCGAGATGTACGGTATTGTCACTGCTTTCGGCAGAAAAAAATACCTCATGATAACACTCACATTACCCGTAGATGCATCCACCTTCACCGATCCAGTCACATTGACGCCACTGGAGATAGTTGAGTAGACAGCATTCAACATGGCAGCGAGCGCATCCACCGACGCAGTGTCACTTAATAATGGGGAGAAGACTTTTGTAATTGTGGATCCACCTATGCCGTCTCCGCCATTGACATCGATGAGAAAAAGCAACGACGACGAAAACGTAGTGCTGGGAAATACAAGAATCTGCTCGTTTGGCGTGTATTTCAACACCAGCTGCTTATTTAGTGCTGCTGAAGACCTCACTGGGCAACCATGATTGGACACACACTCCAGACCACTAAGATATGTGGCACGCGCCGTATTTGACCATTCAGTATTACCAGAAGGATCCATGCACTCCCGCAATAGCCACGTGAGATCGTATGAGCTACCGAGAGACTCCTGTTGTAATATCGATGCTAGCATGAACAAGTTTTGATTCAGTACAGAGGAGAAGCATGTAGAGATTGCCCGACATTCCAACGAATTATCACATTGAATGAGCCGACTCATACATGTTGTGCAGTTGCCGGTACTAGCTGTGGAAGTGAAAAACCCACTCAAGCATTTTGCATGGGCATTTAGCGTAATCTTCATGCTGTTTTGTCCAGAAGTACTGGGAACATCAGATGTGATACATGCACTAGAGAAATTTTTTGGTGCCGATGCTGCTAAAGGAATGGTGTCAAGACGGCGCAGCTTGATTGGAGCAATTCGTCTGAAGAAGTCGGTAGTGAGTTCAATTGTAAACGCTTGTCGACTGGCTATCTGGGTTTCATAAAATTCAAACGAAAGGCGTATAAAGTTGGTGTTCGCCAGCGCGTTCGCCGACATTGACCATGGCTTGGTATGGGATAAGTTCATTTGCAACACCCATTGAACGTTGTGGCCTGTTTCATTGGAGTTGGGCTCGATCCACGGGGCTGGAATTGAAGATAAATGTGGTGTCGTCACTGTCGTATTAGACATCTGCATCGACGGTAAATAGAGTGAAGGTGATGAAAGGCGTGTGAAGCTACTGAGTTCACGAAGAAAGAGTGTATTTGCCGGAATCTCGCTATTGATGCTGAGCACAAGACACAATCTGAAGGGTATGTCCTCCTGACAGCTTTGACTTACGTTTGCCAATAGGGCGGTGTCATTATTGGGGATTGGATTAGCGAAGCGGTAAATAATCTCATGCTGGTTAGTCGCTTCGCTGGGCTGAATTATTGATAAATCAGGAGGTGGTAGTACAAAGAAGCTACCAGGAAACGATAACTCCGCGGGTGGAGAACCATCAGCATGAAGATTCACGTGGCATGCTGTCAACTGAAGCGCGCCTTCTGAATAATTTGCTATCGTTCGGTTTAGTCGATCAGAACTCACAATGGATGCAATTCCTTTCCGCTGATTTTCATCTTGAATTTTAATGTAAAAATTGACGATGATCGAGCGCTGGTCCATGCCTATGGTGGGATTAATTGACTGCAATCGAATCTGCTCGCTTGTTACAGCCAATTGCTGAAGCAGGACCAGCAAAACGGCGCGGATATAATGTTGATGGAAGAAGTTTGGTGTGTTTGTTATGCTGCTGTTGTCTGGATTAGTGACTGAAAACGTCAGACTGGCTGATATGAATGGCTCTCTCAAGAATGACTCTCTTATGGACCATTCTTGTCTGCCGATAAGCCATACAGCTTTCCAATTATATCCAGATACTTCATCGGATTCGATAAATCCCATCTGGACACCCAGATATTGGGCAGATATGCTTGTGAAAGGAGTAGTCATAAATGAATCAAGACTTAAATCATATCCCTCCACCGACAGACGAAACGACAGCGTATACGACAGTGAATCTATTGGATCATCGACAAAATTGATGAAAAAGCCCCCGCTAGTTCCATCGTCTTCACCATTTTGTAACGAGACTGAAGGTATAGTAAAGTCAATATTCCCAAATTGCACCTGGTAGTTTAGTTCAGGGTCCACATTGGACTCAACAACTAATTTACGAGTGGCCTCTAGGACTTGCCACCTCCTTCGCACAAACTGAGTAAATGGGATACCATATACGTTGAAGATCAGCTCAATGGATCGCTTGGGTGCAGAGGCTTCATACAAAGATGAAGAGGTAGAAGTATCTCCTACCAGTGATGGTTCAAATAGTCGACCCTTGGTTAGATTTACATCCAGAGCTAATAGTGTCCACTGCGGCTCCATTGCGTGAAAATCAGAAGCAAACGATGCGTTCCGTAAATAATCGTCCACGGCTAAGTGATATTCCAAGTTTTCTACGTGGATTTCGATATCCAGAAGTGTTGCTGTTGCGCAATATACCTCAAATGGGATATCCGCTGCATTCTTTTGTCGGATGATGATATCAGACGTTCTCACCTGCAGAGGTCGCAGATAACGAGCCAAGAGGAAGCGCAAACGCAGGTGTTGATATGCGTCGTCGATAACATTATATGGCTCACTACCATTCATAAATATACCGACGGCAAATTGTACACCCACCCATGGCTTGAAGTCAATTGGGTAGAAAAGCTCACCATCCAATACGATATCTAGGATTTGCATGGGCGCACCAAAAAGGTGAAGACTTGAAATAGTCACATATTGACCACGAATGATACTACCATAACGCAAGGTCTTAATGATTCGCTCCCGCTCCGCGTCTATCGCCTCTGACAATGAATAAGACACAGAAGTTGATTGGTTTATGGGATCCGGAAGCGCGGAGATGCTTAGCGCGGCTGTATATATGGCTTTTTGATCCTCGGATAGCGCGTTTGTCTGGAGATATACCAATTGTACACGTTGAAATTCTATCTGCACGATCTCACTCACTTGTTGCCGAAAGATTGCTTCACCATCCTGTAGTTCAAGCATCGAAATCTGTTGCGCCACGTAAATCTTTGCGCGAACATGCGGCCCATAGCGATATATGGTAGACAATTGCTTCGGCTGGGAAGAGGTCGATGATTTATTATAGAGTTCATTCCACTGCTCCCACGTCAACAATGCAAAATTCTGGGAGGAATTCCAATCGATGGCTGTCACCTGTGCGATTGATATGATGAACGCACACGCTACAAGTATGATGTGAAAGGTGTATCCATGGCAAAAGCGTAATCGCTTCGGACGACGAAGTGTTGAGTTGTCAGCAGTGGGATGTATAGATTCCTCATGACTGATCGAACACATATCCCTGCTTTCGTCAAACAAGCCACCAGCGTAGGTAACTGAATGGACTTCATACATGTTGATAAAGGACTTGAACACAGGATGCAATTGGCTGTATAGGCCTGATAAGTATCTTCCGTTGACAGCTTTGCAATCTCTACTAATTGATTATCATGATATGACCTGTAATGAATGCGCGCTTTTTCTTATCGAAACGCCACCCAACCAATCAGGATGGCTCTCACACACGATATCGTCATCCTATGTGCGTCCCCTCAAGGCACTCCAGTCACAAACAAAGTGATCCATGAGTGGTCTCATCCGGTATTTATATCCGGCATTGCTGGGTCTTCGTATCTTCACTGTCTATGAAGGCTCTACTGTCTAAATTGAAGTTGATGTAAATGGAAACAATGCGATGAGAATTCAAACAGAAAAAAAGCCATGATGGAACATTTGAAGAGAAATACACACCAGACACTAAACCATCGCGCGATTCAGAAATTTTACGCGCGCCAGGAGTTAATATACTCGTAGATACAGTAACATGAAATAACGAGCAACGTCGTCACAGGCCAAATCTCTGACATGTGAGGAATGGCTTCATTTTCGCAGTAGTTTCTGTCTTCATCATCCCATCATATAATAGTACTACGAATTATATCATCCTACAATGACTTATGCCGGACAAGGTCTTTTCGGTAAGCTCTATAGACTCCTCGAAACAACTACAAAGTAGAGCCCCCCCATGCACACAACGATTTTTCAGAATAATCGTACGTGACAACGTATACAAAGAGTTCTCAAAAGAAACGTACTTGTGCGTTAAGCGCATTGATAAAGAGCATTCCTCCAAACGCCATAAAGAAGTGAGCCTACGCTTGCATGTTAGACACTACACAGTACAATCGAACGCAGTATATACGTTATATTCGTAAAACTGTACCTGCTGATGGAAGAGCCCACGAGCTTGATATGTCAGCACGGTGACGGTACAATGTGGAATCGTTCGAAACACAAGAAACGCGAGCCATTGCAGATTCCAGACCCAATTGTATGTTGGCGATACCGCCATGGAGTAGTCACTCATAGACAAAAGTTTCCGGAGATGCATGAGGGCTGAGTGTAGTTCACAAACGAGCGCGAGTGACAGCAGCGGTACACCCACAGTCTTCGTTAATGCAGCCGTATAGCAGATCAAGATTACGATGTGGTGTACGACAATCCCGGGTGACTTGATGTACAGACGATTGAGTACGTAGTCCCACAGATCGTACGCAAAGTAGCCTAGAATCATTGCATAAATAAATTGGATGACAGCTACCACAATACAACATGATACGTATGTGGCTTACCGGTAGAAACAGCCGTGGTGACAAACTCAGTGTATGACGCTCGATTGACATAATCTCCGTCTATGGAGTGGTTGTAAAGGAGAGTGTAAAGTGCCAAGAAGGACGAAAGTGTCGAATGCACCATGGATACGAGCGTGTTGGACCAGAACAATTGGTCCATATCTGAGAATGTGTTGAAAGCTTTGACATGAGTCGCCACCATTGGAACGCCAACTACGCGAAGTAGCATGAACACCTAAAAGAAACGCAGTTAACTCTCCTGCCGTTCAATCTAAGCAAGTAGAGGGGTCTTACCACGGAAGAGACCAAGATAATCCAAAGTCGAGGATCACTGTACAGCTAACAGATATAGAGAATGTTGAGTATCACACACGATTCAGTAGCTACTCAAAGTACAAAAGCCATGCATTCTTACCATCACTGCACATAACGACGACCATGTGACGACAAAAGCTGCAGTGATCGCCATTTCCGTTTAAAATGTCTTCTGCAAATGCTATTAACTGCACGTATTGGAGAAGAGAGGAGCAAATGTGGTAGAGTGCCATGGTTGATGCGCTACATTCGTCTTCCACTGTGTTCTTCTTTCATATTGGCCCATCTGCCTTACATCCAACCAATCAAACAATGTTAGCGATGTTTTCGGCCAATAATTAGTCATATTGCAGTTAGCAAGAGCTCAACAGAATGGATACCTCAGAAGACTATGTTGCTGGCCGATGACAACATCGCCCCTGCACTCAGGTGATGACATTTACCTGTCGTGAAGATGTGCGTTAAGGATGTGAAATTGACTACAGCAGCTATATTGGCTAATCGTAATTGCAGATACTCCTACTGTTGTGAAGTGAGAATGCATTGTGAGTGCATTTTATACGTTCCATCTTTTTAGTGATCGAATGCCCCATACGAACATAGACAGTGTCCTGTAATTGACATATAGTAGTCAGCGCTTTTGCGCACTTGACGCAATGGTATCGACCGTATTTCATGATTCAAGTCTTCAGAAAGTTGGAAGTGAGATCTGGATTCTTTGATGACTCACTCGATCTTGAAAAGGCAGAATGAATATGCCATTGACATAAAACATGTCGAGTTACCTCGACAACACGCAAATCTGTCAAAGTAAGAAAAACAATTCTCTCCATTTTGGTTTTTAAATACACTACTATAATTACATGAGTCCCTCCATTTTGCATACCGACCGGAGAAAAATATACAAAGTTTTCCTTCTTCTTGATCTCCCTCGTTCCAGTCGTGTTCGGATCCTCTGTTTTATCATCGTCATTCGCCATCGCCCATATTAAATATGGCAACTAAGGTGTCAAGGCTTGGCCCTCTTCGCGGCAAATGCGCTGGAAGATGGACAAGCGAGAGAACTTGGCCGCCGTGGAATCCCCGTCCTTGGTTGGCGAAAACGCATCCAGAGTGCCACTGCTGGATGACATGCTGATGACCGATCCATCACTAGTTGGTTGGTCGTTAAACTTGAACTCCGGGAATGGTTCAGTAAAGAGATATGAATCGAAGGATGATGGCGGTGGTGAATCGAACGAATTGCCCCCTAAAGCCGACAACGGCTGTAAAGTCATTTGCTTTAGCCCACCAAATGGCACAGATAAGTCAATGGCATCTAGTCCATCGCCATACGGATTGGTGAGCAAGTCCTTTAGTTGATCTTGATCATCCGATTCGCTCGCAGTGGAAGAGATTCCATCGGTCAGATCGTCCTCTGGCAGGTTACTGTGGATGAAGCGGCATCTCGACGCGTACATGCATTTGCCCGTGGAGATAAACGCCTTGCATCGCGTGGTCTTGTACTTTGGGTGGCGCAGCACACCGCGTAATTCCTCTTCACCATGCGCGAACTGGCACTTAGACCCATAACGGCAAGCGCCTGTTTCATTAAAGTGCTTGCACAATTCAGTCTTGTAGAGGTTGTTGCGCGCAGTCTGTGGGAGCCGTCCACAATCGACAATATCGCCATTCGCCAGTACCTGCATCACACGTCCAGGGCTACCGTAGGAGGAGTCAGTCGTAGCTGCTGGGGAGATGTTGTTCTTCATATTGGCTGGAGAGAGAGAGAGAGAGAAATAGATAGAGAGGGACTCGTGTAATGCCACCCGAAGACCGTTGCTTTGTCTTGGCTAGAAGACTTGTGAGGGCATGACTGACTAGCAAACGAACGGAAGAGGTCGGCAGCGTTGTGTGATACGTCAGACACTCACATACACGCCCACTTGCTCTGGTTATCTGCACTTATCTTGCCCTCCGTCTCTACCAACTGGCGATGGCGAGGGTGGCAACGACCATCCTACAAACCTTATCCCCTAATCTGGTACGAGTGGTACACTCAGTAAATCTCTCTATATCAATATTTTCATATTATCGATTATCGATTGAAACATAAACCACTGCTTGAAGTACACATATCAGAGAGAAAATATATACAGATGCCACCAAAATGATTTTCAAATTCAATAATAAAAATAATTGATATAGGGAGAAAACAGTGATCAAACAGTCCACCCTAGCAGTGGGATAAGGTTTGGTGTCGTCCACCAGCACAAGGCGTAGGGGTAGGCTAATAAATCCGTACACTAGGTGTCGTACGCTGCTGTTTATGCCAGGTTCAGTAGGAGAATCGATATTAACATAGTCTCAAGGGGACGGAACCCTATGTACCAATTGACTTGTCGTCTGGTGAGCGGACGGGGAGATAGCCGGAGGGGATATCGATCCGCCATTGGGTGCTGAAGAATATTGAGCGGATTTTCTTCAGCTAGGAGTTGTGCTTACGAGAATCATGCAAACATGATCTCTTGTCGTCCGCTCGTGTCAATGAAAAGAGAGAGCTGATGCAGATGTTGTGATGATGCAATTACATTTTCAGATTTCTGGTGCTATCGACCTGCAACGACATCTAACGGCTAACGTTCTCGTTCGCTCGTTCACATATAGACGATTAAAAGAGTCGGGTAGTTGATGTGGCAAATCTTTTGCATTCCCCTTATGTCAACAATGATCATATCCCAGCTAACTATTTGATTTCTCCACGAGATCCCAGTAATGGACAACATTCTTTGCTTCCATGACTTTCCGAGCCGTGGCCGCTGTTCGACACTCTTGAAAGCGAAAGTTATTGAATGCCTTGCGCGCCACAATACCCTGCCACACTAGCTTACAGCCATTGTCTTTCGCCTCGTCTTCGTCTTCGTTATCCGAGTCGTCGGGGTCGTCACGATCGCCTGACCAATTGATACGTTTCGTCAGTAACCGCGTGTAATGCTTGATCGCCTTCTTCCCGCCTTCCACGACGATCACGTTAACGTTGTCATCTTTGCAGATCAACACACCACCTGTGAGGTGGTACTGTTGTGCATTCACATCCACCTTGAAACGATGTTGCGGATTAGAGATGTCAGGCACCCTACAGACCCAAGCAAACATTGTAAGCATCACACAGAAACGGGTCCACTGTTTGCCCAAAAAGATTTAAGAAACCACGCAGCAACATACTTAAACACGGCAACATGAATGTCGCCTGCAGCATCCTCTTTGATCTTGCGCATTTTCTTCTCACGACGCTCCTCCGGAGTCAGTTTCCGTGCCAAATTTCGCATTTCGTGATTCTTCTCTCGCTGCGCCACTTGTTCGCGAACTTTTTTCTCAATTGCAGACGGATCAGCCACTGCCAGATCAGGAAGCACGCGCATCATGTTCGACAACTTGACCTTCGGTTCCGGTGGTGGTAGCAACCCTAACGCAATCTTGTCTTGCTTCTCCTTCTCTCTTTCAGCGCGATTCTGACGACGGATTTTCTTTCGCTCCTACAAAGTTAACAATCCATCATCAGTCAACGAAGAAAAATGAATATCAGGTAGTAACATTTCACCACGTACTGCTGCGGTGAGCATCAACGGCAACACCACGGGTTGATCGTCTTTCTTCACTATTGAAGCCACGCGTGCAGGATGTTCGATCACATGCGTCGTGCCACAGTACTTGATCTTCATATCGGAGTAGTTGACAGACACGTCCGGATTTTCCTTTCTGCTCTTGGCTTTGATAAAACCAAATTTGTCCACCAGTGCTCGTTGATCCTTTGGGAGATACTCAATATCCCACCATTCGACATCTGGAGTCACTACTTCCGGACGGAGCGGGACCTCAACGTCGTAAATTTCCATGGCAGTAGTTTCTGGCTGTTCCTGCGCCTGCTTTGCTTCTTCGGCATCTTCATCCACTGCCACAATCGCCTCTTTATGGTATCCTCGTGGGTTTCTTCCTGAAGTGAACCCGGCCAACATCTTCTTTGCCTCACGCGCACGAACTTGCTCTGCTTGCTTAATATATGTTCCTTGTGTGATAAAAGAGAAGCTCTTGGCACCACGCCTAATTCGCGAAAACAAGAACATGCACCACAGATCATAGTTAGCAAATTACACTGCACATAATCTACCTCTTATCTCAGAGACGTACGTTTCACGTTTCTTAATCTTCAGACGAGGGTCCACAGTCTCGAGTTTATCTTCTTTGTCGATCGTTCGATGCGATAAATACGGGTTCTGATTCGCCTTGGCAGTACCTTGATTGGCCTTTAGGGTGACAACCGAAGCTGGAACGGGTTTCTCTGCGATGACTTTGCCTGTTTCATCGATCTGTCGTCCTTGTTCGTCTAGCAGCAGTGGTGCCGGCATAAACGTAGCACCTGTTTCACCTGGCTTTCGCAACAGCGCCGAAATGTGACCCATTTGCTGCTGCACCGACTTGTACAGTTGATCCGTACGCAATCGCTTTTCCTGCGCGATGCGCATTTGCTCCTCCAAACCCAGCATACCAGACGGCAAATTTGCTGTTGTAGCCCCCATCGCAACAGCACCAGAGGCAGGAATATGCGTGCCAGGAATTGCGCGCGAGATCTTGGCTGCGGCAGCTTTTGCGAGCGCGGCAGGATCAATAACTGGCTTCGATGCATCTATATTATCGGTGGATGTAGCTGTAGCCGGTCGCTTTACTGGTGGTTCCCCACGTTGGTCCTCTACAACGTCGCTGAAGCGGCTCTTGCGTTTACGGCGCGTTCCATCCTCCACCATGTCTTCCTCCTTGTTGGATTTTGGGTGGAAACTACCACGAAAAAAACCAATATTAATTTTACCCAAGATGGTTATTTGGGTCATTGTCAAAATTTAAAGTGGTTAGGGCCAGTGGCTATAAATCCCTTTTTCTGACGCCATTTTCTGGTGGATAACTTTCGCAGGTCTCAGAACCCGTATGACTCCTGAACCCGTTTTTTTAGCTGGACGCTGGTAAAAACGTACCCCTAGGCGATTGACCTTTTATTGATCAGTTATTTGGTGCTGGAATCTTCGTTTCATCTGGGATGGGGGAGATCCTAATTGTATGCGCTATGCGAGTTTCAGAACTTTCATTAAAATCCTAGTACAATCGGTTTTGAAAGGGTTTGGTTTATTTTCTAAAGCTTTTTCTGGTTTGTTCCTCGTTTCTTTGTTGGTAATTTTTAGAGGCAGTTAGCAAATTCACAGTAAGCAAGTAAGCGGACATTGAAGCCCGCATCCACATTGACGAGAAGAGGACAAACGCGAAGAAAGCGCGTAAGTACACGGTGTTGATTGTATATTGGCGGTTTGTTGTTTCGATAGTGGAACAAACAGACGGATGATGAACGATCAGCAGCAACAACAACAGCAACGACGAAAGGGTGGCAATGGTGGAGCGACTAAATCGCCCACTATGGAAGAGGTCATGGACGAATTGCAGAGTCGATTTCTCGTGAACCTGCCTGAAAGTGAACTCGCCTCGAGCGAACGGCTCTTTTTTCAAATCGAACAGTGCTATTGGTTCTATGAAGATTTTTATGCGGACCAATTTTCGCACTTGCATCACCTCAAGCTGAACGATTTCGCCAAGCAAATGTTTGTACATTGCCCTCTCTTGCAACCACTAGCGCATCAATGCGAGGATATGTTTCAGGATTTCAAACTCTACCAGAGTCAAGTGCCAGTAGTCGGGTGCATCTTGCTCAATCGGCAGCGCAACAAGCTGGTTCTTGTGCGCAATTGGAAGGGCACGTCTTGGAGTTTTCCCAGAGGGAAGGTGAATCAGGGCGAATCCGATTTGGAATGTGCTCGACGAGAAGTCCTGGAAGAGTGTGGCTACGACGTTGGCGATTCACTCTCGAAGAAGCTCTATATTGAATTTGTGCAGAACCAGCAGCGTATGCGCATGTACCTCGCGAAGAACGTCCCGGAAGACTACAACTTTGCGCCACAGACACGCAAGGAGATTAGTCTGATCCAATGGTTTGATTTTGACAACCTACCCAAGAAGACTTGGTGCGTCATGCCATTCATGGCGCGGTTGAAGCGGTGGGTAAGTCGTGACAAATCGAATGCGAAGGAGAAAGGAGGCACGCGCAGTACAACCCCAGGGAAAGGGCGAGCAGTATCGGCTCCGAGAAATCGCCCTGTGAAGGTAATCACTTCAACAACAATTGTGAGTGGGACAACAGGCACCAAAAAGAAAGTCCATGAACGATCGATCTCGACACCGCACGCCCGACCTGTGTCTCGCAAAGGCCGTGGCCATTTTGGCACCGAGTTTGAGACGGCGACTTCATATGATGGGGTGAATACTGAGACTTTCGGCTCTGGATCAGTGGAATTCAGTGTGGAGGAAATGTTTAGTGTGAATGAGCGCCTCACCGGCCAAAAGTTTGTTTATGATGGTAACCCGCACGACTTTGGGAAGCCTCGTGCAGCAAGCAACCCCACTGCAATGGTAACGACTCCTGCAGTCGCCACACGTGAAATATTTAATTACAATTCGTACTCTAAGGGCGTGGTGCCCTTGCAGATCTTGACTCGGCCGATGCCTACGATGAAGCAAATTGAGGAGAAATCTGGCTCAGCGTCCACCGCCAACCCGTCAAATAAAGCGGATCATGCCCCATTTGCGTCTTTTCAGTTTGATGCTGTGGATATCATGGCCTGTGTGACATGAGCGTGTGTATCGAAAAGGGACGGATCAGATTCTGTTTCTCATCGGGCAGGAAATGAGGATTTGTGTGAAGTAAGGATGGTTTGTTTTGTAGCATAGTTGGTTGTTGGAAAGTGAAGAAAATGCAGACGATGAGAGCGATGAGAGCTGCGTATGATGGCCCCAACAACAGGTGTTTTTTAACACCACCCAGAGAACCAAAGAAATGATGTATCACTCCATCGATAGGGAACATATTGATCATAACTCATCTATGTCTGTGTTGCACGTGCGTCAAGAAGATGTGAATGAATACAGGACGATGAAAATTCGCACCAGGATAAATGTACGATTCGATTGTATGCCAACGACTCCTATGCAATATGCCAACCAATTCATAGACAATGTTTTGGTCTACTCGCGGGGCGCGGTGGTGTAAGAGATCCAGCAAACGAGTACGAGTTGCAGACAGGAAACACTGGACAGATGAACAGGATCACATTTAGTGACTTCTGCATCATTCTCACAAAACAAGAACGCATGATATAATCTTACCCAAACAATAAGTAATTCCTGAAGGCACGATTCTCGGGTGTCGGCTCACTCACACTTCCTTTCATGCAATTTAGCTATACAACATGAAGCCAATAAAGCAAAAAGTCAAACAACTGGATGTTGACCACAGGCGACGATAAAGCGTGCGTATCAACTTACCGTGAAGTACGACACGGCCACACCAGTGTAAAGCAAAGCTACGTAGTATGCAACACTGCCAAAGAGTTGATAGGCGACCGAGTTGATCACCAAGGGAATGTACTTGTAGCCAGAAAATGACACCAAATCCAAAAATGAGACAGAGCTGTTCAAGAGGTAAAGACAAGCCGCCAAGATCCCGATTTCAATCAACTGCATAACCAGACAGTAGCTGGCGTCTTTCCCGATCACATCGGGGCTAAATCTGTTTTATGCAAGCCAAATTAGTACGTAAACTGGATGAAATTTCCCAGCAGAAAGCGTGAAGTACGCACTGATTCGAAGCTCCTTTGCTGTAGCCAGCGATCAAAATGAATGTCAGGAAGCCCATTAGCGGGATGTAAAGATCTGGAGCATTCATATCTCGTGACGGTGGAGCAAATTGGGTCTACACAATAGACACAAGCGACAGTGTCAGAAGGGATGAAGAGTCATGACACTGCAAAGGATCACGCGTTTTCCCTTACTGTCTTTGTTTCATCTCGCTGAGTTGGACCTATTCTGCGCCAGTTCTTGTGCCAGAATGGAAGCAATAGAGTCTAGAAGAATATGCACAGGAAAAGAATAAGTAATGTTGCACGCATCATTGTCCAGGAGAGCGAAACGTACTTTGAGACGGCTCTTAACGTAGGTGTTGTTGACTGTAAAATAGTACTTCAAACTCCCCCAAATCCCATACGCTCCTGGTAAATAGAGTTCTGATTGCTTGTGGAGGAAATCTTGGGCTGTGTTCATCGCCAAACCTGCCATCGGGTTCCTGAATGGACAAAAGGAAAGTACCAGTCAGCAGCATGTTTCAACTAGTTCAGCACAACTGAATCCTTTTCTCACCCGGCCAATTGATTAATAAAATCGGGTTGCTGCGGGTGTGCGTGCGGATGGCGCTGATGCTGCGAAGGATGCAACGGAATTTGGCCAGGATGGCTATTTGGGGGTGAGGGTTGGTAGACTTGGTTGTCGTCAAAAGCAAAGTTGTTGTTCGGTTGCTGGAACACTGGGGCAGACTGAAATTGTTGCTGCGGCTGTCGGTACTACATAGTTAAGAGTAATTCAGTTAGCGCGTCATCCAAATGTGGTCTTTATCCTGTATCTCTCATTCAGATGGATTTAGTTTGTACCTCATGGTGTTGCTGCTGGGGGGTATAGTATCCATCTTGACTGGAGGTGGACCCCTGATAGAATTGAGGAGTGGCTTGTTGTTGATGCATCGAGGGTTGCTGTTGCTGGGAATGGAACTGCGGTGTCGTGCGATTATTGTTGCTATTGGGATTCATAAAAGCATTGAATCCAGGTGAAGGCTGATGGGTAGTTGGACGCTGCCGCTGCTGTTGTGGTTGCGACCGAAAAGGGGCATTGTGATCTTGAAAGGGGACTAGTGAGATAGAGAGAGGGTTGTCTGTTAAGACCCTATTCTTTGGTTGCTAATTGAAAAAACTGGGCAGAGAGAGAGAGAGAGATTCCATTCGCTCACCTGGTTGCGCCATGTTATCGTAGCTCTTCCTGTTCTACTGAAACACGCGTATAGCCCACGCTCTTCATTCTTGTCTTAAATCAAGATATATTTATCTTGTATTCACAAAATAAGGTATCAATTCTATCCAACATTTAACTGTTATATAACATTGGAATGGTTAAATGGAAATTGAAGCAATTCTGTTCCTGTTCTTTAGGAAGTCCATTATCCTAAAATGCGTTCAGTGTCTTTCTAGCTGCTTTTAAGTCTCTGGCTGAAAGTCAGGGTTCTTTCGGAGAATGACAATGCCTTCTAAGACGTTCGTGAGCGGAATGTACTCGTCTGTGGCCAATTCAGCTCGGTCCTTTACGTTCAACAACACAGGCGTCGTGTGAGTCTGGAACCCTGTAATGGCCTTGGGTCGACCAGCTTGACCAACGATTTCCACCTACAATGACGGTACATACGTTCATACCGAATTGAGTATCAGGTACTTTTTCGCTGCATCGGATAGTAGATCAATAAAATATATGACTCACCGCTTGACCAACACGAACAGACACAGGCAGAGGGTTCAAGTCTTCATCCAATGTGATCAGCATACGTGGCTGGATGGCGGTAGCGATGGTGTAGAGAATGTAGTGAGACGTGTCCAAAATAGTGTGCTCCATGTCGAGAGAGGCATGCAGGACCGCCAATAGTCCACTCACGGCCACACGCGACATCACCAGTCGGTCCGAGTGGAATGGGTGCAAGGTCATCAAACCCTATAGCAAACACACGATATAAGCAGAGAGTACTTTTATCTACCATCATTTGAGATACCCTACCTTGCCCATGTGCAGCAAGCCCTGTGCAATGCGAACGACGAAAAGATGGCTCGGTTCTCGGTGGTAGAATTCCGACAGTTGTCGAAGAAGCCCAGCGACGCGGGAGTTGTTCGTACCCGCAGCGATCAAACCTAATGCGAAGATCGCGCTTTGCGCTACACCACCATCGGCATCATGGGTCAAACGTGACAACGTATCGATCAACGTGTACTCTGGGTGCGAAATATTCAGGAGAGCCAACGCCAATGGAACTGCACGACGGACCGACACTTCTCCGTATTGAAGCAAATGATCAAACGACCGAACAGCCATCTCACTGCCAACGCTCTCCCCCATTGTGATCAGTGCAATCCCGATCACGGCAACGCTTTGATGTTGCGCTTCTGCAGGATCTTCAATGTGTTCCGCGCATGTTCGAAGCAGTTGCTGCACCTTTAGCACGTTTCCAGAGCCAGCGTATGCACATGTCTCCAGCGTGATTGCCAAGTATTTTGACATCTTATGTTCAATTGTTTTGGCAGCTTCGAGCATCGCGTCCACACGTTCCTGACGGCTACATAATACAAACAACCAAACTCGTCAACATCAACTCTAAACAGGTCTAATAACAGCATAGTCAGCGTACCCCAGGTATAGTAGACCCAGACCAAGCGCCAGGAAACGAGCGCAGGATGAATCTAACTCAGCGTCCGAACTCTCCATCAGTCGTTGCATCAACACACTTCCAGCTTCGTCATCACATGTCCCCACTTCGACCATACCAAGCGCTAACGCGGCGTACGAAACCTCTTGGATGTCCGCGTTTTCATCAGCATGCGAAACAACCGGAATCAGCAATTCAGATACATCCTCACGAGCAGATCCAGCGTAGGCAATGCCCAACCCAAGACACGACGCACAGCGAATGGAGCAATTCCCAGAGTCGATATGCTCCGAAAGTAACGCTAACGCTGGATCACAGTCGTTGCGGATACCCGCGCTGACGACACCCACGCCCAGAATAGCACCAGCCTTGACGAACTCATCCCCCGAATACAAGTACTTATCAATTTGTGTGATACCTTCTTCGACATTCCATAACATGATCATGCCCAACGATGCAGCTGCACTCATCATGCCATGCTTCTTGTTCTTGTACAACCACGTGTTTCCCTCCGGTGTCATCAACTTGTCTGTTCCATACCCAGCATTTACCAATGCGTTCACAAATGTTGATGCCAGATTATGACGGGCGGAGTCTGCTGGTTGAGAACCAGAGTCACGGCTACGACCGACACTGCCCGTCTCGGAGAGGTGCGACTTGTAAATGTCTTCAGGTGTTTTCACTTCCATGACGTCCAGGTCACGTGCCAACGAAAGGAAGCGGTCGCTTAAGTCAGCGTTGCCAATCATATCGTTTACTGACGGCTCCTTTTCATCTTCATAGCAGAAACGCTGGCGACCCAAAATATAACCTAGCTGCTTGCGAACAGCCTCGTCCTTGCACTTTTCAAAGACTTCTCCCACGAACGCTTCGTTACCCAGGCGAAGTGCGACACGTACAGCGTCGGGGTACTGTTCCAATCGAAGGAAAATGTAGTACGCCGTATTGAGCAAGTTCACCAAATCGTCTGGATCCGACATGTAATCTGCACACGCAAGTAGATAGAGACAGACCCGCTGGTAATTGTTTTCGTCAATATCTTTCGAGTCGAGAAGCTTCGAGAGCTGCTGTACTTCAATTAGAATATCGATAGCTTCGGGTTCAGCATTGTGATGCATATGGAAAGGCACAATCGCGTCCACTAGCGCCATCAAGTCGGACATATCCACTTCCCGCTGCAAGCTTTCTTCGGCAGTTAGACGGGCATTGTATTCCTCTCCAACTTCCCCAGCCAATGACCGCACAAATTCATGTCCCCATGAACCCAGTTCGGTTGTGTTACCCAACAACTTGTATTTCAAACTTTCGCGTGATCCTTCTTTCGCCATGGTCATGGCAAGCACGGCCAAGACATCGGCCAAATCGGTCTTTGACTCACCGCTTGGATAGGACTATAAAGGGTTTGGTAGTGCAATATAGCCGCATGGACAACATAAAATCAACTGTCGGAAGGATAGGGGATGAAGAAAACAAGCACGAATTTACCTCAAATGCAAGCTTTAGTTGGTCGTAAAAAGGGCGAAGGAACTTGAGCGGCTTTGGCACGGATGTCATGGACGACGTTGCCGTGCGAATCTCGCGACGCAACAGTTCTAACGCCAGTTTTTTCACGCCGTCCTCTTCCGCAGGGTCACACACGCGATTGACTGCAACTGTTAAGTCCTCTTTCAGCTTGCGATCTTCCTCAGACTAGAACGATTAACAAATCAATTGGCGTTAGTAGAGAAGTGGAGGGGAAGTGAAAACAAAAATGCCCATTTGGTTTGGGTTTGTTTCTTCAGTCATCTGAAGAAAGGAGGGGAGGAAGATATGAGGGTAAAACAGACAGCAACGCACCAGCTCTTCTTCAGCAGGTGGTTCATCAGGAGGTGCGTTTTTAATCGCCTCATCTTCTGCATTCTTCTTCTTGTCCTCAGGGTCTTTCGTTGGCACCGCCACCTGCGCCGTCTCCTTCATCTTGGCTCTCGTTCTCGTATTCCTCTTCTCGAAAAAAGAAATCCAAACTTTGTGAGGGTCCAAAGCTCACCACAGCCCTTTTTCAGCCAATCAAATTACTTTATTAATCATTTTTAGCGAATAGAAATCGTATGTAGTGACGAATCTGAAAGATCCAATCCCTAAAACAAGCAACATCAATGTTCGGGACAGGTCGAAGAGCTACGATAGTACTGTTTACATCTAAATAGAAGCTTATCTACTTGGAAGATGAAGAGACACACAAGCGGAACAAATGGGCAAACTGAGCGTGACATCGCACCAGAGAATAACGAAGAAGTCGAATGCCAAGCCTTCTGCAGCTGCTGTTGCTCCTGTGGCAATGTCAATCGAGCAGTACAAGCGGAAGCAGCAGGTTGAGGCAGCAAATAGACGGAAGCGCGGGTGTCGTAAGGATGACCATGCGGAATACACAGTGGAGCAGAAGAACTACCTGGAGCACTGTGTGAAGAAGGATATGGATCCAGACACTAAACTACTCAGTGCGCTTCGGTAATTATATAGGGTGCTCACTTGCTTAGGATGGAACAGACTACTTAGCCTTTTATTACTTGGTGGTGCTACGGATAGAGAAGACAAATTTTTATTGAAGCTCGATTGCTTTGGAGAAGAAGAGGTAGGGAATGGATTGAAGATATTGATATAAAACACATAGCCTGACGATTTATTGCTCATGCAGCTTACAGCGCATATGGATTTTCTTCAGAAATGCACTACTTGTTGTCAAATCTCTCTCTCGTTGGGATCGGTGGCAATTAATAGAGGTTTATCTAGACTCGTGGTGACTATTGGTCAGATAACTCTGATTGCTTGAAGTGTTCATGTATGCCTCTAGATTTGCGTATCAAATTTGATCGCTTGGGTCTAAGAAAGGCTCATGCATACTCCAAACCGGGTGCTTTTGCTGTCTCCAGGTGTGTTATGTTGTAATGTTTTATCATTCGACTTAATCTTTATGTACTCCATAATTCACATGTGTGCATTTAGATCTGCTTGTTTGGCTGCATATAAATCTCAGCACTTGCTTCGGCTTCAATTAGTTGGGGTCACATTACCGCCGAAAGCGTATTCAATGCTGGCAAAGGTTCTCGGCAATGTTTTTTTAGTGTAAATGGGGAATCACAGTTTGGTCTAACGACCCAATGGCTTATGAAATCATACTAGGCTCTACTCCATTGCAGCTTCCTAGAGCACGTTAGCCTGGCAAATTCCAGTCTCAGCGACGCTGGCATTGAAGGTAAGTAAGACAGCATCGCCTTCAATTTAGAACAAGCTAGCCAATAGGACTTATTTTAATCTTTTGGAGTACAGCAATCGCCGTCGCACTGGGGAACTGTGTACGCTTGCAGCAGCTCATCTTGTCAGGCTGCGAGCTCACGGATAAGGCAAAACTACATATTGCCAAAATTATTACAGTACGCTATTATGGTCAATCTTTCGCAATGCCATCTCTAACATGTCCTCTGCATCTTAGCTTCATGGTGTACGAAAGGATGAAACTGTCTGGAGTTCCAGTCTTCGTGGCCAATCGGTCGCGACTAGCACGACCCGACCAGAGCTTCTGATGGATCTTTCGCAGAATGCACTGGGAGACGATGCAGTCGAAACGCTTTGTAATGCGCTATTCCACGACAAGTGGCTACTAGGTGTGTGCCAATTGATAGTCGTGTCTGTGCAATGTAGAAGAGTCTAATGAGATTGTGTACATGGCCAATTATACACGTTTGATCAAAAGGACTAAACCTGAGCAAGAATCGCATCACTGGAAGAGGTTTAACACTTCTTGTGGACACACTCACCCAGAGCAATCGCACGCTAGCAGTGCTCACAATCAGCAATTTGAAAGAAGAGCGTAAGTAGAAGAACAAAACTCACTACTCCTTCTTCCATTGCTATGACGACTCATGCTACGGTATGCGTACAGTCGACAAAACCATTTTGCGCAATCTAGCGACGCTTTTGCTGCATCGTAAGCGACACCTCAAGCATTTCGCATCGGAATCGAGCGAGAAACGGCTTCTTCTGGGTAGTTTGCTCTTGGACTGGGGAGTGGATCGGGATTTGGTCTTGGAAATTTGCCATGAAAAGTCACGATCGCGCAAGAAGAAATCGTCTCGCTCACCTTCACATCTGCGACAAACAAGCAACAACAACGACAATGAAGAACAAATAGATGAAGTAGAAGACGATGAGGAATACGACCATGACAGAAGTGAGTTTGAAATGGAAAATCAGTATCATCATTTGAGTCATTACAAGAACAATCATAAGCAACACACCACGACCAGCTCGAGTCATATTCAAACAGTAAGCTACCTACCGGTAGACATATGTCATGTGTTAATCGTATAAAGTCGGACTTAGCAGCACTATATGATCACAGATTGAGTATTTACTTGAACGGCTGAGTTCCCTTGAAGCTGAGCAAAGAAAAATGCGAGAATACGTGAGTCGCGTAGAGGTGCGAACAGCAAACCAAAATGACTATTAGTATTCTAAATATCAAAAAGACATTTATCTTTCGAATGTCCATGTAGGCAGAAAACCTTCAACTTCGACAGCAAATCGAGGAGCTGGAGTCCAACAAGACTATCTCATCTGTGGAGGCCGAGATCATCGAAAAACTGGAGACGTCGATTACCTCACTTGCTGAACAGGTCGAATTCTTGGAGCAAGAGAAAATTGCCCGCGTAGAGGAACTGAATGACTAAGTAGGAAACCATCATATCCAGGTCCTTCCCCAGTTTCTAACGCGCTTTCGTCTGCAATTATAGCTCTGGCGTAGGAAGACTTTTCCAAAGCAAAGTGTCATATCGACATCGTCCATAGCGCAGCTCAGCTATTTGCTCGAACTGGGAACCTGTCACAGTAAATAATACAATAATGTAAAGAATCGAAAAGAGCAACAACCAGAAATGATTTAAAAGAAAAACATACCTGAAGTTGGGGTTGGGCAAGAATTCGTTCCCAACCCACGTATACGAAATTCGATGCTCACTCAGCCACGTGCGCAAGGCAGCCTTCCGTTCACGTGGTCCTGCCATATTCTCTAGATGGTCCCGAAAGAGGTCGTTCGTGACCACACAGCCATCGTTCATACCTGCATATTGAATGCAGTACGAGTCATCGTAGTCTTGAGGTGGGGTTGGAATCAGCAACCCTTCGTCTACCATTTGCTGCAATAGATGAACGTCATCCGGTATTTTCGCAGGGCTGGCGTCCTTGCCAGCATCAATCAGACGACGTCTACTTGCGACATCATCATATTTAAGTAAATAATCTGGGGCAAAGGCGACTACACGGTGACCCAGCCGCGCAAAATAATCCAGCGCTAAGCGGATACCCAAGCAAGAAAATTTTTTGTTAAGTCCATGCCGCATGGCCACATTCGGTGCATCAATGACAATCAAGCATTTCTGGCTCTGATCCTGCTGCAACCCCACTCGAAACTCCGTATGCTGGGTACCAATCGCCATGATCGAAGCAAAGTCCGACGGTGGCAACTGGGACGAATGGGTCTCTGGGTTGACTGACACTATAGAAGATGATGAGCTTTTAAGGATTCCATTAAGAGCTGTTGAATACTCAGAGCTCATGTTATTACTCCCGATGGGTTGCGAGATTGTAGCCTGTGTCGTGACAAGATTTGACAGATAACTTTCGTTATTGTCATCATGGGTATGACTTGAATACTCCGATGTATCATCTGCTCCACAAAATTCACACACACCACCAACAAACTCGCTCGTGTTGCAGCACAACAAACAGATACGTTCCTTTGTACTTGCGCCAAAATTGTCGTTCAAGTCGCTTAGTGAGCGAAATTTGGGAACCGTGGTCATGTGTCTGTCAAATACACTTTCTTGTGGCACACCATCGTTCCTCAATAACGCGAACTCCATGCACGCTCTTAAAAAGCGGGATACACGCGTGTTTAATAGTTTGTCACCATGCAAACTGTTACGTGAAGAATCCTGCTCGGGTAAATACGAACGCGTTGCCACAGAGACGGACGCTTTATCACATGGAAGAAAACCAACGAGCTCGTCATCTTCGGGTAGTGTTGGAAGACGATCGCATTTGTTTTGATTCGTTTGCTTTGACAGCCAGCTATCAGCCAACAAGCTACTTGATAAGGTACACATCAAGGTAAAGCAGCATTTTCGGAACTCCTTCATTGTCGGATCGGCCATATTAAGAAACCACAAGTGCACACGTAGCCAATCCGCAAATATGATGATGGACGGTAGAAGCATCTGTAAGACGTCCTTCATGACTGGAGGCGGTGTCGACGGTGATAGTGCTATTATGCATCGCTTCATCGAACACATCAGAATAGTGAACCCCAGATTCAGCGCTTTCTTTGTATTTTCATTGTCCTTCCACTTTGGCTGCTCTTGGTCAAAATGCTCTCGCGTCAGCTTTTGCTCATTCATAGTGTTCTGCTGGCCAAAAGTACATGAGCAATACTCCATTATGCAGGGGCACATTGATCTAGAATAAGTATCAAACTTACCTGAGAGTTATGAATAAGGAAGATGACTACGCATATTACTTGGGTCAGAGTGGTTTCAATTCTACTTGCCAATGTCTTTGCACTTTCGCAAAAGAGCACATCCTGAATATTTAAAAGCTGGTGTAAAACCTGCACCGTCAGCGTTAATTCTGCCTTCCATTGGTGCATATCACTGCCCGTAAATAGCATATGCTGACAAGATATCATAAGTGCACGGAAAGTATCGATTATGTCTGTCGGCGACGCGAACTGAAGCAATCGATGTGCCTTTGTCGCTTTACCTCTCTGCAGCGCGTGCAATAAATTCTCTTGAGACGCGAATGGTGTCTCACACGCCAGACTACGTACGTACAGATACAGGCTCTCAAGCGATTGCTGCTTGTACATGGCAAGTAATGCAAGTTGATTGTACACTTTTCCATTTGTAGGCTCATACTGCAAAGCTCTTCGGTAATATCGTTCTGCAATCGACCAATCGCGTTCTTTGCGAAATGTCCTGGTCTGTTCATATCGTGCTAAATCACCAAGAGCGATGAGTGTCATATGAATCGAAAAACAAACTGCACGCTGTCTCGCGGATGAGTCATTCCCCAGCTGACGTAGCATCTCCGTCAGCTTCATTGACAACTCGGTGTAAAATTGAGTACTTGACGCTAAGGTGGTACAGAGAGCACTAGTTATATCGTCGATGGTGCCATGGTTACAATTCGTGCCGATAATTGCGCCAGATTTTTGTTCGCGTGGGATCGGAGATTGCTCTGACTTACGCAGGCTACGTTGGAGACTGTCAATCTCTCGGTACCAGTTCATCCACAATCGTTTGTCGATTCCCTAAAGCAACAAACAGTGAGGGCGGATGAGACTCCAAACTCTTCACAAAAAAACTGCCGCGGCATGTACTGTACCGTTTTCTTTGCCACTTCCGGATAGTGTATAATAAGCTGAACACACACAGTCCGAAACTCAGTGTGGGCATCATCCCCACTATATATACGAATCGGTATGTACACTATAAGCAGATGATCACTACAAAAAAGCAAATAATGAGGGTCGCAACTTACTACGATGGTTCCAGCATTGATTCCAATTGCGAGACTCGTTGGAAAAGCTCTTGTGCTGTCAACAACTTTGTTGTTGATGAAAAATCGTCGGATTCTGTTCCTTCAGTTACTCTTTCCTTCGGATATTCAGTTTTGATATCTCCATCCTGCTTTACATCGCGTCTCGAAAGCTTGACACGCGGCAGAGCGGTAGCCGGTGGTGCCGCTGGAATTCTATGTCGTGCAGAGTTAACTAAACCTCCATCGCGTGGATCGATCTCATCTCTTGAGGAGAACGAAGGAGGGTTTCTTCTTTGCAATTCTTGCTGCTGCTTCCGTAATTGTATCTGAACAAACACGGGAGGTGTCGTGCTTTTATTTTTTTGGACAGCAGCAGAAGGACTGGTCTTCCTTCTCTCGCGGTCGGACATTGAATGAAATGGTGTCCGCTGTCTTCTTTTCGTCGCTTTCGTTCTCTCTCCTGTTCTTCCGGGTACACTGCATTGCTTTAGCAGCGGTTGCAATTCCGATCATCCACTAAACAGCACAGCATGAAGGTGATTGTACCACAAAAATGGTACACTACACAGGTTTTATTGGCCAAAAAATGCAGCCCCTGGTTTGTTGAAGTCACAAACGCATGACCACCCGTTTGGCTTCAATACAATCAAATGCTCTCCTTCAGCCTTGTGCTTCCTTTGTCGTTAATACACTGCATGTGGTGGTGGCAGATGACACTAGCACAGAAGCAAGGCGAACTTGGGTGAGTGAAGGCGACTTATTACGCACAAGAAACAATGTGTGGAGAGTGGCGTCACGGTCAAACTTACAAACTGCTGTCCAGTACTAAATAATTGTGGAGACATCAGTGATGCTCTAGAAGAGCGTATGCATGGTTGATACTACTCGCTTTACCACGGCCAATGTAACTCCTTATATGGTGGTGAATGTGCCCAAAATTAAACCGATCATAATCAGATCCACACACTAATACTTGCCTCCTATTCAAAGTCATGAAATGGAACCGGGCCTATCAATTACTACCCGTTCCATGAAAGAAATACTATATCTATGTTGGCTTGCAAACAACATCACATAAGTATGAGTGCTTCGTGTGGATTTCCGTACGCATGTCAGAATAGAGTGCACAATTGCTGTTAGCGCATACAATACAGACACACGCAATTGCATTATCACCCACATAGTTCTGATAAAACTTGAATCATTTCCAGCCAAGCTTAATGAAAGTCAAGTTCTAGAATAGAAGCTCATGATTGAGCGATTACATCAACGACCGATTTCTGTGTTAATGAGGCAATGAATCCGATTACGTCCAATTGTGCCTGCGTAAACCAGCGAACGCGCGGTGAAACTATTGTATATGGAATCTTGTTTCAACGAATTGAAAGGGGGGGAATGATGCAATCAGTCACCCAATTCAACATCATAACGTACTGATCTCATCACCGGGAAGAGATCGATTAGTAGATCAGTTACCCAACATTCCGCTGATGCATCAAAGATGAGTGTTGGTCCTTGAACTGACTACCGTACCCACTTGTTCGTGTGATTAATAATCACGTTTTGATGCATAAGCAATCACAGGATGGCACTTATTGCATCTCTGTCTGTAGTTGTTCTACATGCACGACAGTCCGATGTACTTGAATCCCATCAATAAAGCTCATTTTGCAATTTGCATCTCACCACTCAAGCTATAACATTGTCCAAGTAACTCGATCAAACAATGAGCGCCTTCCCCAATATCAAGCTCACCTACTTCAATGCCGCCGCACGTGCTGAAGCGGCGCGTCTGGCCTTCTATGTCGGTGGTGTTCCATTCATTGACGAGCGTGTCACACCTGAGCAATTTGGTGCCATGAAGGAAAAGTTACCATTGGGTCAACTGCCCATCTTGGAAGTGGATGGACAGGTTCTAACGCAATCTGAAGCCATCTTTCGATACGCCGCTCGGCTAGGTGGCCTGTACCCTGTGAATGCGCCACTCGCGGCACTCAAGATCGACGAAATCATTTCTGCATTCGCCGAATTATTATCGCAAATGGGTAGTGCGCTTCGAGAAAAGGATCCTGCGGCGAAGAAGGCACTTCGAGAAGAATTAGCCACCGTCATCATTCCTCGCTACGCCACCCTGATTGAGGCGCGATTGGAACAAATCAAGAAAAATCCCGTTCTTAACACAGAGCAACTGTTTATTCATGAAATCGTGCTTTACACCTTGGTGAAATGGTTGCGTTCTGGGATTCTCGATCATATTCCCACAACTGTCGTTGATGATTACAAATTGATCAATATTGCTGCGAACAAAGTGGCTGAGAATGCCAAGGTGAAAGAATGGTACAGCATGTCACATACTACGCCGAAGCTCAAGCTGACTAACTTGGCTCTTCCCGATCGAGGTGAACCCGCTCGTCTGGCGTTGTTCATTGGTGGTATCCCATTTGAGCACGAGCGAATCTCGGCTGAAGAACTACAAAAACGAAAACCGTCTCTGCCATTCAACCAGCTCCCAGTGTTGGAAGTTGATGGAGAAGTGATCTCACAGTCGCTGGCGATCCTGCGCTACACTGGCAGTTTGGCTGGCCTTTATCCAGCGAATGACCCATTTGAAGCCTACAAGATCGACGAAGTCTTTGTCTTGATTGACGACATGTACAATTCTTGGCGACCAGCCTTCCAGCAAAAAGACCCAGCGAAACGGTTGGAGATCTTTAATGGTCTGTCGGAGACAACCATCCCAACGATTTTAGGCTTCTTGGAGAAGCGTGTGAGTGCCTGGAGTGGCCCATATGCGACTGGCTCGCGGCTGACCGTCGCGGATCTTGCCATCTATTTCCTCGTTTCTGGGCTGAAGAGTGGGCGTCTTCAAAGTATTCCGGTGACCATCACTGAGCCATTCAAGCGCCTAGAGCAAGTGCACGACAAAGTGAAAGCACACCCTAAGGTTGTGGAATGGTATGAGAAGAACCCTTTGCCAGTCATCCCCTAATAGGTATCAGAAAGAAGACATTGAGTCGATATCGCATTGCGAGACTATCCATTTCATGTTGCACACCTTGCATATCTAAGCTTGCGCTTTACCTGACTTACCGTATTGCTACATAATTAAATCCAAGTGAGTAATACACGTTTCTATTTCCATTTTTTTCATTTACAGTCGTAGACACCATAAAGGAAACATTTTCACACAAAAAAAATAATTGAGCTGTTCAAAAAGCTCAGGTAAAACGACGCTGATTTCAATTGTTTTCGCTCACATCATAGGTTTGTGCATTGCAGGAGCACGTATCAAAAAAATTTATTGGTACAAATTTAACAAGCAATCCGCGAGCCAACGGTGCCAGTTTTCAGTTGTTTTCCTAAACTCAAAAAATCCGCAACTGCCTTTTAGCACATAATATTTTGGCATAGGATAGTTTTTTATTTGTAATGATGAACAAAGCAAACAGCGTTCAAATCGAACTAGTGGTTGTCGAGTAATTAGCAGTCAAAGATGAGTATTCGCTTCCATTTTGGCATTGTTTTAGCTTGATGGTCATCGTTTTTATTTCTTTTGATTCATAATTCGTTTCATATATGTCATTTACCCTAACCATATTGAATAAAATGAGCTCTAATATTGTCAAGAGTGTTTGTCGTCCAAGTAATTTGGCGGCAATCTTCGAGTTATTGGTGCAATACTGTTGGTGTCTTAAGCCACTCTTCAGCACTTGAGTTCCATACTATGTGCTACAGAGTATATCATTGGACAAAAATGGTATTGTGGTATTTTTTATGTTCTGAACGACCTTGAGAATCGCAAAATCGATGACCATCTGACAGAAAATGCAAATTTTGTCGTACCAGTTCTCCTCTCTGGATGCTACGACTTGGATAATAATCACGGGAAACAAGTTTTCTTGGACGGATCTGTTTCGAACTGCCACACATTTTCGTAGAGCACGAATAGCGGATTTTTTGGATTTTGGCCAACCTAAGAATTAGGCTGTTTTTGGCTCCCTTGACTTGCGGATTGCTTGTTAATAAAATATTATTTATAATTGATAATTATTTTGTGCTTATTTATCATACATTTTATTAAACAGGTAAGATAGCAATTTAAATAGCACCAATATCCTATTTTATAGTGTGCTATTTTAAAGCTGTTTATATTTTATCAAGAGTTAATTGCACTATTATATAACTTAAAATGAGCATTAATTTATGCAACCAAGTGCGTAAATAGCCTCATTTTTATAATTTACTCTTTATTCTGTTGGTAAATCTCAATTGGCTCAATTCAACCGCGTCTTTCCTTGAAGTCACAATCATAAGCCACACACCGAAACATGCATGATCCATCGTGTGCAAGCAACGAGAGAGAGAACAGGCGAAAGAGACGCTTACGATGACCAGCGATGCACGTCATTCGGCGATCACGAAAGCTTCAGCATGGAAGCAAAGTACAAGTTGACATGTTACGATGATGCTACAACACTTCACAACGAAAAAGCGCATCAACTTGCTGAATGGAAGCTAAATAGACAGAGTTGTGGACCTCGTATCATAGCTGGATTTCACTCGTCACTTCGAAATGCTACTGATCAGCGTGATATGCTACTACATATATCTTGATCGTCGAGTGGTTGCAATTTGTCAAAGAGAGTGATATCCTGGAATTTGAGCACCTACGTGGTACAGCAATGGTAGTAAGTACCCACAGTAAACAGCGCATGTGAGTTTCAGGTTTGCTTTCTTTCCTCGTTGCCGATGCTGGTCCAATGTGGTCGCAATTCGCGTGCAAAAAATTCGACTTTCTTGATCTCGTTCTTACTCGCAAATGCACCGAAGAAACATTCTGGTGGTGGCTTCCATGAATGACGAAGTGGGATGCTAGCAACAATTTTACGTGTAGAGCCTAAGTCCAATTGTAGAGACTCAATGTAATTCGAAGAGCTACCACGATATGCGACAATAAGTTTTTCAAATGGCAGGCGATGGGTTGATTCCAATGGCGTAACGAGCTCTCCATTTTTGCATATCTTGAGCCAATACCAAGTGTCATGGTAAGAAAATCCCCATTTTGGCAGAAGATTTTGCAGTATGAATGTGGTATATTGCGGCTTGTTCGTCACCCAAATCGCCAATACGCAGTGATCTTCCTGGACAATTGCTGGGATATCGATCTTCAATAACTCCTCGTGGTGGAATGTGACGTATCGCTTGCCTCGACCAACGCTATTATTCTTCCACGGTGGATCCATGACGATTAAATTGTATCTGTCCAGAGTAACATGACTGAGCTTGCGAACATCCCCCAACACAAACGTCGAATATGGTGGCAACACTATCCTTGTCGATGACGAGTCCACACGAGCGAACTGGATGAGGCCCGTCGAATTTTCATGCAACGAACCGCCTGTGATGAGATGCAGATGCTCTTCTACTTGTAGTTTCGCTTCGGCTTCGACACTAACGTGCAAATTAATAGGCAGAAACTGGGATAGAGAGAAATTACGCAGTACATCACTGTGCGCGGCTTTGAGTGCTGCTAATAGTCGTTCATCAACGGGAATGAACTTCCCGCACGCGATCAGCTCTGCGAGTCGATCATCGTCTCGCTTCCGTTTCTTCGTGTTCTTCTTCTGCTGAATCTGTGACGTCTCTGTCTTAACACTGAAATACGATTGTGACGGGATCTGTAGCGAATCTGCTCGGACGCGCAGTTGACCGCGATAATATGCATTCACCACGCTCAATGCATTTACGCATATACTCATTGCGCATGTACTCTTTGCGCATGTACTCTTGAGGTGACTGGATACTAGCGAATTATTATACCGTGGACAGTTTAGTACACTTCCTTACGGTAAAATTTTAGTGTAGCGTGATGGATCTGATTCAGATTTTCTGTTCCGATGGCTACCCATAAGGAGAATGACGATGCATTTACCGCCCATGCCGCGCGTTGCACACAGCTCCTGCGCGAAGGTACACCCAGTGCCTATCGTAAAGCGGTGGATACAGCACATGAGTGCTTGCGACTGGACAAGACAAATGTCGTTGGCTACGTTCTGCTCGCGAAGGCGCTCTCAGGAATGAAGAGCTACGACGAAGCCATCGCCTGGTGCAAGAAAGGTATATTGGACGAATTGAATTGTCGTGTCCATTTATATTTACTGACAGATGATTCTCCCAATTACCAAAGGATTGGAGATTGATCCAGAGAATGGAGATCTTAACAGACTGCTGCGCGATGCGCGATTGGCAGTCCTGGATAATTTGTTGGACGACGATGAAGAAGACGAAGATGAAGATGAGGGTGAAGAAGAGCAGCTAATGATCAGAGAAGAGATAGTCGAGCGAAGACAAGAGCATAGAGAAAATCGGACGACTAGCGTTGTTGTGTCTACAGTTTCAGTGGGGAACCAGGAGCAGCGACAACATGAACGTTCGCTGCGAGCGCCTGAAGTAATGTCCCAAGCTGTGGTGTTTGAAGAGAAAGTAGAACAGATCTTGCGGCGTCTCGATCTACACAAGATCACGCGAATGGCGATGCTGTATGTTCTTATAGAGCTGTTAAATCTTCGTAGCGTGGTCATTGGTCTGTTGCTATTCGCTGGTGGATTATTGGTGCATGCCATCATGCACCGCCACAAGTTGATGGCAATATCCATTGTCGTGCTCTGTCTATACCAGTCAACGCTGCGAAAGAAAGCACAGAAGTATATAACTGACTGGGCACACACATCGACGGACAAGATAGGGGCTTTGGCATGGGCACCAAGACTGATTGTAGCTGTACCTATTGCGATGAAAATCTTTGGTCACATGAAATTCATGCTGTTTCTTCAGCGAGATTGGGCACTTTGCATGATCGTGTTCTTAGTAACGTCGGCGTTTGTCGCTAACGGTTTTCGCGCTGGCGCAAGTCCTAGAATGCAAGAGTGGGGCGAAGGAAAACGATTAAAGTTCGTGGCGTATTCAGTGGCAATCCTCTACTGGGCTGGGTGGCGTGGCGAAGTGGCAGATACCTTCCGTCTGCTAGCACCAGCACTCATCGATGCCGGAGGAATTGTACTTAGCTCAGTGTCTTCAGAAGAAATTCAGCTCGTGTGTCGGCGCGCGTGGACAAGACTCTACAATGAACTCGCAGAGGATATTCAGCAAAACGTTGAGTTTGACGCGTTATTTTTCTTCGGATTGACCAATTGGGTGATAGATTACTGGCAGCAACCGACCAACTTTTCGCTAGAGATGCTGACGAAGATGCTTGCAGATGGATTTAACGCGCTAGAGAGACGAGCAGTGCATATTTTTCGACCTGAAATCCAAAATTTGGGTAGTCGACTTACAGATATTAAGGCTAACAGTGAGCTGGCCCTCTTGGTTGAATACTTGAAGCAAAGCATAAACAATATTCCACCGTCCAAGTTATATGCAATGATAGGTAAGTAACGAAAATCTGCGCTTTGAATGTTGTCGATTACGCTGACTATCTGGATGTTGGTCGGTAATAGGCTTGTTCTCGAAGCGCTGTCCTTCGTTCAACGTGTGTGTCTTGCTGGTTGTGTTCTATGGTGTGATCTCTGTGCCATTGCTGCCTTTCATTGCCTCGGAAGCGAAAGATGCGCAGATTCTCTATGATCTCTATGTAAAAAACGAGTTTGCCTCCATGGATGGATTGGAAATCCTACTCTTGGGCTCACCGTTGCTTCGCGTATGGCAAAACCTTAAGCGGTGTGTGTACTGTCTTGAAGGAAGCGTGACGTTGACAAAAGTTGTCGCGACCGGAGCGCACGTTCTTACTGCGGCTACCCGTCTAAGGTTGTTGATCGGCTATACATACGTGAACTATGGATATTGCATATTGTTATCCTTTGCTAACACTAGAAAATGTGTGGTATGATTGTTGCTATAGTCGATTGGCAGTGTTTGCTGCTCGTGTGAAGAAAGAAGGATTGCTGGCCAACGCACAGGAGTTGCCCGATCATGTCGCGCAAGCATTTCTCATTTCAGAAAATTCAAAGTATGACCACATGCGACTTGCTTGTGTAAGATTCCACATGAAAATTCACTAACACTGATGGTTTCTGTATGACTACCTGCAACAACTGCAGTGTAATTATCGATGGACTAAGGAGCATAGCTGAAAGTTCTCATTTTCAAGATCTGAAGACATCGATTGGAGATTGGTGGCATGCAAAGAGAGCGAAGGAAGACAAGCAGGAGTGATATAAAAGGATCTGCATGGCATGCGGCTCATGTGCCCTGACCTGAACATACTTGATTTTGTGTATTGTTTTGAAATCCAATTGTATTTAGAAATAAAAATATGTGTTGGTGGGGCAGCTCTACTACTAGTATATTTACGGCAAGCTATCTATCGGCACCAGAAAAAGAATATGCAAAATACATGCAGAAAATGAAGACAAACTCTATGTGAAATGGATAGTGGACGTTGAGAACTGACGCAGTGATTGGCGGCTAGTTGGTGTGCAGCTGCACAGATGATGAAGCTTTATATCCATCAGTTGAATCGTCGCTTCTGGTTAAAGCGCTTCATCTCCACAATGGCCGAGGACAGCGGCTCTTCGTTGTATTCCATTGAGACGCCCTTGATCCATGGGTGCTCGAGGGCTTGCGCAGCACTGTAGCGCTCATGAGGAACGATATTCAGCAATTTTCGAATCAAATCTTTGGCTGCGTGAGACAGAAAAGATGAGAATGCGGACTCATATGACTAATACGAAATGACTGCTGCGAGTTACCTTCTTCTGAGACGTTCGTCCAGTATGGATGAGGAAATTCCAGGATACCGGATCTGATCTTACGATAGACCGATTCCAGACCCGTTTCGTCTTCCATGAACGGTGGAAAGCCACATAACCTACATGAAGATACGCATGGTGTACATTAATCATAATGTCCATGCGTGCATCTCAGCATGTGATTCTGGACGTACATAATATAGACAACAACCCCCAGACTCCAGCAATCGACTTTGCTGTCGTAACCTTCACCATTCAGCACTTCAGGAGCTATACATTACATATACACAAATATGGTTAGCCGTCGATGTATCCGTGCACGCTATTCTACTATCAACTCCTTACCAACGTAGTAATCGGTACCACAGCTTGTATAAGCACGGCCACGGGACCGCGCGTCATCACCGTCCTCTTCCATGATCTTGGCAATGCCGAAATCGCTCAGCTTAATGTTGCCACTATCGTGACTCTCCAGGAGAATATTCTCTGGCTTGATATCGCGGTGGAGAATGTTGCATGAGTGCAAATAGTGCAAAGCACTGAGTACGTTCGCGACGATCTCTGCAGCCTGACGCTCCGAGTAGACACCCACGCGTACGATCCGATCAAAAAGTTCACCACCAGTAACGCGTTCCATGACCAGCAGTAATTCCTTATCGCTCTCATACACTTCTTCAAGACTGATGATGTTCGGATGCTTGACACGCAGCAGCACCGTGATTTCATCACGCAGTGACTTCTTCTTGACGCAGAGCGCCTTGTTGATCACTTTCACGACAAAGATCTGCTGTGTCGACTTACGGCGGCAGAGATAGACCATTGAAAATGCACCGCTAGAAATGTATATAATACATATTCAACCCATGTTAAATGTCATTCACATCTCATTTCGAAGTGTTTGGAACCTACCGGCCAATGATGTCACCCACATCATAGAGTGAATGGAACATTGCTTCACCATGTACATCGGTTAGACCCTGCGTGACCAAATGGTCTTCTTCTTTCCGGAAAAACGCTGACAGTGGTGGAGCTACATGATGGACAAGTTGAGATAAAATATGGACACATCGTCAGTATAAAAAGCTGCCATAAGTAGCTGTCGATGAGCAGGTACAGACCCTGAAAGGCTGCCATGTTCTATGTGTGTTGTGGAGATGGAGGTGAGGTGGAGCTGTCGACTGACGGTAGGATATCAAGTGTGTAGGACCGCTCGAAAGCTTTTCTCTCTTTCTCTGCGACAGCAGCAGCAGTGGTGGAAATAAGGACAGTTGCTGAATTTACAAATCGCCCGATCGACGAATAGACGAGTGTGTGCGTTCTGCACGCCGTCGCTCCTTCTTCTCTCTACTCTTTTTGGCGTCACTTCTTCCTCACGATCAGATGGGTGGCAAGACAGGTCGAGTCCTGAAATTGCAACTTACTGCCTCATCAATACAAAAAATAAAATATTTCGTTCCCTCATGGATGCCATAACTGTGAATTTGCAACTCTGATAATCTGATTCAATAAAATGGGATCAGAGTGAGAGCATCTTGGTGGAGTAGGGGAAAAAGTAAACTTGATTATAACAACATATATGTAATTATCTCAATTATATTTATTATATAAAATTAATATTTCAATACCTTGAGATAGTGACATTACTGAGATACTGAAACGCATCCGATGTCCCACTGACGCCACCAGTCAAAACGACACCGCTGGCTTCCTTTCAAAATGGGAATCTAGCAGAGATCACTCCTCGCAAAAAGATGCGCAGCATGCACTGTATCTATGTATCTGACATGTGGACGTGTTTGTCATAACTACGAAAGTAATGAGCTGTTCGACAGCCAGGATGAAAAGAGAGAGAGGAAGAAAGAGGGTGGACTGGCGAGGGTGGGACGTCCTGCCATCGGGTAACACCATCAACGGCACGAATACATGTCTGTTGTCCATCCAGTGCGAAAAAGAAACTGCCAGTTTCACTTCCAACTGGCTTAAAGGAACTTCAGTCACTTATGGTCATCGAGCCATCAACGCAAAGGAGAATATGTCGCTTCCATTTGTAATTTTTCATGGCTTTCGATGGGTCAACGACAATATCGTTGTTACTCTTCTTGGTTAGCTAGTTTTCAGTCCAACTAGACCAATCCATGGGATACTGTGATGATTACAATCGATACGATCGAGAGTGCAAACGTCAGGTATACCCAGCCGTTATGACTAAAAGGACTGGCAAACGGATTTTTCTTGCTGTGCGCTGGTCCGAGCGCCACGGATGTTGTGTGTTTGGTAAATTCTTTACGTTGTAGTCGTCGTCGTAGCGAGAGCACTAGACACGCCGGGACGATCCACTGGATGCCCAGACCAGCGTAGGCACCCGTAAACCCCACAAGCATCGATACATCTTCCGTGAAAAAAGCCACAATCAGCGGAGGTAAGATCGCCACCAATGCATATGCATGGCGTGTGAGAAATGCTACCACGCCTGTGGTTTCTGGCTCGTTCGAGTGAGTCTGATCTTCTTCATCATCGGTGTGGATGTTGTGTATCAGCGTCTTGAGGTTCTCGCGTAACGTGATCGCGATCAGCGGGAAGTTGGCACTACATTTTATGATTTAAGAGGTCAGATAAAGAGCTTGAGGTCGTAGCAAGCGGAAGAAGAGCAGTAATAACGTATTGTACCTCAGCGTAAACACTGGGAACAAGCTCAAGAAGTATGCTACAAAGTGAATCGGATAGTCACTGAAATTGAGAGTGTAGACATCCTGCAAAAGTAATGATCACATTTAAATTAATTATGTAACCAATTATTAGAAAAGACACCGCAAGAGCATTTATGATAAGAAACACTCACATCGATTTCCTCCGGATGGAAGCGAAAGGTAGCCGAGGAACATAGCACGAAATACACACCCAGCACAGCCTACCACAGGCAAGTTGTAAAGAACAAAGCATCAATACCCCTTTATGAAAATTGCTTCTGTTTACATACATACCACAAACGCCGAGGCAAGCACAACGCCCACTTTCGACTTGTTGCTGATGGGAGCTACGAGACCCGGAATGCTACATAATAACCGTCAGAACTTTAGCACACTTTCTGCGGCTCATGAAAGCTATTCACACATTATGAACGGACCTATGATGGCACATAAACGAGTAAATGCAGACCCCAAAGAAGATAGGAATATTTCCTGGTTTTTCATCTGCGACCACATCAGAAATGCTTCTTCCTTGGCCGTGTATGATGCCAATCAGAGCTAGTAAAACCATTAAACCGAAAGAAAGATGGCGGATCGCTGTGGTCACGAATTGCAGTGTGCGGGTCTTCTGCACGTGACCGAACGCGAAGGGGGTGAGGAGGCAACCGAAGAGTAGCACGAAAGACTTGTATAACTCCGAGCTGTTCATTTGCTCATTGCATCGCCACACGTCGATGCCAGCCTGCGGACGTGGGCAGACGATCTCACGTAACGATTTCGGGACAGCTATGGCGGATGGAGACAAGCGTTAGCATATTTCACCTATAAGACAGTCTATGTTAAGATAAATTCAGCTTACCAACGGCATAAATCGCTAGATCACCGTAGAGATACACGATCGTGCACGCATAAAACGCGATGTTACCACGTCGACTGAACAGCATGTGCGCCATTTGTGCCAGCTCCATCTAGAGGAATGCACACATAGAAGACAAAGAAACATGAGGTCCATCTTGACATCCTACTTTACCGCATCTGTAGTACACTCTTTTTTTTCTTCAGTTTATCATACCTTGTTGGAAAGATTGAAATCCAGCTCCTGATTGGGATTCTTCATTCGCAAATTCTTCTCCAATTTGTCTTGTTCCTATCACAATAAGGACACGATACACATCCATCCATTAGTACACCATCCTTCAATTAGCTTTGTGAGAAAATCCCACACAGTTCTGCAAAGATGGACTTGGTTCACCACCATTAACGGCATGAACTCGGCACGTGACTCGTCTTCTAACATCTCTTCCACCTCACGGTCGACGCCAGACAACGGCTCTGTGACTTTAGAACTCGGACCTCGTGTACGTTTCTTCAGTGCATTTGCGCCTGCGATAGATTCCACCATGAATGTCGCTGTCATGTAGCTGGTAAACGCCAAGACTGCAAGTGCCATGGAGCCGTAAAGCAGCCCCACCTAGCCGTTTAACATCAGCCATGCCATCACTTTGATCATGGAACATGGAGAGACGAGTAGCAATCCTACCTGTGCGAATGCATGGGGAATGGTGAGTGCGCCGGCGCCGACGATGAGATTAAAGATGAACACGAAGCCTGTGAGGGGCGAGTAGCTCCCGATGTGGAGATCTCCTCCCCCTGGCATATTTCTTCACTTGCACCAGAAGAACAAAAATGAGACTGCTATTGGAACATTCTTGACAACCGAAGGTGAGTGATGATTGGTTAAAAATATGTATTATGTGTTGATTGTTGGCAACGAATAGAGTTCTTTTGTCATATCATATTTGATGCTGAAGAGGTTGCTGGTTAAAATGGATAACTTGCATGCACTGATGGCACGGTTCCTGTTGACGAGTGGGCACTTCGTGGCCATGTGCCTCGTGTTGATGTCAACTACATCCACAGATATACTGGTAGGGACTGAAGTGATTAAGATTTGTAGAATTCGGAGAAAAACTCATCTGTGACACGCTGGAAAGGGTGCAAGTTGCTTGGCGTTTCTTGCGTTCTTACTGGCGGGCATCAGCCTTGTCATGGGCATAGAACTGTTTGCACCCACGGTAAGAAGATATGGAAAATATGAGTTGATGTACACTATTATGTTTGTATCTACTCGTGTGGACTATATAACAAAGCAGAAGACAGTCATTCACATCGTCGGCCATTTCATCGGTGGTCTTTTGCTCTCCAGAATGATCCTTTACGACTTGAAAGGCACGTACATCTGGTAAGACGAGATCCAAACGATATCGCGCAGACAAGCGTCAGGGATAGATGCATCTTACGCTTAGTCACACCTGAACAGGTACGATGTGCTTCTGACCCACCTGCCCTGCTCAGGTTGCACCCTCGAATCGCTTGTTCAGCTCTTCCTCATTAAAGGCCCACATCACAAGTATTAAGGATCAATGTGAGCACCAAGAGTTTGTAGGAATATGTTTTGTACTTTCTTCTTTAAGAAATAAAGGCAAGCGAGCAAATAGTTTTGTTCATCTTCTCTCAATATTTTGACACTAACGGGGGATGCAGCTAATACGAAGTTCCTTCTTCAGAACTCAGAACTTAGGCAGCATTCATCTTCTTCATCAAGTTCAAGGCACTGCCATTTTTGAACCATTCGATTTGTTCCTCGTTGAACGTGTGGTTGACCGTGATGTCGAACGGGCTGCCCTCTACTGGGGTAACACGAACGGTCAAAGGCTTACCAGGTTGGAAGTCGGTCAACCCGATGATTGAAACCTTGTCGTTACCAGTGATCTTGTCGTAGTCGGCTGGGTTAGCGAAAGTCAGAGGGAGCATACCCTGCTTCTTCAAGTTCGTTTCGTGAATACGAGCAAACGACTTCACGATCACAGCACGGCCACCAAGGTGACGAGGCTCCAGCGCAGCATGTTCACGAGAACTGCCTTCACCGTAGTTTTCATCACCAACCACAACCCAGCTCACACCATCAGCCTTGTACTGACGAGCAACGGCAGGCACCTTGTCGAACTTGCCAGTAATCTGATTCAAGACGCTGTTTGTTTCACCCGTTTCAGCATTTTCAGCACCGATGAGCATGTTGTTCGAGATGTTGTCCAAGTGACCACGGTACTTTAACCATGGGCCAGCCATACTGATGTGATCAGTCGTGCACTTGCCCTTAGCCTTGATAAGCACAGGCAGGTTCTCGAAATCCTTACCGTCCCACTCATCAAACGCCGAAAGAAGAGCAAGACGTTCACTGTTGGGGTCAACGTTCACCTTCAAGTCCTTGCCATCAGCTGGAGGAGCCTGGAAGGTTTCCTCACCAGGGTCGAAGCCACGTGGTGGGAGTTCCTTGCCGAAAGGAGCTTCAAACTTGAATTCCTTTCCGTCAGGGGTGGAGATGCTATCGGTGGCAGGGTTGAACGTGGTCGAACCAGCAATGGCGCAAACCGTCACAAGTTCAGGAGAGGTGACGAAAGCATGCGTGGCTGGGTTACCATCGTTACGCTTGGCAAAGTTACGGTTATAGGACGTGAAGATCGAGTTCTTTTCGCCCATCTTCATGTCCGTACGGTTCCATTGGCCAATGCAAGGACCACAAGCGTTGGCAAGAGCGGTACCACCGGCCTCAAGGAAAGTATCCAAAATACCATCACGGGCAATGGTTGCACGCACTTGTTCCGAACCTGGAGTCACATAGTATGGTACCTTGAACTTTAAGCCCGCTTCGTTAGCTTGCTTAACCAATTCAGCACAACGACTCATGTCTTCGTACGACGAGTTCGTGCACGAACCGATGAGACCCGCACTCAACTCGGTAGGCCAGCCATGCTCTTCGCTGGCAGCTCGGAGTTCGTCACCAGCTTCATGGCCAAGATCAGGGGTAAATGGACCGTTCACCATTGGTCGCAAGGTGTCCAAGTTGATTTCAATAAGCTGGTCATAGTGAGCACCTTCATCAGCACGGAGGTTAGCAGAGAACGAGTCAGCAGCCGAGGCAATGCCGCTACGCTTGGTGGCCTTCAAGTAGTCCGCCATGCGTTCGGTGTAAGGGAAGGTAGAGCAAGTGGCACCGATTTCAGCACCCATATTACAGATCGTACCCATACCCGTGCACGAAATCGATTCCACACCAGGGCCAAAGTATTCCACAATAGCACCAGTACCACCCTTAACAGTCAAAATGTCAGCAACCTTAAGGATGACATCCTTGGGGGAGGTCCATCCCGACAGCTTACCAGTCAACTTGACACCAATGACCTTAGGGGCCTTCAGTTCCCAAGCCATACCAGCCATGACATCAACGGCATCAGCACCACCGACACCGACAGCGCACATGCCAAGACCACCGGCATTAGGGGTATGGGAATCCGTACCAATCATGAGACCACCAGGGAAGGCATAGTTTTCCAACACAATCTGATGGATAATACCACTACCTGGCTTCCAGAAGCCCATGCCGAATTTGGCACCGGCCGACGACAGGAAGTTGTACACTTCCTTGTTTACGGTGTTGGCTGTGTTCAAATCGGTAGTAGATCCCTTTTCAGCAGTAATCAAGTGATCGCAGTGAATGGTCGTGGGCACAGCGGTTTTGGGCAAGCCCGACGAGATGAATTGCAACACCGCCATCTGAGCAGTAGCATCCTGCATAGCGACACGATCCGGGCGCAACTTCAGGTAGGTTTCACCACGTACAGCCTTTTGGTTGGCATCATCCAAATGGCCGTAGATGATCTTTTCCGCGAGCGTCAAGGGCTTGTTATTGGTGTTCTTGCGCACCGTGAACAAATTCTTTTCGATCTTTTCGTAGGTTTGGTCAATAGTTGGGCTACCCTTTGGGTCCAACACCGAGAGCGGCACAGGAACGCCACAGCTCGAGGACATAGACGCCTTTAAGGCGGAGGAGCGGAGCGCCTGACGCGCAGAGCGGGCGCTTGTGGACACTGCGTACATTTCGGTTCCTCTTGCGCTTGCTTCCTTCCACGGGAGATCTCAAAATGACCACTCGTTTGGCAAAACCAGATATAAACCCGAAGATAAAAAGAGTAAATTACAAGATGTCGCCCCTCCTTCTGGCTACGTCAACCCGGCCATGCTCTGGCACGTCAAGGTCTCGGACGGATTCCAACCACACGTGCAACAACCAGCCCGTTTTTAACAAAACCCACCTCCCCCCCTTTTTCCTGGAAAAAAAAGTTGCGATTGCTCTATCGCTCTTTTCAATCATCAACTTCTTAGCCGAGCTTCTTTTGTGCGACAGTGCTATTTTCTATCTATTGTATGGAAACAGAAACGTTCTTTTACTTTTTTCTGGTGATCTATTTTAACATTGTTTCATTATTATGCAGCAGTTTTGGTACTCGTAAAATACATAGTGTATGTAAACCATGCGTAACTTATGATTCTGGGGGTCATTTTTGTCGTAATTTATCGTTTGTAGGGTGGAGGTCGGGAGAGAGAGAGGGTGAATACTGGTGGTGTGGTCAATCATCTCCACGTGCCTATGCTGTGGAGTCATCGTTTGCAGTTGAACCAGAAAACAGATGATTGGTCGACGTAAAACTGAAGTGGATGAAAACAAGATTTGATTGGTAGATAATTACCTTTACGTCTTGCACTCACTTGATTTGGATATTGCGTATCATCCCCAACATAACGTCAATTGTAATATGATACTGTTTTTAGACAAATTACCGAAATACAAAACGGCCCAGTAATAAAGTAAGATATTGATCGACTTAGAGAGGGTTTCCTTTTTAGGAGAACAACTTTTTTGGCGCCAACATCTTTCGCGCAATTGCCTTTCACGATCGTGGATTGGATTGAAAGATTGCTACGTTAGTGCATGTGAGAACGTCGATGCATCTCAAGCAGGTCATCGTGTGCGGATTTCGCAGCTATAGGGACCAAATTACCATTGAACCGTTCAGCAAGGAACACAATGTCGTCATTGGTCGCAATGGTACGGGCAAATCGAATTTCTTTGATGCCATTCGCTTTGGGTTGTTGGTCTCTCGATTCGCGAATCTGCGGCCGGAGGAGCGGCAGACGCTACTACATGAAGGATCGGGCAAACACGTCATGTCCGCGTATGTAGAAATCGTCTTTGACAACAGTGATGGTCGTTTGCCGGTGGATACGGAGGAAGTCGTACTGCGGCGGACCATTGGTGTCAAGAAAGACGAATTCTTTCTCAATCGCAAGCATATCACCAAGAGCGACGTGATTCACTTGCTTGAGAGTGCTGGCTTTTCTCGCTCGAATCCATATTACATTGTGCAACAAGGGAAAGTGAATGAACTCACGTTGATGAAAGAAAAAGACCGATTGGAACTCCTGAAGGAGGTTGCTGGTACAAAAGTTTACGAAGATCGGCGATTGAAGTCGCTTAAGCTCGTGCAAGAAACCCAGAGCCAACGCGAGAAGATTCAGGAAGTGATCGCATACATTGAAGAACGATTGCAGGAGCTTGAAGAAGAAAAAGAAGAACTGAAAGAATACCAACAATTGGATCGTGAGCAACGCGCACTCGAATATACCATGCATGACAAAGAACTACAAAGTGTTCGGATGGATCTCGAAGCCATTGAACGAAAGCAAATGGAGGAAGCTTCTATCTCTACAGAGCTCCATGACAAGCTGGTTCGCGTTCGCCAAGAATTAGCACGATTGGAAGCTAATCGGCTCACGAAAGAACAAGACCTCGCTTTACTCCTCAATGAACGCAAGATCATTGAAAGCGAGCGTAAAGGGCTCATGGAGACACGATACCAATTAGAACTGGAAGTGAAAGAGCTTGAAGATCAGATTAGTACGGATGAAGTGAAACGAAAGATACTGAAAGACGAAATGAAAGGAGTGAGGCGGGATATTAAGTTAAAGCACCAACAACTCCGAGAAGAAATTCTTCCAGTGTACGAGGAGGTAGAGAAACAACACGAGGCTGTAACAAGAGAACTCCGGGAATGCACAATGCAGTCTGATCAGCTTATCGCAAAGCAAAGTCGCAAAAGCCACTTCAAGACTCAAAATGAACGAGATGCGTATCTGAGGCACGAAATTCAAGGCATAGAAAGTCTCATTCGCCAAAAGAATGCAGACATGAAGGAGCTGAAGAAGTCACTTGATGCGCTTACTCAATCAATCGATGATAATGAAAAACATATCCAGCGACAGGGTGACGAACTTCAGCAACATCGACGAGTTGTTGATAGCATTGGTTCCCAACTCCTGCAATTAAAGGAACAACGAAATGCATTGTCGGAAGAACGTAAGGAAAAATGGCGTTTAGAAAATCAAATGTCTTACGACGAGCGGAAGTTGATCGATCAGTTAAATCGCGGTGAAAGTGTGCTACAGAGTACAATGTCGTATGACGTACGCCGTGGTTTGCATGCTGTGCGCGAAATGAGTGAGCAGGGTCGAATTCAGGGGATCTTTGGGCCACTAATTGAACTTGTGGAACCAATGGATGAACGATTCTGTACGGTAACTGATGAAGCCGCTGGAGGCTCCCTCTTTCATGTTATTGTTGACACAGACGACACAGCAACAAAGATTATGCGCGAGTTGGAGAAGAAAAACATGGGTCGCATTACCTTTCTTCCGTTGAATCGTCTCAAAGTCAACGAGCATATAGAATATCCAAAGAACGACGATGTCGTTCCTCTTATGGACAAGCTGCGATATCCCCATGAGGTTCGGAAAGGCGTTATGGCAGCCTTTGGTAAAAAGTTATTATGTCGTGATTTGGATACATGCGTTTACTACGCTGAGCAAACCAACATGGATTGCTTGACTCTTGATGGTGATATGGTACATCGTCGGGGTGCACTAAACGGTGGTTATAAAGATCCTCAGCGTTCTCGAACCAGGGCGATGATGGATGTTCGGCGTGCCCAACAGGAATTAAATGATATTAAGGAAAGAGCCAAGAAGATTAAATTTGAAGCTCAACAGGCTGACCAACGTGTTGCCAACGTAATTGGAGATATTCAGCGACAGGAAGCAGAAAAGCAGCATGCCATCTCTGTGTATCACCAGCTTAATGATGAATGGACGCGGAGAAAGGTGCAAGTTGAACAAGAAAAATCAAATTATTTGCAAAAGAAGCGAAACATAGCGTACCAGGAACGAGAGATGCAGGAATTGGTGGTGAAGGTAAATGCACTTCGCGCGGAACTCGAAACGTCTATGGAAGATACTCTTACTCAAGAGGAACAATCATATCTTCATTCTCTTTCTACAAAGATATCGAAGTTGCAAACTGAAGAACGTGCGCAAATGAGTAAATTGGAGGAATTACGTTTGAAGAAGGAGGGGATTGAGACGGTATTGAACCAGAACTTGATAAGGAGGCGGGATGAATTGACGAAGCAGATCGGAGAGGAAGGTGTCGAAGAGCTGGCTGTCAGTGAACAGGAGGAAACCTTTAAAGCCAAGAAGCTTGATCTCGAGAACGCCTCAGCTTTAGTGGATGAAAATTCGTCTTTATTTAGAGAGATAGAGCAAAAAATGGCAGCTTTGCAAGATGAAATTGCAAATGGAAAGGCCCTCACCGAATCTCTTCAGAATGAGAATATAGCACTCAATGAAGAAATCCAACAGGAAGCTCGTCAATCCGAGAAGATAATCAGCCGTCGCCGCCGCCTGCTGCAAAAACGTGAAGATGCCTTGAAAGCTATTCGCGAACTGGGAACATTACCAATTACTGAACTGGAGAAGTTCAAAGATCTACCGCTTCGTGATGTTATTAAGCAGTTCAACAAAAGCAACGAGAAGCTGAAACACTACAGTCATGTGAACAAAAAGGCTCTGGATCAATACGTGAGTTTCAGCGAGCAACGTACGACTCTCCTGAATCGCAAAAAAGAGATTGACGAAGGCTATGATTCTATCAAGGACCTGATTGACGTGCTGGATAGGCAAAAAGACGAAGCAATTTTGCGTACTTTCAAGGGTGTATCCATGCATTTTTCTGAAGTGTTTCGTGAGTTGGTGCCAACTGGTGAGGGTAAAATGCTGATCATCAAAGCTGATTCCAATCAGCCCGATCGATCACGCACAGTTGATGATACTCAGGAACTCAACGTTGATACTTTCTCCGGTGTTCAAATTAAAGTCAGTTTTCGTGGTGAAGGTGATTCATATTTGATGCAACAACTGTCGGGCGGTCAGAAATCTTTAGTGGCGTTGGCTTTTATTTTTGCGATCCAGCGTTGTGATCCTGCTCCATTCTACTTATTTGACGAAATCGATCAAGCATTGGACGCTACCCACCGTGCTGCTGTGGCAGATCTGATCCGCCGTCAAGCCCACTCTGCTGATAACCCTGCTCAGGTATGCTCACTTGGTTAGCATCATTATATCACCCTGGAAGATTGTTACCTAATTTGTTGAACCGTTTGTTGTGTGAACTTTAGTTTATTACGTCGACATTTCGCCCGGAATTAGTCAACATTGCTGATAAATTCTACGGCATTGGATACCAGAACAAAATCAGCAACGTTTACTCGATGTCTAAGGACGAATCACTCGATTTTATCAAAAACATTGCTGAAGAGGAGGTAGATGGTGCCGACAAGTAAGTCGGACTTAGTCGAACAGGTTATTGTCGTTTTTCTTTATGTTCAACTACCATCAGTGCGTATTTACTATTAATCAACGGTTATCGTATCATGATCACAAACGCTTTTTCTATATCCAATGCATCGAAGACAGTGAATGTACTTCCAATCTATTTTGCTGCTTTCACGCGCTTGCCGCTTTGGCGCAAACCAAGTCTCTCTCTTTCGACTGCTTGTTTGGATTGAAACGCTACCTTGAGATCTTCCAGTGCCTGTTGAGTAATCTTCCACTTGTTTGCTGCTTTGGTATTTTGCCAGAAGAAGACACTCGTGTCAAAAGACGCAATTCGCCATCGTGTTGTCCGAATCTGCTGTTTGCCTTCGCAATATCCATGCTCTTTCTGTGGAATATGCAGTGTCGTTTGGTTATAGCGACTTCTGTTCAGCTGTTGCCATCCCTGAAGAAGCATTTTCAGTAGCACCATGAGATCACAGATTGACGTGAAAGCAGAATACACACCCTCACCTCCGTTTCTTTCCACGCCGGGATGATGATGATGAATCCTAATGCGTTATCAGTAGAGTCCAGAAGAGCAGTCATGTGTTCGGCCATCCGCTTAATAAGCTTTGGAATAAATGGAGGATTAGCTTCGAAGCAGCTATAGCACGTCAATAGCAAGAAGAAGCAAACACGCAAGTGCGAAAATCAGAGCAAGCGTGTTGACAGTGCCAAGTAAAATCGTAACGTACCCAGAGCGAGGAGTAAAATCGAAGAAGCTTCCGACACTTCCGAACACGAAATCAGTGTCTAGGAACGCACTACAAAAGCGTCCGTAGCGGCAATTCAAGGGCGACGCAAAGCATTCCATCTTGCAGTTAAAGTGCTTCAATAGGACGTCGAAACATTCTTCATTTAGTGCAGCCTATTGAAGGATGAACAAACAGTTAGCATCAACACAGTACTCTCCCGGGATTATGGATTGTTCGGCATCGTTCATACCTGAAAACCACCACCATCGAGCGAGTCATACCGCAAGAGCAGGCAAAAGAGAGCATCTTCGAATTTTCGTTTCTCTTGTGGTTTGCTAAGTGACACCTGCTGATGCCGTGCATATAGCGCTTGGAGTTTCTCATAATGTGCCTTGCTGAGCTTCACGGTGGAGTTCCCGTACGTCAATTGCATCATACTTTCCCCCACTGATGTCTTCACGTGCCTTTTTCCAACGCTAAATTGCTGTTGATTGAATTTGAGCAGTAATCGGTCGGCTTCTTTCGTCAATTCTTTGCATTTCTTGGTGGCCCCAGAGTGAGTGGCTCCAGCCTTACGCAGCTCTTCATAGAGACCGCTGTAATCACTGGCAGCATGTGGAATTAATGGGTCATTCTGCTGAAACCAAGACAATTAATATGACATGAATACGCTTTGAGAGAATGCGTGATTATTTTCTTGTACGAACCTCAGCGACGGTCAATTTGGATGTAAACTGCCAAGTTTCGTACGTCGAGTTGGGTAGTTTCATGATACCCATTTCTTCACTTGCGCGACGAATCTTTTGACAAAGCAAACGAACGTTCTGTTGTCTTAATATCTCCATCGCAGGATTGCTCGTTATAATTTTGCCCGCTTTGTGCGCCAATAGCTTTGCATCGTGGTCGCTCAGCGACTGCATCACGTTCGAATTCCAGATACCATTGCCGTCACTGGAAGTACCAGTTGTATCTGGTGCGCTTCTCTTTTTTCCACTAATGCTAGTCTCACTATCGGTAGCTGCATGAGTTGGAGGTTCAGCTGTTGGTGTGTTGATGGGAGCGTTACCCGTGGCTTTTGCCATGGACGCCAGAATCGCTTCCAATGGATCCGCCATCTTGTTATGACCTTTTGATTCTTTGACCCATCCTATTGACGCTTTTGACAAGCAAAATATTACCGTATTCATCCTTTAAAGTACGAACTACTCCGATAAGGTTTTATTATCGATAAGTACGATTTTCGTAACGATTGGCTCTGATACGCCAAAGGCTCAACGGCACAGGTTGCTGTCATCGCCCATGCACATTCCTTCCTTTTCCTTCCAATACCATGGGTCACCGTAAGTTCGAAGCTCCTCGCCACGGCCACCTCGGGTTCCTCCCGAAGAAGCGCACCAAGCACCACCGCGGCCGCGTACGCAAGTTCCCTCGCGATGACCAGTCCAAGGCGCCGCATCTTACGGCCTTCATGGGCTACAAGGCCGGCATGACGCACATCGTGCGTGAAGTCGACCGACCAGGCTCCAAGGTCCACAAGAAGGAGATTGTCGAAGCTGTGAGCATCGTCGAAACTCCTCCTATGGTTGTGATCGGTGTCGTTGGCTACTTGGAAACCCCACGTGGTCTGCGTACGCTCACCACTGTCTTCGCTGAGCATCTTAACGAAGAAGTGAAGCGTCGCTTCTACAAGAACTGGTACAAGTCGAAGCGAAAGGCCTTCACCAAGTACGCCAAGAAGTACCAGACCAACCCGGCCGACATTGAAAACGAAATCAACCGCATCAAGAAGTACTGCCAGGTTGTGCGTGTGCTCGCCCACACCCAGATCCGTAAGGTCAAGCTTCGCCAGAAGAAGGCCCACCTCTTGGAAATCCAGGTCAATGGTGGTTCGGTCGCCGATAAGGTTGACTTTGCCAAGAGCTTGTTCGAAAAGCAGGTGCCAGTCACCGCTGTTTTCGCGCAGGACGAGATGATCGATGTCTGCGGTGTCACCAAGGGTCACGGTTACGAAGGTGTGATCACCCGTTGGGGTGTCACCCGTCTGCCCCGTAAGACCCATCGTGGTCTGCGTAAGGTGGCCTGTATTGGTGCGTGGCATCCATCGCGTGTGCGCTTCACGGTGCCACGTGCTGGTCAACACGGTTACCATCACCGTACGGAGATCAACAAGAAGATTTACCGCGTTGGTGCTAAGGGCGACAGCAAGTCGTGCATGACGGAACAGGATTTGACCGAGAAGGATATCACCCCTCTTGGTGGCTTCCCACACTACGGTGTGATCAACGAGGACTGGCTCATGATCAAGGGTGCTATTGTCGGTACCAAGAAGCGCGTCTTGACGCTCCGCAAGTCGCTCTTGGTGCACACTAAGCGCTCGGCTTTGGAAGAGATCAAGCTCAAGTTCATCGATACCTCGTCCAAGTTCGGTCACGGTCGTTTCCAGACTTTGGAAGAAAAGGCCAAGTTCATGGGCCCTCTCGCGCGTCAGAACCGTGCTTAAGTTGTGGGTATCGCGCCTATTTCTTCTTGAGTGGCTTGCTTAACGTCGCATGCATGCTTTTTTATATGCGTGTATGTGTATTGGCTTAGTTAGCTGAGAGAACCAAAGCAAAGATGGAAAGGAATATATTGCTTTGATCAGAATTGCTTTTTTATTACGTGGCTCTTTTTGTCCTTATTACTCAAACACGAGTCAACAACTACAGAGACACACTGCTGGAAGTATACGCAACATTTACACAATACTGATCATGCTCTTGACGCTTGATTACCTCACAAAATCAATGCATAAAGCGTTTTCTAGCCGTTCCTTTCGCTTTTTTCTTTTCTACTTACTCCTTCTTCTTCTTTTGTCCCTGCACCGGTTTCTTGACCAAACTAAAGTCGAGACGGACGATGATCATGCAGAATACGAAAAATGCCAAGAAGCCCGACACCAACAGCAGCGGTTCGTGCAGCATAAACATCTGTGGAAATTCGAAAGTAACTTCAAACGGGACATTATGCGCAGCGATGATATTCTTTTTCTCGATGATCACGACTGGTCGCCCCACGAGTGGCGTGTCCAAGTACGTTTGGCGTTTGGTTTCCGTAATGGAGTCCACTTTGAACGGGAAGTTCACCTGCACGTTGGTGCTGCCCTCCGGCAAGATAATCTTGAGCGTCAAATCGTCGACTGCAGCTTTTTCAATCGACGTCGAAAAATCCATTTCCAACTTGAACTTGTCGCCCGAGCGCCTCAACACTGTGTGAGTGGGCACTGAATAACCCATGTACCACTGGTTTTTCCACCCGCCAAAAATCGGGAAACGAGACTTGAGCATCAGCTCCTGGCTAGTGCTGGTTGGTCGCAGACGAGAGCTCGAGACATTGCCGATCTGGTCGCGGTAGTAGACGTTCACGGCTTCTTTGGGTAATCGCGCCTGGAGTTCATGAAAAGACGCGCCACGCTGGCCATGTATCGAGTAATCAAGGCGAGAAAAGCTACCTTTCAATTTGGCGCCTGTGTGCACCAGATCATAAACCTCTTCCACCGACACTCGACCCCACATCGACACTTCAATCTCTCGCGTCAACTTGGAGATCGTCACAAATGGTGAGTTGTTCTTGAAATGTACACGCAGATTTTTCGCGTCGGTGAACGGCTGAACGTCCGTGTAAGGTCCGTACGTAATCATTGAACCTTTGCGCGACACTGGTGCAATGTCTGTGAAGCTCTCAACGTTGCCTGATGGCAATTTCACCTTGGTAGTCTGGGTTTCCGTCACATAAGGTGAGGGAACCAAATGCACATCTTCAAAAATCACCAACTGGTCTTCATTTTGTGAGATCTCTTCCGGAAACGGCGTTAGTATGCGCGTGAAGTAGGCGGTCAGCTTAATGGTACCAACTTCACCCTTGGCTACATTGTTTGTAAGCACTACAGCGTATTGCGCCACCTCTTTGGTCGACGTGGGAGCTTCCACGACTTCGCAAGGGTTCTTGCCACATTTCGCACTCACATGGGAGAGATGGCGATTTATTTCATGTGGAAATGCCACAACATACTCATTCGTGTCCTGTTCCGCGTCCACAAACTCGAAATCTGTCTGTATGCGCACGACATGCTTGGTCAAATCCACCGTCCGTTTGATCTACAGAGCAAGAACGTTAGTGATCTCATTCGATGCAGCAAGATATCGAGTATCCATGGATATCATACCGATTTATTGATCACTGCAGCTTGTGTCGCTGATAGCATGCACACCGCCACCGCCAGCAGCGCGAACGTCTTCATCATGAGTCCACGTGGCTGCGTCATGATCATCCTCTCGATCGATTCCGAATGGATCTCCGAATTGAAGGGGGAACTGAATTATCCGGATGTAAAGTCCATTATTCGGATGTAGTATACAATTTTCGTATATCAAAATTTTTTATGTTATTTGATTGGCTATAATTAATTTAAAGTGATTTTATTCGCTGAAATGGGTTTTGAGGTCGCTTGGCCATCCGATTTGAGCTATTGGATCTAAAGCCACGCAGTACACACTCGCTCTGTCAGAAGGTCGAACATGCTCCGCGGTGTCTCTCGAAGCGCATTGCGTGCCGTCGCGCGCCGCCACAATGCGGCCCCTGCTGCCAACGCTCTGCGTCTAAGCCAGGTTTCCTTCTTCTCCTCGGAACAACCAAAGGACGAAATGGCACTCACCCCAAAAGTGCAAACGGTCCTTGACCAAATTCTGGAACTCAACATGGTGGAAATCGCCGAACTCTCCACTGCGATTCAGGTGCGTTGTTGTACATATTGCATAATATGAAGAGCTTCTTGGATGATTTGAGATTGCAGAAGTTGCTCATGCTGATATGCGTTTGGTTACCAAATCAACAGGAAAAATTCGGCATTCCGGACTCCGCGTTCTCTGTTGGTCTCGGTGGTGGTGGCGGTGCTGCGGCCGCGCCTGTGGTAGAAGAAGCAAAGGAGGAAAAGACGCAATTTGACGTGAAGCTTGCGAGCTTCGATGCCAAGAGCAAGATCAAGGTCATCAAGGAAGTGCGAGCAATCACGGGCCTTGGCCTGAAGGAGGCGAAGGAATTGGTGGAAGGTGCACCAAGTGTATTAAAGAAGGACGTGAAAAAGGAAGAGGCCGACGAGTTGATCGCCAAGATGAAGGAAGTTGGTGCCGTGTTGGAACTGGAATAGAAAAGCTGCCCTTCCCTGTTTTCACATTTGTAGCCCCTTCCTACCGTTTCCTCTGGTTTTAGAGCTTCTTAATTTTGTTCTCTTTGTAATTTGACAAAGCAAAAAGTAATCAACCAAAAGAAACACATACACATATAATTATATTTACGCCAACAGATGCGCAATGCTGGCGTTCTTCTCTCTTTTTGTGGCAGTTTGAGCGTGTCTTGATCAGCTGATTCAGTGACAGACAGACCATACAAAACCAGTGATTGTTTCTTTCACCCAATCATCAGCAGCTTAACACAATCGGAGTGAAACAACAAGTGAGCGGGAAGATGGACACGCTCAAGTCGCTGATCAACACGAACAAGAGCGGCAGCGAAGTGGACGCACGTCATAAGCGCTGTGAAGAAATGCGTGAAGAGTCCATGACCAAATGTAAGTGCTTCCTTTTGCCTGTCTTTAGGATAATATCGTGTTGGAGTAGGTGCTCTGTTGTAACACGCTGTACTACATGTAGGTCCGCGGGTGACGTTCCTTGCCAGCATTATGGAGAAAATGGGCTGCAAAATGGAGCCAGGCTTTTTCTCCAGTGTCGAATGCGAGGGTCAGATCAACGGTGGTTTCCATCTCGATGAAGACAATAAACCAGGCGTAAGTTTATCCACAGTCTATCAATGATGTTGGATGGGACTGATATATTAGACTTGATCGTGTAGGTGGTGCTATGCCAGAACCATATTCAGGACCAAGAGTGGATGGATCGCACGCTTACGCATGAACTTATCCATGCCTACGATCATTGCCGAGCTAAGGTGGACTGGAACAATTGCGAACATCACGCCTGCAGTGAGGTCGGTTGATTCCAATACATTCACGTCCTGCGAACAACCAAGTTGTTGATGGCGTTCTTTTTGTGTGTATATCATTGTAGATTCGAGCAGCTGCATTAAGTGGTGATTGCAATTGGAAATACGAATTCTTCCGCAAGAATTTCAACATCGACAAGCAGCATCAGGTACAGCTCCATAAAATTACGTGCGAAAGAAAGCGCTGGCATTTCTTGCACTTACGATTGTGATATGTAGATCTGCACACGAAGACGAGCAAAGCTCTCAATTATGCACAATCCTGCATGCAAGGGCAAGGTATGAACCCATGCAGTACTTCTTTCCTCGTCCTTACGCCAAGAAGTCTTTACTATGATGTCACTCTGTTCTTACTGCTATACCAGGAGGATGAATGCATTGACAAAGTATTCGACACGTGCTACCGCGACGTGTCTCCTTACCGCGAAATCCCCTAGTATAAGCAAAGCAGCGCAGTCAGCAATAACACATGCTTAATGCTTACATGCGAAGAAGATTAAGTGCATGCTTAGACAGAGCGTAGACATATGCAATAGAGATCCATATTCCGTTTGTCGATGTGCATGTTCTGATTGGCTCAAAATCGAATGCAAAACGTAAGATTGGTCAATTCGTTATAGACCAGTGGAATGCAAATGGAGGTCACGCAAGTCGTCTCGGCTGAGCCGCCGCAGCATAAGAAGCGCAAGGTGGAGCGGCGCATGAAGCTCCGCAAGACTGCACTATGCAAGCACTTTGATAAACCCGGTGGCTGTCCGTTCTCGGACTGCAAATTCGCTCATGGACGGTAGGTAGTGTAATAGTTGCGTCCAATCCGGTCATTATCTTATCGATTTATACTCTTGATGCCCACAATGCGTGTATGTATTGATGGATGGACAAACGTATGACTAGGAGCGAAGTAGCAGATGGTGGGAATTTAACGGTTGCGGCGCAACGGAAACTTATCCGCGAGCAGGTAATAGCGCGTGCGGAGGGTCAATTCCAACCAACCAGAGATGTAAATGATCCCACAGCCCCACGGAGAGGCACGATGGTATGTGCACAACCAGCTATTCATGCAAATTCATCCATATCAATGGCTGTCGGTGACGTGAGTCTACCTGTGCCGCTGTAGATCGAGCGGTATTACACGGAGATGTACTCATGCGATATGATGGGCCAGCCCTTGGAAGACCAGTATGTCCACATGCACTCGAATCGTCTCTGTGTGGTGGGTGTAGCAGCGTCACACCCACTTATGAAGCAAGAGATCGTAGCAATCGAGTTCTCTCCCAACGTGCTTGAGAGCAAAGTCAGTGGTAAGAAGAAGAAAGGTGGCCAGTTCCTACTTCCCGACACGATTCTCTGCTTGGTGCACTGCAAGAACGGTGAATCGTATACACTTCGCAGTTGCATTCGCGGAACGTTGCTAGAGGTGAATGAACGATTACTGGATCAGCCAACGCTGCTTCAAAATAAGGTAGGCCGATTTTGGTTCTCATAGATTGTATGTCGAGAAACCAGCATGATGTAACCAGCATTATGCTCCATTGTTTGTAGCACTTGTCCGATGGATATCTTGTCATTGTCCAACCAAAGAAAACCGAAGCGGTTGAGATTCAAGAATCGCTCCTGACCAAGGATGAGTACAAGCAGTATCGATCCATCACAGTCATGGAACAGCCAGCAGCGTCATCTGACGATCCTGTGCAATCATCTAATGCAACCGAAGCCGTACCTAAGGATAGTTCTGCAACAGCAAGCAACAATATCGGTAAGATAGAGGAATAGTCGGTATCAGTAGTCATGGAGAAATTGTGATACGCGACTCAAAAATAATGCTTGTTTTTATGCCTTCCCGTCTGTGTTCTTCTTCCTAATTACAATATCGAGGAGTGTTCGCATGAACTTCGACATCTCTGATCGTTTGAAACTTAATTCATCCTGTTCAGAAATAGAGATGTGTGATCAGATAACTATCTCTTGGTCATGATATCGAGCGATTGAACCACGTACCCGTAAATATGAAGGCAATTTAAAGTCCTTGTTTGGGGACTCGCTGGGAAGATACTCGATTTCGTCCTTCTCGTTGAAGGGAATGGCCATTTCAAAGTGTAATTGTTTTCCTGTCGCCGAATCCGTCGTTGTACACGAAATGTCTGTGTAATCGCCTGCATCTACGTCTTCTTCGTCTAGAACGTCCACTAACCGAATGTCTGTACAAGTTACCAAGCGATACAGATCCAGCAACTGCAATCACGCATGTGACAATATCAATTAGTACACTGAGCCAAGGCAAATGGAGTAGGTAAACTCTATCCAGTATCACATACTTTGTTCGCTTGTGCCAATTCAAGATTTTCCTCAATCTCTTTAGTTGCTAGATGGGGACGATATGGAAGAGATTCTTTAGTTTATATTACCAGCTGACGCAGAAAATCGATAGCGAGTACGTACCATTCAGTGCTGCTGTAGATGCTGATGTCAACACAACCTGATCATCTGGTCCTGTACTCCTTTTAAATTGTGCCACCTGCGTTTCCAGATCTCTGATCCGTCGACGCAGACTCTGGTTCTCTGCAGTCACAACTGCTCGCTCGCGTTGAAGTGCATCTAACCTATTACGTCCATGCAATGAGTAAGTTGTCAGAACTGACCAAGAACTAACTTTTGATAGCATGGGAGTGGCCAAACAAAACCTTACTGCAAGGTAGTCTCAGTTCCTAACGTTTCCACGTCTTCTTTCCGTTTGACTTGCTGCGCTGATAAAGCTGCGACCTGCTTCTTCAGCTTCGCTACAACCTGTTCATATGTTTTCTCCTTCTGTCGCGCAAGCTCCTTCACCTCTTTCAGCAAACGCTCGCTCTCTGTTTCGCGCAACTACAACAGCAAATCAATAGAATTAGTAAACACACTACCACATATCGAGAATAAATACAGATCCAACCTGACTGAGGTCCTTAGACTTCTTCTTCACCGTCGCGGTGACGATCGCGTCGTCGTCCGAGTTCTCCGCCGACGTTCGTTGCTTTGAGCGCTTGCTCGGATGCCCTGCCTCATCGTCGCTGCTGTGTCTGTGTTCGTGCTTCCGTTTGCTCTTCTTCTCCTTCAAAGGGTTGTTCACGTCTTTCGACGCCGTTGTCTTCTTCTTTCGCAGAGGACTGCTCACATACTCCTCCGAGTGATCGCCGTCCGTGGCTTGCGCGCGCAATTCCCGCATTTTCCTCGTGTGAAGTGGGTATTCAAACTGGGACACGGGACAAACCGCTCACAAAAAAACCCAACTTGGAATTTTGAATAACCCATTCCAATCTAGACTGAACTATTTAGCTTTCTATTCGCTAAAATTCATCTCATTTTTCAAGTCTGATTTAGTTAGAGCAACATTTATAGGTTAAAATGGAAACTTGATTTAACCAATTTCACATGACAGTAGCGATCTTCCTGCTATTATTACTAGAGAAGGCTGGTCTTGCACATGACCATACATGTGATGCCTCAAAACCATCAACGCTCTCGGCTCTCTTCGAAAGGAAATACACCATATCTACTACTTTATTGAGCTCTGCTTTTGCTCCAATATTAAATTAAGGATCTTAAATAAGAAGCCTACCGCCCCAAGGCGGATAAATAACACTCGATGGCCTTATCGTGACACCCCTGGTCATAAAAAATCTTCCCGAGGAGTGCCACCCCAGCGGCTGTTGGTTGCAACGCCACGCTGGTCTGACATGCTTCTTCCGCATCACTCAGTTGGCCTAATTTTAATCGACACTCGGCTAGCATATACCACAACGTGGCGTTCGTGCACTCTATAGCCACGGCGCGGATCAGCTCGAGGACGGCAGCCTGGTACTCCTTCTTTTGGATGTACGTTCGACTGACGCGGATGGCGCGATTTACAACGGCATGTGCCTTCTGATACATTTTCAGGCGCGTCTTGGACTCATTAACCTGCTTCTTCAATTGTTTTACCTTATGCTCCGAAGCTTTCCATTCCTCTAGCAGCAATGGAAGTTCACACTGAAGTTGCACTATTTCCAGCTCCAAGTCATGAATTGTCGACATTAGACCGCGCTCTCGATCGGTAATTTGATATGTCGCAGTAGTCGCAATAGAGGTTGGAGAGTCCTCAATCTCTTCCTCTGGCACTATTTCTGGTGGGGGTATAGCACCTTTCCGCCTGGAATTGGTTATGATTTGGGCGAGTACTTCTTCTTCTTCATCGCTGTAGCACTCCTCGCTAAAAACACTACTGCCACCGATGCGTTTCCCATCGTCTAGTTCTTCACTATCAGAGACTGAGATTGTGGCTGCTGATTCAATGCTCTCTTTCCTCAAATGAGCAATGCTCGGCGACAGTTTTGGCGTGATTGTTGACTTTAATTCAGGTGGAATTGGTTTGGTGGGCAAACTAAGCACTGGTTCTTGCTCTTCAGGCTTTGAAACAGGCTTTACCAAACGATGAGACATATACTTTTCTGCGATGACTGAAACACCTGTGTCTCTAGGCTTCTCGTCAACATGTTGAGGCAATACTGAACGTGCTTTGTTTTTCGGAAATGTATTCACATTGAGAATAGCTTGCTCAGAGTTTGAACCCTCTGATTTTATAGCTGAAAGTGTTGGGACGTTCTTCTTCACTCCACCTGCAAGTGTCTTCGAATCCGACTGATGTGATGAAATGGTTTCTTTGCCACCATGCTGCCTTGACTTCGGACGAGTGTGCGGCCTTGGAGGGCGACGTGGAGGAATGTTCTCTTTCATCACTTCGTCTTCATCGTCTTCACTATCGTCCTCATCGCTATTGTACTCGCTGGAAGTGTAGGAACTACTGGAATCGGATGACATAAATCTAAACTCCGAACGGTCTAGTGATGAGGTCCGATAACGCTTGTCTGAGGACCTCTTTGAACCACGTCGGAAAGGAAGTGGTCGATTGTTTCGTGCGCGCAACACTGGCTCTGGTTTCTTTTGAATAGACGAAGTCCTCTTATCACTTGAGGTTGCCCCAATTCGTGCGTTCATGCCCTTCTTGATTGGCTCTGGATGGGAACCAATTGACTCCGAGTCGGTGTTATTTGCACCTGCTAATGCTCGTATAGAGACAATCTTGCTCATTTTCTCTGCTGTATCTGGAACTTTTGACCTGGAGTTGCCTGTGCTATTTGTTCTCAAAAGCCGTCTTGCTCCCAGATCCATTGGATTCGACCGTGTTGTTGCTGCACTATTAGACCTCTCCATCCGTCGAGCTGTGGCTCCAATAGGATTTGATTGAGTAGTGTCAGAGCTGTTGCTCCTTACTATCCATCGTGATCCTACATTGGAGGGGTTAGATCGTGTCTTTGCGGTGCTGTTTATCCTCTGCCTCGATGTGCCAGTAACAGGGTTGGATCTCGTGGTAATAGTGCTGTCTACTCTCGTCAAAGGTGAGCTGTCTGTTCTTGTGGATGCTGTGCTATAGGTATCGTTGGTGGAGTGACTACCACCTGGTCGAGGCTCCATCACTGTCTTTGCACGCGCTCGTGGAGCTGATGATTGGCATTGCGGATAGCAACGGTCGCATACGCGTTGCGGCTTTGTCGATAGTGAAGATGGCACGATCGCGTTGTTTTTCGAGTGTTTCCCGCATACCGATGCGCCACAATGGCGGCAATGATGACGCGTACGAATATAGTTAAATTGAGCGTTGCAGATGTTGCAGACGGTCTCCAATTGCCACCGACCATCCGGAATGAACGCTGCCACCACGCTTTTGACGCGCTGCCGACGCGGCGAGAGCGACTGCGGCATAATACTCGCGAAAATGGGTCACGTGGCCTCCTGTCAATACAAGTGAACAGTGCCGATTGTTGGTCTCTGTGCGTGACTTTTCCTCTGGCTGCCTGCTGCTCTTCAAGAAAACTTCGTACCGATGCAACCGCCCTTATTTTACATTGTGCCTAAGAAGATGCCTGACTTATCCCGCAAGCTGGCTTTCCAGTCCCATCTTTGCAGAGGAAGTGGGACATTGAAGACTGCCATGATCAGACTAAGTACGATTTTGCTATTTTGGATCATGAGATCACCGCGCTCAGCCTGGGATGGGAAAACGAGATGATTGCAGAAAGTTCTGATCCTAAAACAGTGCAAATACTCATTTGCGGTTCATACGAGTGTGGCTCGCAATTGATCGGGCGCATTAGCCAAAGGATGACGAAGTCCAGCACGACTTGAATCATTCTTAACTTATTCAGCCATTGTGTGACAGTCAGGAAATGAGATTACACACACCAACCTCACCATCAGCATATAGCAAAGCGCTTGGAGCAGTCTATGTCATGTCGTCTGGTGTTCATTGCCATCCACAATGGTGCCTGTTTCACCATTGAACTCTCATGTTCCGACAATCATTTTTAATCAACTCTTGCAGTAGTTTCGCATGTGTGTAACCCATCAATGTTATAAGCAGTGTCCACAGTTTCAAAATGCGATGTACACTATTGAAGATTTTAAACGCCCTGGGGGTCCTAAAAAAGCAATGGTCGGGCATCTCAGCCCAGTGTAAATTATGGTTCATGCTATCGACGTAACAGCACTGTCTGCCGATAGCAGTCGTGTCTGGAGACTCAGATACTCTGGTCGCTCTCTTCCCACCAGACCCTGCCTTGTGAGGCGAGCTATGTTGATTGAAGAGTTGACATCTCGATTCCACATCCTATAACACTGTTGGCACAACAATAGACCATGTACAAGTCGGAGTTGTCTGTCTTCATCAGCCTTTTTGGTGTTTGGATCCAGCCTGACACGAAACTTCTCGCACTTGGCACTCTCGGCTTGGCTGTGAGAGCACTGACAGCTGGTCTTGAACTCGTCCACAAAGTACACTGAATAGCCGGCTTTCCTCAACAGAGTCCTGAATCCCTTTCCCTTGGTGGGCTCCTTGAACTTGCGATGCTTCTTCTGCTCCCAGTCACCGATGCCCACCACTATCTTGTCTGGAGTGCCAAAGATCTCCTTGAAGTGTTGCACCAGCCGCTGTTCAGACTTGTGTATGTTGTAAAAATTGTTCAGTCGCATCTTGCGATACAGTCCGCCCTCGTAAAACTTAGTCACCTTGCTGTTCAGCAGCAGCTTAGCCTTGATGAAAGCCTTGAACTTGTCGCTATTGACAGTCTTGCGGTCATACACCGACAGATCCGATTCCCACTCCACGATCGTGCGACCCTCAACTAAAGAGTGCATCTTGTCGTTCAGCATGATCTGAGCATACTTCTTGGCCTTGGTCTCCTGCCTGCGCTGGTTTTGAGTGTAACGATGCTGCTTGGAGACATCCTCGTTGGTGCAGAACAGCAGGTCGCTCATGTTGGGGTCGATTCCCACCACACATCGCTCGCTCAGCTGTTGCGCTTCATCCACTGTCAGGTCGTCTACGTACCGCTCCCGAGCCACTACGAGCTTTTTCTTTGGGGTATTCTTATCGTGCAGGTCGCGTCTGATCAGCAGGATGCTGCGAGCGACCCCATCGATGCTGATCATGTGGTTGAACCAGTAGTCACGTGCCTTGAACACCTTCATGTTAGTCCTGAAGAACGTCTCCCATATCTCGTTCTTGTTTTACACCAGCTCTCCTTTGGTCGGCAGCTTGGGCTTGGTACCGTTCCCCTTGGTGAACAACAGGTGGACCAGGGTGGTCATGCCCAGTGTGATGTGCCTTGGAATAACGCTGGTCCTCAGAGGACAGAAATTACAGAGCTTCTTATCATGCTGCTCGATTACCTCGGTCATCCTCAGCATGCCGGATCAGTAGTCCTGTGGCTTGCACTGCAGGTCGCAATACAGCAGATCCTTCTCATACCTGGTCTTTGTAGGTAGTACTAGATTCTTCTGCTGCCTCACCCATGAGTGGTAAAAGGGATGCGACTGAAAAGGCTCTGAACTGACGTTCAACAGATCGTTCTTGAGCTGCCGGAGAGTAACACATAGCTTCCTGATCACAGCCTCACGCTCCCTTTTGGTTATCCTAGTAGCTCTGATGCGCTCTACCAGGTAGTCTTTCTGCCGCACCGTGTTGACATATGCTTCTACATACTCGACGAAGTGCTGTTTGATATTGGTCTCGAAGACAATCACCGCTTGTACGGAAGCATAGTCGAGCACAGTGTTGAGGTGAGTCTAGGACGATGGTTGGTCTCCTATCGGCAACAGGGGCTCGAAGTGCTGCTTGTAGAACGCAGTCAAGTTGTCCCGTAGGGCTTTGGCGGTGGCCGAACGCGGTCTATCTCTAGCCTTCTGCTGACAAATTGTCTTGAACACCGTGTTTACCAGTTCGGCATTCACAATYGGTGGTGTATCCTTGTGGTGCATCAAGTGCAGCCTGAGGAATAGGGGCGATCGAATGACGATGCGGTTGACTATCACCGCTGCCCGACCGATCACCGGCTGCTTTTCCGGAGTCTTGAGGACAGAGGCAAGGCTGGTCTTGATCGCTTTGTAGTACGGTAAGTTAGGGTCCGGGGGGTCTGTCCCCGAACTCCATCCGACTATATCCCTGTATTAGATTTTTATTTTCGACGRAAGATCTGTTGTGYCTCTGCACCCGACTTGTCTGCTAATACCTGTCAATCCACCGATTCAGAGACCTYTAAGAGCAATGCAGGGCTCTACAGGTCGCTTCACGTGAATGAGACACCTCCAGGAAGTGCCTGACAGCAGCCAGCTTGTAATCTTCGGCTTTGGGTCTCATGGTATTGGTGCTATATGACAATATAAGGGTCAACACCAACAACCAGGGGGCTGACCCCTCTGAGCATTTTAGATCTTCAACGGTGTAATGTCTTTCCTTGTCGGCTAAATGTTACTATTTCTGTCTTTACATAAACTCATAAATGCACGATCATTGTCCTAACTCCACGTCCTTACCACTGAAGGCTGTCTAAAACAGGCCTCCAAAACTTAATAATTATATTTGTTTGTATAAATTGATAATTGATATATTTGATGTTTTGATCTGATCAGGATCGATTTGGGAAGAGATAGAGAAGACAAAATGGATGCCTTCGTGGTGCGAACGAAGCGGCAGCTGTTCGCAAATGATAAGTTCCTGATCCTCGATGTGGTTGATGATACTGGATATCTTATCGACAAATCTGCTGCAGAAGAATTACGAGCTCTGATCAGCGCAAATGGCGGCGTTGTCCTACCCATTGCCGAAGATGATCCTTCAAATGACCAAAAGGAAACGAAGGAGACAGGAGTGATGGTAATTCTGCTGCCCTCAGCGACATCCGGTGGTGGAGAGGAAGGCCTGCATCCGATGCTTTCACTCGCCAGACGGCGATTTCCGCATGCGGTTGTTCTGTCTTCACAATGGATCACCGCGTCTGTAGCGCAGAAGCAGCGACTGGCGTACCATTCTTTCCAAGTACCATTGGCTAGAAACAAGAGTCACGCACGAACAGCAACTGAGGCTCAAGAGGATGGAGAAGAAGAGCAGACTACCAAAAAGCAGAAACTAGAAATCACTTTATTTGGAACAAAATGCGAACGAGATAATGCAGTGGAAGCAGCTAATGGCGCGTGCCTCGCTCCGCCGTATCTGCGCACGTGGCAAGACTTAAATGATGAGTCTCTATTGATTTTGGATGCTCGCCCGGAGACAGTGAAGCGGTACACGCAACATGACAAAGTAAAGATCGCTGCCTTTGACTTGGATGGTACTGTGATTGTCACCAAAAGCGGTAAGCGCTTTGCACAGGACTCGGTAGATTGGAAATGGTTCCACCCTACGCAAACACCGGCACGGCTGAAGGAATTGGCGATGACAGGGTACGAGATTGTTTTCTTTTCCAACCAAAATGGCATTGCCAAAGGAAATGTCACCGCACTTGAGGTTCAAGTAAGTTGCTGTTGCTTTTGTTTGCTACCTATTTGAAACCTTCGTGGGGATCTTCAGTGCTCTTTCACTAACAATCATGCTACTAGAAAAAAATAGAAGCAATCATCCATAAGTTGAAGGTGCCAATGATCGTTTATCTCGCCACAAAAAATGATCTCATGCGCAAACCAAGGATTGGTGCGTGGCACCACATGCTGAAGACTCTCGATCTTGTGGATGAAGACCAAATCGATAAGCAAGCAAGCTTTTATTGTGGCGACGCTGCAGGGCGGCCGAAAGTGACAGGGCGAACGAAAGACTTTGCAGCGACGGACTACAAATTCGCTTTGAATATTGAGATCTCATTCCATACACCGGAGAAAATGTTTTTACATTCAAAGCAACGTATTCACACGCATCCAGACATGTGGGAAATTGGTTTCGATCCACGCTCTATCCCTGTTGCAAAACCATCAGCTGGTATGAAGTCAGAATACTATGGTTCTTCATCAAATGTCGTAACTGTTTCTTATACAATTGGTATGAAAATGTGTAGCACCTTTGTTGAATCCTTCATCTGCTGAACTGAGCAAGACAAGTCAAGAAATTGTGTTACTGGTTGGTCCGCCCGCGTCAGGAAAAAGCTGGTTTGCTAAAACGTATTTTTCATCGTACGCTGTTGTCAGTCAAGATGAACTTCACACCGTTACCAATTGTAAAAAGAAATGCGCAGATGCTATCGCTCGAAATGTGAGTGTAATCATCGATAGCACCAATCGAGACACTAAAACAAGGCAAGAATGGGTCACCATGGCAAAACAACGAGTAGGCATTTTGTGCTTGATGAAATCCAACATTGTATAGCCACCTATATGAACCATGCTTACCTAATTGTTTGTGTTTCTAGAATCTTCCTATTCGATGTTTCGAAATGGATGTTCCCAAGCCGTTAGCTATGCATCTGAATACATTTCGGTCCCTTACAGAAGACAAGAAGATCCCCGATATCGCCATTCATACATTCTACAAAACTTTTGTTCCTCCAAAGGTACCAAAAGCTGTTGTCTATTGAATGTTGTCAATATGCTAGGATTGGTGCTGACATCACTCTATTGTTTCTAGACATCCGAAGGCTTTGTAGAGATTGTCAAAGTTTCTTTTCAGATTCATACTGAACGCATGTCATCCGAGAACCAAAAGCTTATCTCTTCGTTCCTATAACGATGCCTGAAGATAAATATAGTACGTAGCCATTACCTTTCTGAAGTGCTGTATTTTTAACCTGTATGTATACGCCACATAGGTATTTTCTAGTCTCATCCTAGTATGGTTGTCGTTCTCTGCTGAACTTGACTTTCAAATAGCCGACGTCGAAAGTTAGCCACTTCAGTCGGTGATGTCTTCTAAAATCAAGGATGGACTGTTCATGGGCGACAGTGACGCTGCTCAAGATGCAGACTTTTTGCAGCTTAATGGAATCGTGCATATTATCAACTGCGTTCCGCGCCAATTACCAAACTTGTTCCAGCAAACTCTCGGTCTATCCTATACGACTTGCGATCTGGACGAAGTGCTTCAACGTCCTTTTTTCGACTTAAAGAACCGTGAATTCATGAATATTGTACAACTCATAGACAAGGGTCTGGAAAAGACCGAAAGTGTATTGGTTCATTCCCTTAACGGAATCAATCGAAGTCCGAGTGTGCTGATCGGTTATTTGATGGTAAAATATTGTTGGGGAGTCGACAAAGCGTACGATTTTATGGTAACCAAACGCGCTGATGTTAAAATTCACGAATCATACATTGAACAATTATGCGCGTTGGAGGCCCAACTACAAAAGACATACCCTGGGCGTACAACTGAACAGCAAGTTTATGAATGGAACACAAGCACGGTAGATTCCAAAACGGACGAGATTGTCCTTGTGCACACATTCCTCAACTCATTCGCAAAATCAAATGAGGATATGGCCAGTGATCAGTGGAAGAAATCCCACTCACGTAAAGTGCATTGGATTGATCAGAGCACACAGATGGTATGACTTGCCAACGTTATCATATCGTGTCCTACTTCCATCTAATTGAACTTTGTGACTTGTAGAAAAAGTTATTCCCCAGTCTTCTAGTCAAGCCAGAGCGACCACCAAATAACTCCTACAGCGAGATGTTACCAGTATGTTCTTCACTGTCTTTATTCCGTGCAATATCCCTGTCGAACTAACATTGACGCTTATCCTGCAGGCAAACGGATGGATTGATATATTGTGTCCGACTACACATCCATCTGCTATAGATCAAAGAAAATTGCTGGTTAGTATTGCATTCTGTGATCTGAGATACTCAAATCATTAAACCCATATTTTGGTTGACATTAGGACACAAGAGATGGTTCGTTCGGGCCAGCTCGATTGGCATTTTTAGACTCAGATCGCCAGAATGTTGCACCTACACAGCGAGAGATCACGACAGAACATGAAAGTAATCTATCAAGTTCTGATGCTGAGGATCCACACATCATGAGAAGTGGTCCTTGGCTTCATTCCTTTTCTGTTCCTCGTAAAAAAGGATCAGAGTTAGAGCATCAGATTTCTCTTTCTCCATCGTCATCGAACGATCAAGAAGAGATTGAGTTGACTGCTGCTAAAGTTTCATCAAAGCAGTCTCAGCCCAGATATCTCCAGCAAACACGTTCATCAAGCAATGCTCGTCCACGAAAGGCAGCAACCCGGCGAAGTGTTTATCAAAATTCATCGATGTCAACCTCTCGCACCGCATTGCCATCGAACGCAAACATGAATGCGATATTTACTAGGTTAAATTCGGATCAAGATATTAAATCACAGAAGGCTACAACAAAAACGTCTGTGAAGAAGCCCCTAAGTTCAAGCTCATCGTTTAAAGCAAATTTGACTTCGAATGGTGCAACAAGAAACATTCTCTTCAGCACTTGCTTTCCTCCAGCGGCTGATCAGCGCAGCTCCAACGCTGTTGGGGGTATCTCTCGGCGCTCACTGAACGAACCACTCCAACAGCCATTGAGTGCATCTGTACGACCACGTACTGCTCCACCTCGTATTCGCAAAAAAGAAATTGAGACAAGCGATCTATTATGCAGTAAAAAAATGGACCCATTTGCTAGCAGTCGGATGGGTAGTGATCCGCCTCCCACCAGCGCAAGAGGTACACGCGCTTCATTCGACCAGTGCACAACGACCTCTACAGCTCAATCAGCTGGCTTTTCTGTTCGCCGTAGTACAGTATCCTGTACGACTTCATTTTCCCGGGCTAAGACAGCGCGTGCGCACTGGAGGTAAAATTTGAATAGTAAGCTTTGTGCATGAATGAAAGCCATTTTACCTCACCAGGGATGCACCCATTTGACGCGTTCGAAATCATACTGATCCTCCGTTATGACCTATTGTTGGTCCCATTTCATAAGTTTGGACCTTCCATTATCATCATGTGGGTATTTTTCAAGTCTATCTCGAGCAGCTAATATGTCCAAAAAAATGCATCTCTGTGATTGCTCTGGTGTCAGTCGCATCCAGAAACATCTAAAAAACTGTTGCTGTAGAGAAACCTCGCGTCGAAATAAGCTCCATAATGAGCTTCAATGGTTGATAATCCATTTGCTAACGCGCTTTCCCGCATTCCAATTCAGTATGCATCATTCGTCATCAATGTCATTCTGTCAGCATATTCAGTGAATAAGTGAGTTTTGTTTTGCTGTCGTCATCTTTGACGATCCTGCCATTATCTAAGCTGAATCATGGTGTCTCAATTACCTTGCAGTTAGACATTACACCTTGTAATGCTCAGTTGCATCGGTTGCCTGTACAGAATTTGCGGCAATTGGTGGTGAAATGTTTTGAGCACCATTAGCACAGAGCACCTATGATTCACATACAACAACCAATGCAGAACAAAATCGTGGACATAAGGAATTTGCGCTGACTGTACCAACTCAGATTTACAACCTGCCACTTCAACTACGGGTGAACAATGCGCTGCTACATTATAAGTATGTTCTATTTCGCAAATGGAAACGAACCGCAGTTGTTACGACATCCATAGCCCGCGTCAAAACTAACTGACATCAACTGAAAGTGTGTTTCGTCTATGTTTATCTATGTGGGCGTTGTAGATCAAATGCTGAAGATGATACACATATTGCATGCGAATCGAAATCAATCCATTTGGTTCATCAATGTGCTGATCACCAGAGCGTACGAGACGTTTTCGTGTCAAAATTGGTATGTTGCTACACTCATCCGTTTCCGGAATCATAGCAGTGAGGTCGTTTATCACCTCAGTTTTTGATTTCGAGTACCAATTCATTCTCTTTCCTCGTGAAAGCCTCGAGTCGCCTCTTTTTCTTCATTTGGTCGATGAATAGTCTCAAAATGTTGATTGCGGCGTTGATGTCACGGTCCCACAATGTGCGATGACATTCACTATTTTTGCAGTGTCGCACACCATAAAGCCCGTCACTGACAATTTTTCCGTCAAGGAGGAACCCCTTCATCTTCTTGTAACAAGCACAACACAGCATGCTCGTCCTGAACTCGTTCACATCAACAACACGACACCTGGGACCAATTTTTTCCATAGGGTCATTATGAGAGCATTAATGTTTCCTTTAGCTGAGCTTGTGAAACTTGCATCTCCATACGCGATAACGGTTCGTTTATTACCATCTGTAAGGTTCTTGACTACCTTTTCGTACGTCTGTTGTCGACGGATGTAGGTCGACTATCGTAGCCTTTTCATCCTCCTTGATGAATACACGTCAAGAAGACGATCCAAATACACGAGACAAAATCTCACCCGTCTCAAATAGGAGACAAGGTTCGCAACTTTTGCCGAAGGAACGTTTTCATTGAAGGTTTTGATGTCAGGCTCAGCATCAATCCACTCTTTCGTCAACTTTGTTCGTCTGTGGTAGCCGCACTCTCTGTAGAAACGACCCTTCGACCAGTGGATTACTTCATGTTTCACGATCTCTCCTTTCGGCTTTTGCAGTGTAGCCGTGCTTTCTTCTTTGTAGACAACAACAGTGAAGATCTTCTTTCTCCCTGGGTCGAAACCGATGATCCGGTCTTCAAGAGAAAATGCCTTTTTTGCTCTCTCTCGGGAAGCTTCGGACGGGTAACTGCCACACTGACATACCATCGATCGAGATGAAGTGCTCAAACTCCTTTCGCTGGTCTTTGGTCACAAGACCTATATTGAAGTACGTGCGCCATAACTCAGCTTTGTCGGCGTAAAGCTCAACATGGTCATTCAAAGCCTTAGCAAGTTCCTTCAGGATGGTGGTGTTGATCTTGATGAAAATGAGTTTGAAGTGTTTCTGTGGAAGCAGAGACCAGACTCGGCAACCCTTCATTCCATCATCCACGTGAGCTTGTATGTCTATCAGCATTGTGTGGAGAAAGGGTATGTGATGTTCCAGTGATTTGTTCAAGTCGAGTGGCAGCGATTCGATCTCGTTTCTCACTCTATCCGATAATTCTTGCATCCAAACAATCTCCTCAGCAGGGATGGGATACTTCTTGAACCTGGAGTACGCGGACATCAGATTGGATAAGCTATGCTGAGTTTGAGTGCTTGCACGGACCAGCAGTGAAACAGCACTCTTGATTATCTTACCTTGATGCTTTTCAAAATAGTCACTGTTGTGAAAAGGTATCTGCAGGCGCATCCACTTACACAACCGGGAGTAGAACGTCAATCGGTTGCTGACTTGAAAATTCTGCCTTGCGTGCTGAGCGATCATAACCAACATCTGACTCATATAGGATATCTTCTCTGTCGGTTCATAAACTGAAGAGTGTTGGGTCCTGTAAAGGTCTAGACTGGTCTCCAAGTCAGAATGAACCTTTTCGCTGCCGGCCAAGTTGGCTATTGCAGATGAGCATCGATTGAAGAAGTTATTATCCAATGAAGGGAGTTCTTCGCCAGCTTCCAATAATCGCAGAACATGGACGGATCCCAGCATAGATGCCTCATATGCTATTCTTGAACAAAGTCGCACAGCCTCATCAATCTTTTTCGCCATTCTTTTGTCTTTGCAAAACTTTCTCCAGCCAATCCTCACAGTGGTGTATACGCTTTGCTTTTGTCGAACTTTCCGTTCCGCAAAACCCGGGCGGGTTCTCCGCTTTTTAGTGGTCTTCTCTTCAATACCGTTGCCCGTTGATGCCATTTTATCACAACGTTCAAAAACAAGGACGCCTCGTAGTTCGTTTGATTTTTTGATTATGCTGTTTCTCAAAGCTGCAGTTCTTTCTATCTTGGCAAATGATGTTGAAACAACACTCAATGGATGGCTGCTAGGATGTGAGGTGGTAAATACTTGAATTCAATACGCCTCGCTATTGAGAAGCCGGAAACGATTAATTCAAGAGCCGACATCAAAATGAGAAACTCTCAAACTCCTGAGAAGTACCTTGTGGTGTATACTTGATTTTTCTAACTCCATATATCTTAACCTTTTTTCTCCACCCAAGGTGTATAATTTCATTTTTCTGGAAACGCGATTGATYGTCAACATGGYCTTTCAAGATRATTGCGCAYGCAGCAASAGCCACCAAGGAGTCTYTCCATCCAATGAATCCTAAAGTCTACTCTCAAGGCAATCTTAGTTTTAATCTTTATTCCCCACATCATTTGTACAACGCGTTGTACAAGTGGGGAATAAAGGTTAAAACGAGAGGGTCGACTAGACGACGGATCGTCAAAAGCCGTTCATTTGGCTTGATTTTCTATTTCTTCACCAGTACGTGATCAGCTCCAAGAGACGCGAAAGATCTTGTCACGGGGTGGATAAACACACGCTTTGGTGGGTAAGGCACTGTGTGTTGGTCATGAAGAAGCTCTTTAAACTCGCTTCCAAGTACCACGGCCAAGGCCCTGTCGTCTTTGGATGGCAGCCAAATGGTTCGTTCCTCGCCACAGCGGGCAAGAACGGACTCGTGCATATCTTCGACCGGCAGGGCGAGCAGTATGATGAGATTGGCCTCGACATGACCGCCCCTGTGCTATCGCTGGAATGGGACCCTGAGGGTGGCACGCTCGCCATTCTGCAGCAAGGCAATAGCGTCATCCCACTCTGGGATCTTGGTACACGATCCACGCAGAATCTAGACACAAACCAGAAAGATCCAAGTTTCCTACGTTGGTCTCTCACAGGTTCCTTGCTGGCCATTGGCACACAAAAAGGGAATCTCGTGCTTTATAGCAAAGTGACGCGGAAAATTGTTCCAGTCGTTGGGAAACACTCGAGGAAGGTAACGTGCGGAGCGTGGAATAGTAATGACCACTTGGTACTCGGAGGAGATGATCGAATGATCACTATAACCAACCAAAAAGGCGATACCGTTGAACAGCGAGAGTTGATGCATGCGGTATGAATGCTCTTCTAGCTTTAATGTAGCTGTGAGCTTGCCTTGAGTATCTAACGTCTTTGCCCTCATACGGTGTGTTTGCTAGCCTGTCGATATTAAATTCGGACGAAAACGCGGTGATTCTATGAGAGAGGCAGAGCAGTTGGTTGCAATTAACATCTCTCGATCCATCATCTTGTTAAACCTAAAAGATCCCACCAATCCCATCGAGCTGACGTTTCAGGCGGTGCGTTATTGCTCAAGCTTAATGCTTTCGTTATGTTGACCCCATGATATGTTCTTGTTCGGTGATAGCATTATGGCTCAATTGTATTTTTTGAATGGTTTGCTGACGGAATGATCATGATCGGGTTTTCTGACGGCTATTTCATCATCATCTCTACAAAGATAGATGTATGTTCCCCATACACTCGTGTCGACGGAGCATATACTCATTTACCAAATCTTCCTGTTCTTAAATTTGTTTTGCTTAGGAAGTCGGTGAAGAGGTGTTCTCCGGTCGCTTCTTCACGGAACGAATATTCGCGGCCTGTTACTCACCAGCGCTTAATCGTGCTGCCATTAGCGGTGACAGCGGCATTAAGATCATTGATATGGCAACGCATGCTGAGATTGCTCCGGATGCTATTAAGCTCACGGATATGGAGGAAAATGAAGCCCATTTGATGAGTTTTACCTCCGACGGGCAAATGCTGACGGTCGCCACTCAGGGTGGTATGGTGCAAAACTTCCTCGCCCGAATGCCCAAGATTTTCGACCACTATAACAACTACGTGGCATATTTGAGCTCATTGAGAGAGTTAAGCGTCGTGGACGTGCTGGGTCGTGATACTCCTATCCACATTTCGGTTTCCATCGAGCCATCGTTTGTGACGATCGGTCCCCGACACGTAGCGGTGGGGATGAACAACCGCGTTTGGTACTATCGTTGTGATGGTTCATCAAGTGATGCCCTGGTGAATGAACAGCAATATCTCGGGCGTGTGGCGACTGTAAAGCTTAATCGCGATTACGCCAGCGTTCTCTGCGATGGTAAAGCGAGTCTGCACCTGATTGAACCCGGTTCTGGGGGAAATGTCGACCTACAAGAAGAGCAGGGCAAAGTCTTTTCCAGCTCCAGCGCAGGGCGAGACGAGCGAAACAATGAGATCAGTTCCATCGCAATCACCAAAGATTTTTTCATCTATTCCACATCTAATGGTACTGGAGCGATTCACTACTTTTACTTGGCCGAATGGAAATTTCTAGAAGGCTGCTCCTATCGCCATGATGACGGTGTAGGTATCGTCCATATTGTACCCAATCGCGACGGTAAGCTATAGCAAAACGGATAGGGCGATGCATCGATCAATGAGGCTCACAATGGGATGTCTCGCTCCTTGTAGGGACACGCATTGTGTTTTTGGATTCCCGTCGCCGAGGGTACATTCTAAACGCGCCGCTCCGTGAGGCGATGAGCTTGCCTTCGATTCCCAGTACGACTACGAGTATTTTATGGGACACAGAGGATCCGTCTGTATTCATTGCATTGCAGCCTTCCGAATTCAGTCTGTTTCAGTACGCTCACATTACTGTGAACGGGCCGGAGGTCACGCAGATGGGATTCATGGAAATCCACAACGACGGTGATTTCGTTATTGCACCACAAAGCACTCCGATTCCCTCTGATCTCGCCCCCATACTTATTTGCGATGGTGTGGTAACCTGCCAACATGTGTCAGGGAAGCTGTCTACTATCACTTCGTGCACTCACGATCAGTTGCAGAAGGCATCACGCACACTGCCAGCAGGAGAAATGGAGAAAAGCATCTTTTGCCAGAATTTGAGTCTTTTGCGCATGGAAGCAGCGTGGAAAAACGCTGTCAGTATTGATTCTCGTAACTACTGGTTGGCATTGGCGGCACGTGCCATGCATACACTTGATATCCCTATCGCCAAACGTGCATATCGTCACCTAGGAGACTCAGGCATGGTGCTTGGACTGAATCGCATCGAACACATCGAAGAGAAGAACCTGTTGGCCGGTCATGTTTCGATGCTCTTTGGAGACTATGCTGAAGCGCGGCGGCTATTCTTGAACTCAAGCGAGCCTATGGAAGCGCTATATATGCAAAAGAATTTGTTACAGTGGGAGCAAGCTCTCAAACTTGCGGATTCCCTGGCAATTGATATGGTACCAGAATTGAGTGTCTCGTACGCCACTCAACTCGAGTTCCGTGGTGAATTTGAAGGCGCTTTGAAGATGTATGAACATGCCACTAATGTTACGGATGAACAAGGCAACTTGGTGCCCTGTAAAGAGAAGCTAAAACAGCAAAGCTTGGCGGGGATAGCCCGCTGTACGTTTCGCCTGGGTGATATACGACGCGGAATGCGGCTGGTGTCTGAGATGGGGGATGTTGCTATTTGTCGCGAGTGCGCGATGATCTTAGAAAGTATGAAACAGGCGGCTGATGCAGCAGCACTGTACGAAAAAGGTCAAATGTATGAAAAAGCGGCTCAGATCTACATCCAAATGAAGAATTTGGCGAAGGCTGCACCATTAATGGCGAGGGTGAAGACTCCGAAAATTCATGCTCAGTACGGACGAGCGAAAGAAGCAGCGGGCGAATACAATGCCGCCTCGGACGCGTATGAGGCAGCCTGTGATATGGATAATGTGGTTCGCATCCAGTTGGAGAATCTGAACAACCCAGACAAGGCGTTTTCTATCGTGCGTGAGACAAAATCGTCCGAAGGCGCGTTGGTTGTCGCAAAGTATTGTACTGAATCCGGAAATTTCAAGGGTGCAATTGAATTCTTACTAATGGCCAACAAAGAGGATGAGGCGTTCCAACTCGCGCTCTCACACAACGAAATTGACGTGTTTACAGATCTGCTTGGTGATAAAATCTCTGTGGAGCGCGCCGCGAAAGTGGCGCAGTATTACGAGCAATCGCAAGCACTTACCCGTGCAGCCGAGTTCTACCAGATCTGTGGCAACTATCACAAGGCTCTCCGTCTCTTCCTGCAAGGCGGGGATTCTGAGCTCAGCAAAGCTATCGATGTCGTAGGGAAAGCGCGCAACGACATGCTCACACATACACTTATCGATCATTTGATGGGTGAGACCGACGGCATCCCCAAAGATCCAAACCATATTTTCCGTCTGTACATGGCGCTGGGTAACTACGCGCAAGCCGCGAAAACTGCTATCATCATCTCTCGGCAAGAGCAAGAGCTTGGCAATTATAAGATTGCACATGATGTCCTCGTAGAGACACATCGTCAACTCGATGCCCACAAAATTCACGTCGCACAGGAACTTCGCTTGTCGCTAATGCTCTTGCATAGCTATATTCTAGTCAAAAAGCTCGTCAAACGTGGAGACCATATGGCGGCTGCTCGGATGCTCGTGCGTGTGGTGAAGCACATCTCGAAGTTCCCCACCCACGTCGCGAATATTTTGATCTCGGCAGTTATTGAATGTCAGCGGGCGGGTCTCAGAGCATACAGTTACGACTACGCCACAACTCTCATGCGGCCCGAATATCGTAACAACATTGACAAAGAGATCAAGCGCAAGATCGAGACGATTGTGCGACGCCCCAACAAGGAGCAAGCGCCGGATCCGACCACACCGTGTCCATTCTGTGGGAATGATCTACCTGAGGCTGAGTTGGATTGCACGAAATGCAAGAACTGGATCCCATACTGCGTCGTTTCGGTAAGAAAAAGAAATAGAGGAAGGTGAAGTTGCATCGATACGTGTTTGCTGATGTTATTGTTCCTGCAATTTTTCGGTACAGGGCTACCATATGGTGAAGGAGGATTGGTCCAAGTGTCCATACTGCGCATTTCCAGCTCTCTACTCGCAATTCGACAGTCATTTGAAATCGGATCCAACCTGTCCCATGTGTGAGCATGCGCTGACTGCGGCAGAAATTAGTCAAATTCCAGCGAGTGACGTGAAGTTGGGAGAAGCGACCAACGAGGATACACCCTGATGGTTCAGACACCATCTTGTTGATTTCAAAGTACTCACTGTGGCAGCACCAACTTGGGATGTTTCCGTCAATGCGTATTTGCTTTGTTTTCAATGCGTGATTCTATATTTTTTTATCATTTCCATTCACGCTGCTTCTCGCTCTCGTCTTTTAAGCGCAAAAGATACACATCTCTTTCTACAGCATTTGCTCCACTATTGTATAACCACTCGCTCTTCTATCTCTCACAGACAAATTACGACATGAACTGCATCGTTTTCTCGTACACGAGAAACGTCACGGCACTCACGGGAAACGCGCGCAGCATCGTGGCGCCAAAGCCTTTGAGGAAATACTGTGCACCCTCCGCTGCGAAATGCTCCTTCGTCAATTGCCATGCCGACCGCTGATGCGTGAAGCTCTGACTCTGCACACAAGACTTGACCACGTCCACGGGTTGGGTGATGAACCACGAGGTGGACCCAGCGATACCTCCCGCCAACAACAGATGTAGATCCGTTTCTTTCTCGGAATCACCACCCGTCATCCACTTTTTGGTGAGCTCATACGTGAAGAAATACGAACCAAAGGCCGGCACGTCACGTAATAAACACATCTCCCACCCGCGGTAGACACCCTTCAATCCATGCTGTCGGTAGATTTGTCTGCCGCAGTCGATGGTGCTGCGCTTAACCGCGCTCTCGTCGACCTGCATCTGGATCTTGACGTGTTCCGACGGTGCCGCAAACACAGTCTGAACTAGTCCGGCCGCCGCACCTGCACAGAAGTTTTCAGAAGCGGTAAGGACGTCGCGCTGTCTCATGTCCTTGATGGAGCGGGCGACGATACCCTGTACACCGAAAACGACGGCGTTGATCGGCGCATTCGAGAGGATAGGTGACAATAATCCCTTGTACAATCCCTGTATTCCCTCATGGACTGCGATATGGCGAATTGTCTGTATTACACTCGGTGGTGGATGCAAACTCGCGTCGCCGGTCTGTAGTCGCACTTTGACTGTGTCGAGTGGATGACCAGCGATGATGCCGGCAACGCCGCCGATGGTGCCGGCATTGAGGTCTTTCACGATGTCCAGCCATTCCATTTGCGGATACTACTGCTGTTGCGACAGACTTGCAATTTTGGCAGATGGATCCGTCGACGACGCACGCACGCACGTCCCCCTTTTCGTCCACCACCCACCCGCGTTCGGCACAAGCGGCGCAAAGAATGTATGGAGAAAGGTATAGTGAGACTTCCACAGTAATCACAACCAGTGCCATTCCCCCTAAACCTAAACCAGCAGAGACAGACCGATACGATTGGTACTTCAAGTACTGTGCACATATTTTAGCCAATCAAAAGTGTTATCAGCAAACTGACAGCAACTACTGAACCAATTAAAACGCGCCAATGGAAATGAGACATTCAATAGTGGTTGAACTTGCCAACGAATGGGTACGAGGGATATGCATGACTTGGCCTTAGCCTCTATCCCCATTTCTTCTAGCGGTAGAACACACTTTGGCGTGTCTTTTTAAACCAAGCAACCCCTATTGATAAAAGCAAAAAATTCTTTTGAATTTTATGCAATAAACATTTTTCAGCGCCATCCTTCTTTTCAAGAACATATGCGAAGCGATGACAGTGCATGTCCAAAGAGATCCAGCTGATGACAAAGTCAAAGTGATTGTCCAGAAAGCGTGGTGCGGTAGTATCGGTGAGAAAGGAAGACAAGCATCACACATACAAGGTTATGTAGGACAGTGGGAGTCTTGAGCGCGTCCATGTCTGTGGTATTACCGCCAACGCACCGTTGAGTCGCACATATGCATTTAATAAACCACTGTTTACCACTATCATTAATCTTCAAACTGGGAACTGGTGGCAGCTATCTTATGAAATCTTCAGTCAAACACTATTGCAAGATCTGTGGCAAGTGAGCTGCTGTTCCAACCGCAATAAGCAACGACAGCACTTGAATAACTCCATGCGGTGGCTCTTCATCCCTAGTACGTTACTCCACATATCATCCATAGCTGTAGACTTCCAAGTACAGTCTCGTGCCTGACTATCGTCTGTCTCACTTGTCAATCTCACAACATCGATTTCAGTCGAAAGGCATGGCTAAGTCATTACAAGTTCAAAATACTACTGAATCACAAGATGAGACGATCGAGAAGAAGGATGATCGAGTGTGAGGAACACTATACACCAAAGACTTGTTATTAGAGTCCAGGTGTTGGAGATGCTCACTCCGCGGTTGTCTAGTCTTAAGTGGCTTTTGCTGGGCAAGTCGAACACAAACAAAAAACAGGAGCTCCTTCCTGAGGTACTTTGATGTCTCATATGGTTGCTTGAGTTTAAAGCACACAATATAGCATGACTGGATACTACCCTTCCCTATTTCAAGACCACATTACACTTTATTATCCGAGAAGCAATAACTCTCACTATCTGTTGTATTTGAGTTGTAATACGATGGGGATAAAACAACAGGAATGGTTACATCTCTTTTGTACAATGCATCATACAAACTATACAAATGTACCACGCGTGGTATAAATAGAGAATAAAGGTTAAAGTGTGACTACTAAAATAGTTTTTCGAGCAATAGAGAAACTAGAGCCAATATGACAGCATACTAACCAGTGAAATTAGAGAAATTTAGTGGTTTTGTAGACGAAAATTGCTACCTTCCAGAGGGATGTATGAGAAACCGGATTAAGCAGAAGACATAATAATGGAGAGGATGCAAACATTCAAGGGTCGACGACACTACACTGGTACACATTCCAATGTACCAAATACTTGGTACATTGGAATATTGGTAGTTGATGTGACGATTACTGGGTTTTTGCCGACGATGATTGGACAAAAGTCGACTTGAAGAATTATGATTGGATAAAATACAAAGAACTTCAAGGATGTTGGTGGGCGAAGGTGGCAACTTGAACGCAAAATGAAAAGTGAATTAGATGGAGGACTTAGTTCGCTACCACTACATCTAAGCTCCCGTTGAATGCATCTTTTCCTAATCTGATTACGATCATCTTTCTMCTTTCTTCCTTTACACATGTATTTATATGCAACTATGTATTTCTGACTATTTTCYCTCTTAATGTATTGAAATGACTTTAAGGTATGTAATGTCGTCTGACCTCGAACGCAAGGTCAGGCACATGTCGACGCTACGCTTGTTCCTTGCGTGCGAGGTCAGGCATGTGTTACAGTTGATTACTACTGCTTTTAGGAATGATTATATGTTTCCGTAGGAATAAAGATTCAAACACAAGATGTAAAAGAACCAAAAAAATTCAAAGAACACAGGAGAGAAGGTACACTAGTACGGCAGACGCGGTATTCTCCACAAAAAAGGAAGAAAATCCAGATATGAGAAAAACCGACATAAAAAAAGTTCAACAGAAAATCAACTGATGCACAAGGAAAAAATACCAAAGAACAAGACTAGCGAATGACCCAAGATGTAAAAGGGTAACCCTTTTACTGGCTTACACTGTTGTGCAGTGAGGAAGCGCAATTGATTGGCGACGGACGTCGTCAATCAAAGGGAAAGGAAAGAGGAAAACCGAAAGAGACTTACTCTTTAGGAGGAAAATTAGGAACTGAATTATTGTTTTAATAAAGCTACCTAGAAAGTGAAATGAATGACTGATGTTCGAGTGTCCAATTCGAACATAGCCAACTATACAAAATCGTATATAAAAGGATTGTTTCTCTTTGATAACATGGGAATAGTATTGTT
>BCKE01000038.1:0-20151 GCA_001600495.1 Pilasporangium apinafurcum
ACAGAAAATTATTCACATAGCTCAATATGATTGGCTTCATCATGCTTTGAGAAAGTTCTTCAAATAACAGTATGTGATTGGAAAGTCTGTGTTATGTGTGACCTTTTAAGTTTACAACTGCCCATTACAGGCTTCGTTATCACAGACTCGTCACAAAAATTAATTACGGAATTTTTCGCATTTCTTTCAGTGTGGCATATTTTTTTTATTTTTTGAAAAGTTGGCGTATTTTTTTTATTTAATTTTAAAACTGGCTTATTATTTTTATTGTCTCTTTTTTTTATTTTTTGAAAAGTTGGCGTATTTTTTTTATTTAATTTTAAAACTGGCTTATTATTTTTATTGTCTCAATAGAAAAAGATAGCTATTTAGTCAACAGTTCGAGCCCATCTCCATGAGGAGGTCTGGCAACTGGGTACTGTTCATTTGTCAAAAACCAGTCACGTGTGAAATGCCATGGATGTACAGCTGCATAAGGTTGCTCAAGAGGGAGATCTACAGAGGCTCCAATACCTCGTAGAGGAAGAAGGAGCATCAGTGAATGAGAAGAACGACACTGGTGAGACTTTATTACATGTAACAGCAAGTAAGGGTAATCTTGATATGGTCAAATATTTGATCGACAAAGGCGCATCGGTGAATGAAAAGAACAACTATGGTATGACTCCATTACATGAAGCAGCAAGGTGGGGTCGTCTTGATATGGTCAAGTATTTGGTCGACAAAGGAGCATCGACGAACCAGAAGGACGAGAATGCCATGACTCCATTACATCTAGCAGCATGGTCAGGTCATCTTGATATAGTAAAGTATTTGATGGACAGGGGAGCATCAGTGAATGAGAAGAGCGAGAATGGCTGGAGTTTACTACATCGAGCAGCATGTGGGGGTCATCTTGATGTAGTCAAGTATTTGGTTGAGAATGGAGCATCAATGAATGAAAAAGGCAGTATTGGCAGAACTCCATTATATTTAACAGCAAGGTGGGGTCATCTTGATGTGGTCAAGTATTTGGTCGACAATGGAGCATCAGTGAATGAGAAGAGCAATGATGACTTGACTCCATTACATGAAGCAACATGGCGGGGTCATCTTGATTTGGCCAAGTATTTGGTCGACAAAGGAGCATCAGTAAATGAGAAGAACAAATATGACATTAGTTTATTGCATGAAGCAGCAATGCGGGGTCGTATTGATATAGTCAAGTATTTGATCAACAAAGGAGCATCGGTGAATGAGAAGAACGAGAGTGGCTGGAGTCTACTACATCGAGCAGCATGTGGGGGTCACCTTGATGTTGTCAAGTATTTGATCGACAGTGGAGCATCAGTGAATGAAAAGAGCAAGGAAGACATGACTCTATTATATGAAACAGCAAAAGTGGGTCATCTTGATATAGTAAAGTATTTAGTTGACAGTGGAGCATCGGTGAATGAGAAGAACGGCGCTGGTGAGACTTTATTATATGTAGCAGCAAATGAAGGTCATCTTGATGTTGTCAAATATTTGATCGACAAAGGAGCATTGGTGAATGAAAAGAATACTGATGGCAAAATACCATTGTATCAAGCAGCAAGGTGGGGTCGTTTTGATATAGTAAAGTATTTGCTCGACAATGGAGCAGCAGTGAATGAGAAGAACGAGAATGGCAAGACGCTATTATATACAGCGGTAAGGCAAGGTCGTCTTGATGTGGTCAAATATTTGATCGACAATGGAGCAGCAGTGAATGAGAAGGCCAATAATGGCTGGACTCCATTACATGCAGCAGCAATGCAGGGTCGTCTTGACATAGTCAAATATTTGATCAATAAAGAAGCATCAGTGAATGAGAAGAGCAAGGACGACATGACTCCATTACATGGAGCAGCAATGCAGGGGCATCATGATGTGGTGAAGTGTTTGATCGACAGTGGAGCATCAGTGAATGAAAAGAACAACTATGGCATGACTCCATTGCATGTCGCTACGAGATATGGTCACGCAGAGACCATCAAGCTGTTACTTGATAATGGTGCTGATCCAGACAACAGCTTTGGAACTCATGGCGATTTATCACCCAACAAGTAGATGCAAAATGAAAATACTATACGAAAATACAATTAATCGTGATAACAAGATCAAAGAACTTAGATACAACTTAATAGTGATATGGGAATATGATTGGAAAAAAGTCGAATAAGTCAATTTCGCTCATTCAACGAAAGTTTAGAGATTATTATATTCGAGTGCGAGTTCAGAACTTAGGAAAGAAACTCTTAAGTAAGTCTGATGAAGAGGAATGCCCGAGCTGCATTTCTTAAACAAAATGCCTATTTCAAAATTTTTGATATTAAAGTTAAGATAGAAGTATGATTATGTTGAGAACTCTACGAGAACAACTCCTGCAAGCGGTGCTGCTCTTTGTCTTCAGTAATAGCATCCCGTAATTTTGCGTTGTTCGGACACTTTTGTGACTTAACGACTCTTTCATTAGATCTATGCATCCCATAAATACAGCTTGCTTGATTTCACAGCTGCAAATATGTGTTCAATTGTTGAGGTTTCCTTGTTCTACTTGCTTCTCCCAAGCCCTTATCAATTCGGTCAACCTTAATCTATCACGACAATCCTGCTCCCACGTGGCGATCAGATCCCAAGCTTCTTCAATGAGTCGTCCTTCGTGTCGTGGTGAAAGCGTGCTTGCCTTATGTTTGCTGATGATGGTGTCTTCATTTTCTGGTTCAATACCTGTTCGACTCTTTATGTCTTTGTTCAGAGTTGCTTCTACGTTGAGTTTTTTCTGTTCTGCTAGCGTCTCCAGAATCACGATCACTTTCGCCAATTTCATTCTGTTATGATAGTCATGTGCGCACATTTTTTGATCAAATCCCATGCTTCATCAGTGATTTTCCCTTCGGATCGTGTTGGCAGTTCGCCAGATTTAATTTTCTCGATGTTTGTGTCCTTCTCTCCCCCTTCATACGGTGGCGATCCGAACATGGCTTCAAAGATGCATATTCCCAAAAAATGCACGTCAAATTCAGGACGAGCGTTCGCGTTCACCCTCACTGCAAAGCATTCGGACGCCTTTCAATAATACGATTCTGGCTGCTTCTTGAAACTTAATGCTGAATTGACGCGCACAAAAGCATACCAAAAGTCCGAAATTACCGCCGTAGTACTTGCAGTCACGAGTAAAGTACTACATTTGAGATTATTGTGTACGATATTCTTACTGTGAAGGAACGCGAGGCCACGTGCGACGTCAAGAAACACCTGCCAGAATCGCTGTTTATTTTTGGGTAAATAGTCGTTGAAATTCCCTTGCTCAGCATATTCCAAGACAAAAAAACAAAAGGGTTCCAATATGACACACTCCATAAAATGGAAGCACATTGGGATGCTTCAAATCATTCCACCTCGTCGTTTCTTCAACGAAACACTTACAAGTCTCCGTATCATCTTCATTTGCATGTACGATCTTGACAACAACTTTGGTCCCCCAATACATGGTAGCGTGGTGCAGATTGCAAAATTTTCTAGAATCGAAAGGGTTCGCAGTGTCGAAACGAATATCGGAGGGGGAGATATACCATCGTAACGATGATGCAGGTTCTTATAGTGACAACGTTCCAAATGTCTATCAGCTTGTCAAACTCATCACACGTATTTAGGTCTTTGTGATATAGGAGTTCATACTTGAGATCAGTAAGCACCACCACAGTCACACCTCTTCTCACAATACTCCTGGTGAATTCGTTCAATGCTTCTTTCACGAATTTGTAGAAAATAGCAAAATCTTTCTTGTATTGTTCTTCTAGGTATCCGTCTCGAACCTTCGCATTCTCGAGCTCCAAATTAGCCAATTCCTTGATGATGTCAATTTGGATGTGAAATTTCTTGATTCTTTCTTTCATTTTCCAATATTTCCCAATGAGGGTAAAAATGTCGCCCTTACATACTCCTTGAGAAAGTACTTAATGTCTTCGATGAAGTTCTTGTATCTTTGAAGTACTTTTGTAATCTTGACTTCGCCTTCGTCAAGCATTGCCTTCAATCGTGGATGAAGTAGGTCTAAGCGTTCAACAAGCTCCTTGCACATTTCTTTGTTTTCGTAACTCTTAGTGGCTAATTTGTCCAACTCAAATAACAGACTTCCTGTTTCGCCGAGCAGTACTGCATCGGAAGCAATAACAGTCGCTTTTTTCCCGACGACTTGCATTTCGCTCTTTTTCCTTAAGTGCTTGGTAGTTATCGCTTAGAAGGAAAAAAGAAAAGTGAGCGACTCTTGTATTGAATAATATTTTGTGTTTTGATCTCTTTTTTTGTTCAACAAATCTAGTGAACTCTGTAGCTAAGAGTCACTGTGCTCAAAAGTTGATAGCTTTTCTAGCATTCCTAGCATTCATCGTTGTTTCAAAAAATATGACAACCAGGGACTGAAGAGCTATCGGTTGGCACCTGGCAGTTCGCAGAGTTGTTCTCAAGAGCATTTGCGTCAGCGCCATGTCGCAGAAGAAGTCTCATCATGTCAACATGCTTTTTCTTAGTGGCATATACCAACGGAGTCTGTCCATTCATATCCTTTGCATTTATGTCGGCGCCATGCCGCAGAAGAAGTTTCGCCAGGTCAACATACCCTTCTCCAGCAGCAAATGCTAGTGAAGTCTGTTCACCAATATTCTTTGCATTTACGTCCGCACCTTCCTCCAAAAGTACTTTCATCATGTCACCATTCTCTTTCATAGTAGCATGTATTAGTGGAGTGAATCCCATGATATCCTTCATTTCTGTGTCTGCGCCATGCTGTAGGAAAAATCGAACCATTTCCGCATTCCCACTTCCAGTAGCGTATGTTAGCGGAGTCCATCCATGGATATCCTTTGCATTTACGTTGGCACCGTACTGCAGGAGAAGTCTTGCCATATCCATATCTCCTTTTCCAGCAGCATATATCAGCGAGGTCCACTCGTCTCCATCTTTTTCATCCACATCCATGCCTTGTTGCAAGAGAAGTTCCACATCTTCCAATGATCTCTCGCTCACAGCTTAAAATAATCTCGACTTGGAATTTCCCATGGTCACCCCAAAAGCTTTGTTTCAGTATTGAAAAAAACAAAGGGGGGAGGGGATACAAAAACCACTCCGCTTGTTTTTTATCCAGTCGTTCAATCCAAACGTATTTAATTGAAACATATGTGTTATGTATCAATTATGTTAAAATGTGCGCCATAAATACAGTGCGCTCCATAAATACAGTTCGCGCCATAAATAACTGAACACGAAAAAAACGTTATTTTCTGGAATAACTTTTTGAATTCTAAAAATTAGAGGCTAAAACTTGGTATATATATAATATAAAATGCTTGAATACTGGTGTCAAATTTCAAAACACTAACTCACAATATTCACAGCACTAGAGCAATATATAAATTTGGAGAGTGCGACATAAGTGTATGGACATTTTAAGAGTTGCGCTTGGAGGGGCATTATATTAGCGAAATTATGACGATTACTTGGTTTCCGATACGATGATTGGCTGAAAGTCTATTGTAAGAGTTCTGATTGGCCGAAATACAAAGAACTTGGAGGACGTTGGTGGGCGGAGATGGCAACTTGATGGCAAAATGAAAAGTGAATTACATGGAGGACTTAGTTTGCTACCACTAYATCTAAGCTCCCTTTCAATGCATCTTTTCCTAATCTGATTACGATCAGCTTTCTACTTTCTTYCTTTACACATTATAACATGCAAGTATGTATTTCTGATTATTTTCCCTCTTAATGTATTGAAATGCCTGTTGTGTAGCAGTTGAACAACAAACCCAAACTTGACGTGAACACGGAACTCTCGGTTCTTGGACTTGGGTCTTCGGGTTCACCAAGGGTGATTTTTTCTTTAAAAAAACTTGCCACTTCACGCGGCTGCCGTCGCGCGTTGATCAGGCGCTACCGGTTGACGCAAACAGCCTTGTAAGGTACTTAGTTGTTTTGAAGTAAATTGGAAAGTGAGATTAATGACATTAAACGTAAAAGTCTGGCATTCTAGCTACTCCTGTCCATTCCTTTCTTTTAGCGCTCTAGAGCCACTCGTTTCTACTTAATGCGCAAACATGTAGTGAGTATGCAAAGATGTTAGGATGATGTGCCTCTCATCTCCACAACCTTTATCTTTAACTATCTTTGAATGATGACTTGGTCAAAAAGAAGAAACTTGGCATACACTATGAATATATGCAAAAGTGTGCAATGGTGGGACTTGAACCCCGGTCACACACATAGCAGTCTAGGTGCTTAACCAGCTGAGCCCGCTGGGATAACTAAAGGTTTTAGATGTGTTAACGTATAAATGTCTTCAATCCTTACAAGCCTTCTGCGCGCTCAAAATATGATATCGCTCGCGAGCGAGCACTGATTCCCACCTCGCTACTCCTTGTGAAGCGAGCGGAGAGAAGAACACAAGGGAGACTTGCGTACTGTTGGGCAAATTTGGGAGTGTTCACTATTTTCCCTCTGAGGGAAGTTAGTGGTAATTGAAGAGGATGCTGACCTGCTGGTTACTTACTACGTACTATCTCCTATCACCAGTAGGCTAACTGCAATTATATGGAACATACAAATTAGTCACCCATGGGGAGTAAAACTTGGAGTGACAATGCTTCCAGGCAGTACCGTAAGACGGATAAGATGCTCGTTATCCGAACACTTATCTGGTTTTGCAGAATTTTAAAACTGCTCCATCACACTGCTGCGCATATCAAGATCAATGGCAGTACATGTAACAGGGTGACTGTTACAGCTGCACACACTGTAGGTTGAGGAAACGTATTGTGTTACTTAGCTAACTACGAGTAACTTAAGCAAGTCTAAAGTTACTCCTGATTGTATAGGAAGTATGCAATCAGTGGAAAATTTGAGAGTGTATTATTTGGTGAGTTATAAATGGAAATCTAGGCTAAGATAAGCATGTAAAATAACCTAAAACCTTGATATATCTGCCAATGAGTGGCTCTCAGCATTTAGAATGCAAAGTAACATGTAATTGGTTAAAATGTGGAATTTTAACCAATGAAATGCATGTAACGGAGCTTACCCCGTTACAGTACACTTCACGGAATTTGCGCAAGAATTTTCAGCAAATTCAAAGGAAAGGATGGTGATGCAAATCTACTTGGTGTACATGTGACCAAAAATGCGATCGCATACAAGGACTATTTTCGAGAGAACAGAGATAAATTGCTTCGTCTTGCGCTTAAGATATCGCAATTCGAGACCGGAAACCGAATACTCGCACATCAAATTACGACAAATGGTTATAGTGCATCGGTACTATTATCGCGACCCAAGACTGATGTTGAGATCAAACGCGAGAGACTAAAAAAAGATTAAATTCAAGAAGAATGCTCTTGGAGTTCCAGATAACTACGGCCCACATGTAGTAATTGACATCGATCCTGGAATGCGTACTATGTGTGCCGCTGTTATTGAAGGTCACACATAATTTCTTCCATCATCGAGTCGAAGACTTAAGAAGAAGATCTGTCGAAAGGGCAATAAGCATGGCAAGATACGCAAACGACATAAGCGATGCCCTGCTCATGAACGTCAGCAACATCGAGAGCGAATGATCAAGTCTGAACACAGGATTTGCGGGATCAATACAAAAGAACACTGGTATCTTGCAGGAATGAATAAGGCACGATATTGGAATAAAAGACTATTGGCTCGAAATGAGAACTACGCTTCAATTATTTCTGGTATCCCGTCATACAAGACAGTTAACTACGATGCATATCTCGGATATAACACATACCTGACTTCGCACGCAACGAACAAGTATAGCGTCGGCACATGCCTGACCTTGCATCCGAGATCAGATGACATTACATACCTCAAAGTCATCTTAATACATTAAGAGGGAAAATAATCAGAAATACATACTTGCATATAAATACATGTGTAAAGAAAGAAAGTAGAAAGCTGATCTTAATCAGATTAGGAAAAGATGCATTGAAAGGGAGCTTAGATGTAGTGGTAGCGAACTAAGTCCTCCATGTAATTCATTTTTTATTTTCCCAACAAACCCCCACTTCCTCCCCAAGTTCCATAATCGTCCAAGTTTCAAGTTTACGAATTTTGACCAATCATCGTACTCTGTCCTTACATATACCGATCCGGATTTCGTATAAATATGCATAGAAGTACGTTGCTACGGGCGAAATCAAGTGTTGCAGCAGCTTCCAACTTTCGACGTCACTGTCCTAGACGATCTCTACAAGCGCATGAGCTATGTGCATTTGCTCCCTGCTATCAAGCTTTGGTTAGTCTTTTGGTCAATATGGCCGCGCGCAATGGGGGCTCCAATTGTGACTTTTTACATGAAGGAGGATTTTCCTAGCGCCGAACTGCGAAAACTGCCATGATACGGTCCTTTTTGGGGTTGCATCTTGATAATTGTATACTTGATTTTTGTATTGCCATTACATTAGGCTGCAGGCACTTTTGCATAGCTAGACCATAACTATATGTTTGAATATACAACTATGTAAATTTATACGGAATCCAGATAATCGGTATACATGTGTCCTATTTCTCTTATTTATTGTTGGAATGCCCTATCTTTATTTTTCAATTATAATGTCCTATTTTTTTAAAAGGGAAAGTCTAATTCATCCCCCTAAAAAAATATCCTAAACTTTTTTGTCCCATTGGTTGAATTTGTAATTGAACCAGTTACACACACGATAGCGATAGAGGAAGACTTAAGAAAATCCAGACTCAATGAGACTAGAGTTTTCTACTTGGGTAAGACGCTTGTGTGTTTGCTGGAAAAATACAAAGTGAATTTAATGAATTATTGGTAGAGAAGCTCCGCAAAGTTCTGCAGCTAACCTTCTAATACTCACATCTTATTCGCTAACTAACTACCAATGAAATCTTTATAGAATCATGACGTGTATTCTTGAATATTTCTAATGACAAGGTTCTGTCATATGTGTAACTCTGCGTTCGAGTAACATTTCGTTAACATTTGTGTAACCTTCTTAGTTACGTATTTACCCACAGACTTGTGACATTAAGTCATGTGGCATTAGACGCTCACTTAAGTGCGCCTGTAAGTTGTAACTAAGTGATGTGTAACAGTGCCCTGTTACAGAATTGAGAAAGCTAAGGCAAACAAAATTTTATGAAGGACAGCTTTACTGTTTATAAGTGTGCAAATTATGGCCTGGTCTACCACACTTTTGGCATTTGCGTCCCTTAACATATTCGAAGTGGCTTTTGTCTCTACTGTTGGCCCTGTTCTTTGATCCAGCGGATCTACCCCGTTTTCGAGTAATTGGATTCAGGTTTTGCAATTCTTTGGGCTCTTCCGTAGTAATTTTATCTACCTTGGCCATCAGATCGAATACAATTGAACAAAAACGCTATTATGGGGCCAGAAGCTATTTCTTATCCACTGTTCATTTTTAAGACATCATGCAGACTTATTTAGATCCAATTTTTCACCAATAAATCACTTCTCTGTTGATCCATTTGACCTCACATCTCTTTATCCAATTAATACAGTCGTAGAAACATTTTTGCTATTTTGAAATGAATGATCATTGTTTCACCAGCCGCGAGGCTGCAATAGAAGCCGTTATTAACCATTATCGAGAATAAAGATTTCTAATCACGCTGGAAAAGCACTCTGACAGTAGAAGGATACACTTTCTGTAACGATGGGGATCTCTGATTGGACGAAAAATGTAAGGATTGAAGACCTTTTATATCTTGACGTCCCTGGTTCGAATCACACAAGTTCATAATTTTGTATATCAAGTTACATATCTAATATCATTATGATTGCTACATTTACAAAAGCGTAATTACTGTATTTACGAAAACGCAATTACTATATTTACGAAAGCGTAATTACGAGGTAATCATTGCATGTTTATGTGTAAGGAAGAATGGTTGGTTCTTAGGTGTAATGGGACTGACACAATAATCCCAAAACACAACACACACGCTTGTGCGAAAGAAGAAGCAATACTCCTGACTTGGAAGGAGAGGGAAGAAGCTTAGGAAGGAGACTTGAGCAGTATAAAGAAAATCTGCAACTGAATTAAATGTTAATGATTCCTAAAATATAAAACCACTAGGAGCYTATGGGGCTAAATGCAATGAACCTACTAAAGTGATATAAAACCTATGAATCTGATACATATAACCTTGGGTACATTCCTGGAAGTGAGGTTGAACCTAGAGAACTTCTTTCAGTCAGTTGAAGAAGAGAATCTTCTTCAAATGAAGCTCTGTGATTGGCTGGAGCCACGCGTATGAATCTTCAGTGACGCATCGTTCTCGTTACCAACATTCTTCCCAAAGTAGGAACCATCATTCTGTACTGACTAGTACAGAAACCTTCATGACGTACTCAGATGACTGAGTGACGTCATCTGTACATGTGGGATATGTTTTGCGCAAACAGTATCTCATCTCCGTACCCACAATGTACGTAGAGAAGGTGTTGTTGTGACACACGAATCTGTAATCAGATTCCACCTTCTTATGTAATGGGTGAGGCTCCATTACAGCATCTTATGTAATGGAGAAGGGCCCATTACATTTGGCCAATAAGAAATGAATGGTTAGCAAGAAAGAGAGTAGTGCAAGCTAAAACAGTAATCTCACTTTCCAATTTACCTCTAAATACTCAAGCTCCTTACAGCTAGCGGTTAGCTGCTTCTTCGTAGGCTTCACAATGCCGGTGCAATTCTGATGATCCAGGTTATACTTCGATATATACCAGTGGTTTGGCCGATCTTTGCGCAGAGAGAGTGTCACACTGACAAACCAGTTGCATTTGGACTGGCTATCACACCGTAAGCACCGGAAAGTGCCTCCCTTTTTGTCAATGACAGCATTTTTCCCTTGCAAAAGTGCCAGATCCTTGATAACTGAAACGGCATCTCTTCCTTTCTCCTATTTCTGCGCAATTAGATGCTGAATAGGTTCCATCTTGTCCATCTTCACTATAATTTTGATGTGAGCACATGGTAAGTTGCTTGATATACTGTCCTATAATAGCTCAAACATTGAAATTGTGGGGTCAAATTGCCGCACTTTAGTCCATCTAAAAAAAAGTCTAAAAAAAGGATAGTGCTGTAATTCTTTAGGGATTCCGTAATTTACAACAAAGTGTTGGTAAGAAATACTAAGGTAGATACTTAAAACAATTTGTATCATCTTCTGCGCAAATATTCGATTTGTGTCACCTTTTGCAATTTTTCCTTGAATCCATGTGTAATATTTTAGCATTTGCATTTGGTATCCCCTAGCCCTATTCAAAATAAATATGGCTTATAACATAGGAATGATGGTATTTTATTGAACACAAGGATACAATGGCTTCATTTTTCTGCTCAAATCTGATTTGTGCAACCCCAAAAACATTCTTCATGGCTATGAAGGGAAAGCGAGAAATAAAAAAGCAATTCAGTTCGGACTAGAGACGGTTCGTTTGTTCACGGTTTAAGTTACATCAAACTGTTCGTGATAGTGATGAGGTAGGACAAAGGTGGGAACAGAAAGCTTCCCATCACATGTAACTCTAGCGAACATACTAAAAGCCTTTAATGTGCTCACGGGACAGGATAGAACCAACTGGTTAGGGCAAAACAGGAAACAGGAGGTGGGGCATTCATGATGGGTGATAGGCGATAGGACAGAGGTGGGAAGGGACGTGTGTCTCCACACGTCACACTTGTGGCTCACACTTCTTCACTTTCCAAATTGCTCAACTGCTTTTTCCTTCCGTCTCTGCTAAACTTGCATTACCCCGCGGGATGAGCGGCCTGGTCGTGAAGAGTGTTGAGCTCCATAAGCCGAACGATGACGTTCGTCTTGGGCGAGACCAGAGAAATTCCGTCAAACTATGGATTGACGGTCTGGTTTGTGAGGAATATTGCACTAAAGTGGTTCGCACCGCTTTGTTGGAGGTTGCAAGTGTTACTGCAGTCACCATCGACTTTCAGTCTGGGCAAGCTGTCGTGGAGGGGGTCCCGGCTCTGGATGACTTGTGTCGCGCGGTTAAAGCTGTTGGCTACGGAGCTATTCCTATGTTCACAATTGACAGCGTCAAAACGCCAACACAGCAAAGTCGGAGGAAAGTGGGAGGTGCTCTGCAAACAGTATGTTACACTATCGACGGAATAGCTACCGGAGAATGCTACAAGAAAATACAAGAAGCATTGGCTGCTGCTCCGGCTGTGTTTGACTGCATGGTGGACGTGTTTGCGAGTTTAGTTACGTTGACGGTGGCATGTCAGCAGGCAGCTAATATTCTCGCCTTGCAGCACGCTCTCGAGGTCGCTGAGATCTGCTCGCTACAACAGCAGCTTCGTCTGAAGACTCGTTCCTCCCAGTCCGAAATTGACGTGAGCGAGGGCTTTTACGATGGTACCGATGCGTCTCCCGGCCAAGTTAGTGACAAGGTCGTTGTCTCTGATCCTTCTGGACCGACTGAGGCAAGCGGTGCTGAGTACGATTATCGTGAGCTTACCACTCCCAGACCCATAGAACCACTTGAAAGTTCATCAGACAAGAGGTTGGAAGTCCTGATCGATGGCATGACGTGTCAGACTTGTGTGCAATCAGTTGAGTCGGCGTTGAGGCAAGTTGAGGGGGTGCGGAAAGCGGATGTCAACCTGATGACTGAGAAGGCGGCTGTCCATTTCGACCCACGTATTTGTGGTGTGATAGATATCTTAGAGGCAGTCCGCTCTGTTGGCTATGAGTCGTCTGTGGTTGATGATACCTTGAACTCGGTCTCTCTACAAGTTGAGGGCATGACGTGCTCTTCGTGCTCCAACACGATTGAAAGTGGATTAAGGGCACTTGTTGGAGTATTCAGTGCCGCAGTGAACCTTAGCACGGAAACCGTCTTTATCAAGTTTGACAGCTCGAAGACGTCTGTGCACGCCCTAGTGGATGTAATCTCATCATTGGGATACACAGTGGTCCTAAGTGAAGAAGGAAAGGCAGGACCGATGGAGGGCGCGACACAGTCCAAGGATCGAAACTGGATCGCGCACCAGCGACGCTTTATTGGAGCGTTGTTATTGGCTATTCCCGTCTGGATTGTCATGTTGCTTAAGGCGACAGGAAGCATTGACGATGCTCTTGAGCAAGCGACCATCCCTGGGATGTCGCTGGAATCGCTCTTAACTCTCCCTTTCGCGACTGCCGTTCAGTTCTGGTCCGGCCGGAGCTTCTATTGGAGCGCATGGTCTGGTCTTCGACACCGCAACATCGGTATGGCAATGCTTGTCGTTCTTGGCACAAGTGTTGCGTACTTTTATTCCGCGGCGACCATTCTCTACGGCTTAGCTGTGTCAGATCCCGCTGCCGGAGATCCTATGCTCTTCTTCGACTCCAGCACGTTGATTACCTTTATACTATTAGGGAAGCTTTTGGAGGGCATGGCGAAGAGCCGAACTGCTGACGCTCTCGCGCGGTTGGCAAGTCTTCAATCTAAGACGGCGCTGCTTATGGGCCCCAATGGTGAAGTAGAGGTACCCGTTGAACAGCTGCACAAGGGAGACATAGTGAAGGTTATCAGAGGTTCTATCATTCCAGCGGATGGAAATGTGACCGAAGGTCGAGGGGAAGTGGACGAATCCATGATTACTGGGGAATCTGTGCCAGTCTCAAAGGTCGCAGATGCTCAGGTGATCGGTGGCACAGTTGCCATTGACGGCTTGCTTCTTGTGCGAGTTGAGCGAGTCGGTGAAGCTTCAACTCTTTGTCAGATCATGCAGTTGGTCGAGAACGCACAGCTATCTAAACCTCCGATCCAAGAGCTTGCAGATAGAATATCAGGAGTATTTGTTGGAGTGATGATCGTCATTGCCTTGCTAGCGTTCGTAATCTGGTGGTCCCTTTCGGCAGGTGGTGTGGTGCCTGTAAAGTGGCTGCATGGTGACAGTTCTTTTTTGTTCGCCCTGATGTTCGCCGTTTCTACTCTTGTTGTCGCATGCCCTTGTGCACTTGGCCTCGCGACACCAACAGCGATGATGGTAGGGACTGGAGTTGGAGCTCGGTATGGTGTGTTGATTAAAGGTGGGGAGCCTTTGCAGAAGGTTCAGAATGTAACGACCGTAGTATTTGATAAGACAGGAACACTAACCAAGGGAGTACCAGTTGTCAGCGATTGGATACCTGCTGTTACGAATACGTCACGCACTGCTCAGTTCATGCGGCTTGCAGTTATCGCGGAACAAAACAGTGAACATCCCATTGCTAAAGCTATTGTCAATTTTGCGAAGAAACAAGGCGGAGAGAATCTCACGTCAAAGAATGATTTCTTAACCAATTTTAAGGCGGTGTCGGGAGGCGGTGTTGTGTGTACGGTAGGTGGTCATGAAATCGTCATAGGGAACAAGAAGTTTCTCGCCCAGTTTGGAATTGCTGTGGATACATCAGTCAATGACTCTTCGAGCGGACTGACGGTAGTTTGGGGGGCCATGGATGGAGAGATGATAGGCTCGTTTCTCGTGAGAGACGAGATACGGCAAGAAGCAGCAGTGACGGTGGGAAAGTTGCATAAAATGAACGTCCGTGTGCGGATGCTGACTGGTGATAATTGGGGAACGGCGGAGAGAGTAGCCACTGCTCTAGACATTCCAATGGATTGTGTGACGGCGGAGATGCTGCCGGATGACAAGATAAACCGAGTGAAGATGTTTCAAGCACAGGGCGAGATCGTGGCGATGGTCGGTGATGGTATCAACGATTCTCCATCGCTTGCCCAGGCTGATATCGGAATTGCAATTGGGGCAGGAACCCAAGTAGCCATGGAGACGGCCGATGTCGTGCTGATGAAGTCTGACTTACGGGATGTAGTGACCGTACTTGATTTATCCCGTGTCGTCTATCATCGGATCTGCTGGAACTTCGTCGGAGCGTTTGTGTACAATGTTTGTCTCATACCGTTCGCAGCGGGTATCTGGTATCCCCTAACGGAGTTTGCCCTGCCGCCGTGGGTGTCCGGTATCGCGATGGCTTTGTCGTCAGTAACGGTAGTGGTGTCATCGTTGCTTCTTAATCTTTATCGCCCTCCGCGCTTCTAGATACGGTGAAGCGCACGGCATAATGCAAACCTGGATCATGTATCGTTAGCAGGCATGATTGCATTTACGATTACATTAAGATTAATAGTGCTTATTTATGAATGCAAGGCGTACCATATCACACTTTAATGTCCTTGTTATTTAACCTTCATTCCCCACTTGTACAACGCGTTGTACAAATGATGTAGAGAATAAGGATTAAAGCTAAGATTGCCTTGAGAGTAGACTTTAGGATTCATTGGATGGAGAGACTTCTTGGTGGCTATTGCTGCGTGCGTAATCATCTTGAAAGGCCATGTTGACAATCAATCGCGTTTCCAGAAAAATGAAATTATACACCTTGGGTGGGGAAAAAAGGTTAAGATATATGGAGTTAGAGAAACCAACTCTTGAATGAATCGTTTCCGGCTTCTCAATAGCGAAGCGTATTGAATTGAAGTATTTACTACCTCACGTCCTAGCAGCCATCCATTGAGTGCTGCTTCAACACCATTTGCCAAGATGGAAAGAACTGTAGCTTTGAGAAACAGCATAATCAAAGGCACCGAAAAAATCAATCCAACTACGAGGCGTCCTTGTTTTTGAACGTTGTGATAAAATGGCATCAACGAGCGACGGTATTGGAGAGAACACCACTAAAAAGCGGAGAGCCCGTCCGGATTTTGCGGAACGGAAAGTTCGACAAAAGCAAAGCGTATACACCACTGTGAAGACTGGGTGGCGAAAGTTTTGCAAAGACAAAAGAATAGCAAAAAAGATTGATGAGGCTGTGCAACTTTGTTCAAGAATAGCATGTGAGGCATCTATGCTGGCATCCGTCCATGTTCTGCGATTATTGAAAGCTGGCAAAGAACTTCCTCCATTGGATAATGACTTTTTCAATCGATGCTCATCTGTAATAGCCAACTTGGCCGGCAGCGAAGAGGTCCATCCTGACTTGGAAACCAGTCGGAATATTTACATGGACCAGCACCCTTCAGTTTATGAACCGACAGAGAAGAAATCCTATATGACTCAGATGTTGGTTATGATCGCTCAGCACGCAAGGCAGAATTTGCAAGTTAGCAACGAGTTGACGTTCTACTCCTGATTGTGTAAGTGGATGCGCCTGCGGATACGTCTTCACAACAGTGACTATTTTGAAAAGCACCAAGACAAGATAATCAAGAGTGGTGTTTCACTACTGGTCCGTGCAAGCACCCAAACTCAGCATAGCTTATCCAATCTGATGCCCGCGTACTCCAGGTTCAAGAAGTATCCCATCCCTGCTGAGGAGATTGTTTGGATGCAGGAATTATCGGATAGAGTAAGAAACGAGATCGGATCGCTGCCACTCGACTTGAACAAATCACCGGAACGTCACATACCCTTTCTCCGCACAATGTTGAAAGACATACAAGCTTATGTGGATGATGGAATGAAGGGTTGCCGAGTCTGGTCTCTGCTTCCACAGAAACAGTTCAAACCCATTTTCATCAAGATCAACACCACCGTCCTGAAGAAACTTGCTAAGGCTTTGGGTGACCCTGTTGAGCTTTACGCCGACAAAGCTGAGTTATGGCGCACGTACTTCAATATAGGTCTTGTGACCAAAGACMAGCGAAAGGAGTTTGAGCACTTCATCTCGACCGACGGTATGTCAGTTGGTGTGACAATCTCCCGTCCAAAGCTTCCCGCGAGAGAGAAATAAAGGCATTTTCTCTTGAAGACCAGATCATCGGTTTAGATCCGGAGAGAAAGAAGATCTTCACTGCTGTTGTCTACAAAGAGAAAAGCATGGCTACTTTGCAAAAATCGAAAGGAGAGAACGTAAAACATGAAGTCATCCACTGGTCTAAGGGCCATTTTTACAGAGAGTGCGACTACCATAGACGAACAAAGTTGACCAAAGAGTGGATTGATGCCGAGCCTGACATCAAAATCTTCAATGAAAACGTTCCTTCGGCAAAAGTTGCGGATCTTGCCTCCTATTTGAAACGGATGAGATTTTGTTTCGTGTATTTAGATCATCTTCTTGACGTGTATTCATCAAGGAGGATGAAGAGGCTACGATGGTCGACCTACATCCGTCGACAAAAGACGTACGAGAAGGTAGTCAAGAGCCTTACAGATGGCGATAAATGAACTGCTATCGCATATGGAGATGCAAGTTTCACAAGCTCAGCTAAAGGCAACATTGCTGTTCCTACGGAAGAAAATTAGTTCCAGGTGTCGTGTTGCTGATGTGAATGAATTCAGGACGAGCAAGCTATGTTGTACTTGTCACAAGAAGATGAAGGGGTTCGTCCTTGACGAAAGAATTGTCAGTGACGGTCTTTATGGTGTGCAACACTGCAAAAATAGTGAATGCTATCACACATTGTGGGACCGTGACATCAACGCCGCAATCAAGATTTTGAGACTATTCATCGACCAAGTGAAGAAAAAGAGGAGACTCAAGGCGTTCATGAGGAAAGAGAATGAATTGGTACTCGAAATCAAAAACTGAGGTGATAAACGATGTCACTGCTATGATTCCGGAAACGGATGAGTGTAACCTTTATTCCCCAGGTTAAAGCGAATTAGGTTCTATATCTGCAGTTTGGCATAACAAACATCGAAGGCTGGGAGGATACTAGACATCATAGGCTGAATGTACAATGAATGTAAGATGTGCGATAGCATTACTGCCTCTCAACACGCTAGAGTCTATGACTAAGCGACAGACATCATCCCCATGCTACCTTTCATCGTTGACATGCTTCCCATTGCTGGTGGCATATTATGTCCACTGTCTTCCTCGGGAAGATCAAAAGAGTAGTTCTATTTGGTCGCGCCGGGAGTTCCGCAAAACACGGATAGACCATCGCTCCTACTAGTGCACATGACCTGCCAGGACTGGCAGCCCGACGTTTCTGCCATCGTTCCCATGGCGGCCGCCTTCTGAGAGTAGCGGCTAAGATCTGCACGAGAGGAAGCCTATCGACAAATGGATCTGTGCAATTTGTCGCACTCTGACATAACTCATAGCCTTCCATCATCATAAACGCGCTGGCCTTCAACAGATTTGTTGCCCCCATAGACGGCGGCACCAGATTCGCAATCGGAGGATTTGACAAGCACTGCTTCACGGCAGATCTTGCTCTGCACAATCTGACAACAGGCACACACTCATCAAAAGCCGTCATCTCAGGCTCATCTGTGCATAGATCTCGCATGATGCTCGTTGTGCTGCAGGCATAGTCCACCGCGTTATTCCTTGCCAGAGACTGCCTTGCAATACTGCAAACCGACATTTGAAGCATCGTTCGACAAAGTGCTCTAATACTCTGTGTTAGGTATGTCGATGGCAACTCGAATGCGGCGCATGCACACTGTGTGGGTCATTGATACAGATACCATCCTGTGATGGTGCGACATAGTCACCCAGCCAGTTCACTCTACTCGAAACCAGCAAACACGAATTTCCTCCAGGAGCTTGATTGGGAGATGACAAGGAGGAACGAAGAGGGGGAACAGCGCGAAGCCGCCATACAAGCTGCACATTTCCTTCGCTGTGAGTACACTAGACTGGACCCCACTGCTCGCTCATTTTCTTCGACTCATCTTCGGATGAAGGCTGCCTCCTCTCCAATGGTGGCACTTCAGGTACTATTGAGAGACATTTGAGTACACTATTTAGTAGCTTATCGGAATTTACACTAGATCCTGAAAAAGTTAAATGGTTCGACAGAGTGTAGGGTGTGTCGCGGTAGTTTCTTGGTGTTGTCATTGTTGGTCTTGTATCACACAGATTTTGATTATAACGAAGCGAATGCAGCTGATTCAAGTGAGAAGACGATGGCTATCCCCGATATTTTTTTAAGGGAAATAAATCCATCGTGTAGCATTTGTAATACAAGTGGATTGAAAATTGATTGGATCATGGGAACGATCTCGAGGATTATGTGTCATGGCTAAAATGAGAAAAAAGAGATTTATACATTAATGGTTCTCAAGATTGGCAGCAAGTTAGGTGGCAGCTAAAAAGCAACAAATTTTTTTGGCTAATTAAAAGTGATTAACTTTGAAAGCCCCAAATTTTGTAACTAGCAGCTAATCAGTAACTGACCGAACATTGAGATAGCACAGAGAAATGCCGCGAAAATCGAAGCGCTTGCAGTTTATTGAAGAGCTGAACAGCGTGATCTAGGCGCGTCTTGTACGAAAATACGCTCGCCTCTTGCATTCTGTAAACGACGATGAGGAGGATTTTGCCGACAATGTAAAAGAGCAACCCTTTTACTGGCGTACACTGTTTTGCAGTGAGGAAGCGCAATTGATTGGCGACAGACATCGTCAATCAAGAGGAAAGGAAAGAGGAAAACCGAAAGAGACTTACTCTTTTGGAGAAATATTAGGAACTGAATTATTGTTTTAACAAGCAATCCGCGAGTCAAGGGCGCCGGATTTCTGGGGGCTTCCTTGACCCAAAAGATCCGCAAATATTTCTTTGAGGGTGCAATCTTGGTGCAAGAAAGTCGCTTACATTTGGTGGCGGATAATGCAAACAGTGTTCAAATAGACTTAGTGGTTGTTGAGCAACAAGCATCCAAACATATGTACCTTGCTTCGGATTTGCATTGATTTAGCATGTTGGTCATTGCTTTTAGTTAAAAAATCGGGTATTAATTAGCATTTGTCCTAATCTTATTGGGTGAAATAGCAGCTGTAGGAATGTTTGCCGTTTATTTCTACTTCTCCGAATTTGGCGGCAAAAGCGGAGCTACTGATGATAACCTAGCTGCACTAAGTGTTCCGGGATATTGAAGCACAGAAATTTCTGTCAACTTTTAGACAGTGCTTTGCTCTTACAATTACAGCACCATGGAGCGTCCCCATCCGTTGCTGTGCAAGTGCAAAGTGGGACGTTGTGAGTTAGTACAAGGTTGCTCATCGTGCAAGAGGTGCGGATGCGACCACGACGGCAAATCCGTCGCAGAAAAGATGAATAGAAAACACGGACAACGTGGAGTTGCACAGCATCGAGCGACAAAAAAACCTAAGAGAACAGTAAACACTTACCAGACTG
>BCKE01000038.1:26001-37697 GCA_001600495.1 Pilasporangium apinafurcum
ACATATGTGGTACCTGAAATGTCCTAACAATCGCAAAATCGATGACCATGCGATGAAGAATACAATTTTTGTGGCGTTAGTTCTCCTCTATGAGTGTTGCCGCTTTGATAATAGCAACGGGAATGAGGTTTTCTTAAGCAAAATTGTTTCGATCAGCCGAGCGTTCTCGTCAAGTCCAAATAGCGGCTCTTTTGGATTTTGCCCAACCTACGAATTAGGCTATTTTTGGCCCCGTTGGCTCACGGATCGCTTGTTAATAAAGCTACCTAGAAAGTGAAATGAATGACTGATGATGAAGAAATTCTATTTAACCTTAATCTTTAGGTTTTAGACTTCTATCCTACTGAGTAGGGGTTTACAGTTCTGAGAATTTGCCGTAGCTGTTTGTATATCTTGAGATATTGCGTGTTGCAACTTATCCATTTCAACCAAGTTGGTTAATTCCTTCTCTGGATTCAGACACTTTAGTGTGATCAAGTTAGTGAGTGCCACTTGTTCACTGGGATTCAGCGGTAACCACTGAGTCCATTGTGCTTTACGCATGCTTTCTTGAAGAATGTTTCTTCCTCTATTTCGTCTTCTTCGCTTCATTTCTTTCTGTTGCTTTTCGTCCGTCAGTAGTGTTAGAGATACTGCTTTCTCCTCCAGTTGTTTGTGGATCAGCAGTAGGCTTTGCTGTAAAGCATCTCGCATTGCCTCCTGTTCGGGCTGTTCTGGTTCTACTACTCGTATCCCATAGTCAATTACTCTCCATTTTTGTTCATGGTGGATGGCGATTACCCACACCATGTCTTGTGCTCTAATTCCCCATCCCTTGAATACACCATAGGCTATGGTGACACTTGTGACTTCCAGTTTTTCTCGCTCCTGTGGGATTCTTACAAGTACACTTATGCACTGCTCCATACAGATACCGAGTATTTGCGTTCCTTGTTGCCTCTGTTTGGCGGTTGCTATTGCTGTCACTTGCTTCATTGTAGAATTCCATATTGATACTGTGGTTGCTGCGCGTGTGATGGTTTCCTTCGAGTGGATTATCTTGTTCCGGTATTGCCATAACAGTGCTGGTATTGCTCTATAACAGATGAATCATATTGTTTGTAATGCTCGGTGGTGATCTTTGGTGAAATATCCGTAGTCTCTCCTGAGCTGTGCAACTTGATGGAGATCGTATCGTGGCATTATATTTCTGAATATTGCTCGCTTGACTTTATCTCATGGTGTCTCTCTTATCACTGCTGGAAGCCAGTCTTCTAATAGTTTGCTCCATACCTCTCTTGCTCGGGGGCATCTCCATACAATATGGTTCATTGTTTCCTTTTGTTGTCTGCACTCTTGTTCCACTAGACATGGACGTTCCGGTAAGAAATTGGCATAATGAAGATTGAGTTGCTGAAAAGTCATTCTATAGTGAAACCACTGCTGGTATGGCGTGATTGCTGCCTCATGCTTCCAGAGCTCCTCTATTGATTGTTGGAGTAATTCGTGTACGAGACTGTCTTCGTCGGATCTTGCTTTGATCAATTTGGCTAGTGTTTGGAGTGGTTTCCGATCCTCTGAGAGACTCCTTTGTTCCCTTGTCTTGTTTAACTGGTGCGTGATACTTCGTAGATCTTGAGTAGGTACTTCGAATATTAGTGGTGAGATTCTTGGTGAAGCTTGAAACACCAATCCGTTCTCTTCGCTCATTTTTACTAGTAGTTTGGCATAACATGAATTTGTACAATAACACAATTTTTGTGCTATAGCACAATTTTGTGTTATAACATAAATTTGTGCCCAACCTTAATATTAGCAGTTTTTGAGGTTCCTGATCGTGATCCTGAAAGGTCATTGCAAAAAATTCATCCATCACGCCATTGATGGGGAATGGAAACGTACGAGAGAGCATTGAAAAGGTCTCGGCCAAGGTCATCCCGAGTGGCCAAGGCAGCGGGATATCAGAGAGTGATCGGATGCCGTCGTTCCTTCGAGGCAACACGGCACGTGGCCGCGCTCGCAAATTCTCAGGGGCTGGAAAAACTGAAGTCGTACCAGCTTCGAATCGCGTCTCACTCCGAGTAGCTGAGCAGGAGCGGCAAGTGCGGCTTGCACAGTCGACACTCACATACAAATATATGCTCCTACCTGATTCTATGGTGCGGTATTGGTGGGACCTGGTCATGGCACTCGTTACCATTACGCTGCTCTGGCGCGTACCATATGCGATCTCCTTTGGTGAAGGTACAGAGCTGCACTGGTACATATTTAACAAAAGCACCGACGCGATTTATATCATGGATATCATCCTTAACTTTCGGTAAGTCCAGGTTTGAGTTTTCTGTATGGGCTTTTAAGATAGTATTTGTTGAGGCTGTTTACAGTACAGGGTATACACAGGACACAGATGTGATCATGGACAGCAAGAAAGTGGCGTTGCGCTACGCCAAGGTAATACTTTTTCTTTTAATGATCTCGTAGTTATGCTTAGACACCAAGTCGTATGGTTTGTTTGCTGTGTTTTGGTACGTAGAGCTGGTTGTTTGTGGATCTTATTGGATCCATTCCGTTTGAGTATATGTTTAGTACCCATACCTCTGGAATTGAGCGGAAGGCGTTCAAAGCTTCAGTCAAATACATGAAACTACCAGTACGTACACTTGTGCTTGACTGTAGTCAACACAAAGTCTGCGAAACTACTTATCATGCATCTTACTGTATGTTGCTTTTGCAGAAACTCTTTCGAATCGCTCGACTCATCAAATTCGTGCAGTACGTTCAAATCTCCTAGAAACACACACTACGCTCAACTCTTTATGTCGTGATTCTGACTGACACATGGAGATCTTTCATATATGCAGGAAATATATGAAGTATGCCTACGCGCTGCAGATGTTCTCAATCTACATCTCGTTGATCCATTGGGTAGCGTGCTTATGGGGCGGTCGAATCATCGTCATTGAGCAAGAGGGCGATGAACTCCGAGCCTATGGAGAAGCAGTCTATGCCGCCGTCATGCTGTTGCTTAATATCTCGGGAGTCAACGTCAAACCGGAATACTACTTCATTTGTGCACTTCTCGGCGTGCTCGGCTTCCTCTTCCAGGCACTGACGCTCGCAAGTATCACAGCAGTCATCATCGGCTCGAGCACACGAGCAGTTCAATACCAGGAGAAGGTGCGCATGGTGATGAGCGACCTTAAGGCGTTGCAGGTGCCAGTGGAATTACGTAAGGCCACGAAATCGTATTACGAGACGCTCTGGCGGATGAAGAACACCTCAGACCGGTACGAAAAAGCCATATACGAAGACGAGGACCTCTCTCCGGCGTTACGGTCGGAAATCGCGCTGTATATTCATCGTAGTTTGATCGCAACTGTCCCGCTTTTCCAGGGATGTACCGATGCTTGTCTAGCATGTGTGGTAATGAAGCTCAAGACACAACTCTATATGCGCGGCGATGTGGTCTTCCACAATGGCGACCCCGCCAATTCCATGGTGATTATCAGTAGGGGAAAAGTCAAGGTCATTTCCCCAGACAATGAAGCGCTACTGGCTGTGCTGAAACAGGGCTCGTTCTTCGGCGAAATTGGGTTACTACGCAATATGACCCGCTCTTGTACCGTGATCGCAGGCACGTTTTGCGAGCTTAAGAGTCTCCAGCGTCGGGATGCAGAGGAAGTCTTTGATCTCTACCCACAAATCTACGATAGACTTTTCGCGGAAGCAGAGAAACGACGGCAGGATACCCGACAAAAGGCAAAATTGTACAACGTCAAGGTGCTGGATAATGCCCACGCAGTTGACGTGAGTAGCATTGATGCCCAGGGCGATAATGCGAATTCTCAACCGTTTGTTAGCGGCGCTTCCGAGATTGAAAGTGTGACTACGCCACACCCAGTCACCAAAGCCAAATTACCGCGCGCCAATTCCTTCCAGTCTGAAGAAGTGGGCGTGATCAATACCGAACTGGATAGTATGAATGCTAACCTAGAAGAAATTCAACGCTTGATTAATGTGTTAAAGGATACTCAGGTAAAGCTGGCGAGAGTGCAGGAACGGCGACAATCGTTGCATCTGGCGCTGACAACAGGCACACCATTGACGACTATCCCAGTGGCATTCAGGGGTCCTTTACCGGTTGTGAATACAATGATCAATGAGTCATCGTCAACACAATACACAATGCTTGCACCTGTGGTACCTAGAAGCCATCGAATGCGACGGAGAGAGAGCACATAGCACCGCAATAGAATGTACGAAGTTTACCTCAGATTGTTATTAGTCCAAATGCTGATATTTCGTGTTTTTGGATGCGACCATACGTAACATTCGTTGGCCGATGTGTTCGAATTGTTCTTCGCATTTTTTGACTTAAGCGAATCATATAACATTTTCGTCGTTTGTATTCGCTCGTTAGCTTAAATCAACTTTTGCTTTGTGATGTTTTCATCAAAATCATGGACAACAATGGTTTGAATACCCAAGCACGCTTCTCGAACAGCGCATTTCTTCTTCAGTTGTTCCATACGCACGTATTGCATGAATACGGGGCCGTGATAAGTAGAAATCCCCATGAATACATGCCACCTGTATGAAGTTAATTATCCATCAGCATTTGTTCATCATAAATCAACCATTTTAAGATAACACGCACCAGGCATGGCCCTGTGGGTTAATGGGGAACTCGCGCATGGTATGGCAATAATGATAGTCAATCATCCACATTGCAAAGCCAATCAAACTGGTATAGACGTAAGATTTCGCCACAGCGCGCGCGCGGGGATCCTGCACCGTCGTGTAGTGCATACATAAGCGAATGCAGCAGAGTACGGCCAGCACGCCAAAGGACAATTGAAACATGTCGACGAATCGGTAGATCGCATGCAAAACGGCAAATGCGATACCGAGAAACGTCAGGAATGATACTACCAGCGCTTTGGGCAATCCCAACTGATCAATTTCGTTGTTGTACACAATGTATATCCTAACAAACCGTGGCATGAAGCATGTCAGATCCAGTCAAAGGATAATAGAAATGAGATACTAAATGCATGATACACTATACCAGCACAACATGGCCCAGACCATAGGTGTTTCATCGCATTGCTGATGACTGTATCAAACGCAGAGAGCATGCATATACATCAGCTTCAATAGAGTACAACAAGAATAATGATGACCACAAGTCATTCATGACTTACACCATTTGCAGCGTGCCGTGGAACATGGCCGATCCAAAGCCTGTGATCATGACGCCAATGAATTGCACATGGAACCTCCATTCAAAGCCCTCTTTGATCGACCGCAGCAGTCCATACAGGCCCAACAGCACAAAGAGAATGTTGCTCAACGTGTTCCAGAACTCGGCGATGTAAAAGCTGTACTGATAATTGGGCTCACACCAGTCGATCGTGGCGGTTGGAATTCCCCAGTAGCCATGCAACAGCGCTATCCCTTCCTTGTCGCTCCCCACTCGTACCGCCGTCATGGTGAGAATAAAATGAAAAAAACAAAAACAGCAAAAAAAAAAGTAGATTCTGGGTTTGTTGCTTCCCTTCACTGTCTGACAATGATGGAATGTCGCGTAGCTCCTTGCGCTAGTCCGTGATGTGATGATGACGATGAAAAATGAGGGTAAACCACACCCTGACCATTCCGACAACAACATTAACGCAACATAAAAGTATATGGTGCAATAATGTTGAGTTAGCTGTCGATGATTATGGTATTGGGGTAATCGAGCACGTCGCAGCCCAAGAAAGGTGAGTCAACTGAGAAACACAACTTGAGCTGACTTTGTAATGGATGAGACCCAAGAATCCACAAGCATAGTGAAAATGATCCCTATATTGCTATGTGGGGCCATTTCGGTCAATAAAAACACCAATGGTTCATCCAATTCTGCGTCACTTTGACGACTTCTGGAGATTCTGTGAATTGTCCAACGGTTCTATACTTTTTTTTCAGATGACCATTCTCTGATCCCACTCCCACCCTCATCACTACCGTTTTTTAAAAATATTCAATTATATATATCTACATTTGACAATTTTTTTACTTCAATGATCCATCAACTATCAGCTTTTCAGTCACGTAATTTTAGCCAATCAACACATGCGGCTGTTTCAAGCTTCACATGAGAAAGCCAAAGAGCACTGAAGAACTGAAGAGGGAGCGACAATGGCGTTGAGTAAGCCGATGCAAATGCTGTCGGCCGCGACGGCGGCGGGTGTGGGTGGATTTCTATCCACGACGATCCTTTACCCTCTGGATACGCTGAAGACGCGGATGCAATCCGGCAAGAAGGCGTTTGAGGATGAGAAAACGACCGATGGCCAGACCAGCAAGAACCGGCAACTCGCCATGATCAAGTCGCTCTACCAGGGGTATCAGTACAAAACCGCCGAATCGACAGTGTCTAAATTCTTCTACTTCTATGCATACACGCTGCTGTCACAACTAGTGACACCACAGGATGGTCAGCCCATCAGTACGACCACAAACTTGGTGATTGGGTACTTGAGTGAGTTTGTGCATTTGCCCGTGACATTGCCTATGGAAGTCATCGCCACGAGATTGCAGACCAGCGCGAAAGGATCTGGAGGTGGCAATCTCTTTCAGGTCGTTCAAAGTGTTAAAAAAGAAAGCGGCATTGCGGGTTTTTACAAAGGTTTCCACGCCTACTTTGTGCTTTGCCTGCAACCAGCTATCCAATACACTGTGTTTGAGAAAGTAAAGGCGTTCTATTTGGCACGATTCAAGCAAGCTGCCGATTCACTTGGTGCACTGGAGGTGAAATATTGTTAACATCTTATTGGCGTGTTGATATGCCTGATTTTGTATCGAATGACGAACATACTGACGCAAAAACATGATTTTTCTGCTGTCGGTTCGTTGTTTCAGGCATTCATTTTGGGTGCAGTGGCTCGTTCCATCGCGACACTGTTGCTCTTCCCATATATCCGAGCGAAGGTGATTTTGCAGGCCAAAAAGAAGAGCGTTGCTGATGCTACTGAGCGCGATCTTGAACACGGCCAGGCAAGTGCTGCGCCAGCCAAGCAAGACGGCATTATCTCGACACTACAACGCGTTTACCATGACGAAGGTGTGCTGTCGCTCTATCGTGGTCTGGGACCAGAACTCACTAAGGTAAATGGATCGGATGTGGTCTTGCTCAACTTGCTAACATAAGCTAACGCAGTGGATTTTATCGTGTTGTTGCATGGTTTTACTGGACAACAGGGAGCTCTCTCGTCGGCGTTCATGCTTATGATCAAGGAAAAAATTCAAGCATATATCACGATGATCTTGATTCTCGCGAATTCCCACTCGTAAAGAATCTGGCGAGCAATAAAAACGGGGGGTAGTGTGTATTCGCTTTGTTGTGTGCACTAGCGATTCCATTCTCACATTGATATCGATGGAGTTAATCTACATAGTGAAACAACTTTATCAACATAATAAAACGGTATCGTTGTTTGTTGAAATTGGATGAGGATTCTGGTTTTCGTTTGGAAGAAAAAGCGTTCCACCCTCAGACACAGGAGTCGGTTAGAATGGATTCATCCCAGTGATTTGGACGTTCATAGGTTCGATTATGAGCGTATACTCTCCCGTAAACAACAAGCACGCGATGGGGAGATTGTGCCGAGGAGGAGGTATGATGAAGAGGTACAACACTATTGTCAACTGAGCCATAAAAATCTAGCTACGGTATGCTTTCATCTAAAAGTGCATGTTTACATTGAAGCGAGGATGTTGACGATGAACGACCAGTGATGCCTAACACCATGGAGAGCTAGGTAGTTGCTCAATCGGAAGTCATAGTTTCGGTTGTGGGGATCATTACTTCATATTACTCAACCGACATCGTGCAGAAAAAGACTCGTCATCTATGACAGAAACGTTTTATTTTTTTTTGGACGAAATTGGGCAATTGAGCACCCAGTGTTTGCCAGTTTCGGGTAAGTTTGGCACTCATCTCGTTTCTGTTTGTTATCCACCTTTTTCTGCACCTTGTTTGCGTGCTCTACCAAATAAATTCCGACAGTCAAATTATAAACCAAAAAAGATTTTGTGTCGTGTTGTCGTCATCGTGTGTTTCTTGTCGAATTGGCTAAGAGCGTCATCGTCTTCACTACCCACTCCATTCATTTGAATCTGCATCCATTGATCGATCCAACCATCTAGCCGGCAGTAAGAGAGATATAGATACCGTACACGGTTTGGGAAAGAGAGCATGTATGTTACTTACCACAGTTGTTGTGTATGTGTTAATAGACAGCTGCTTTGTGGCTGGAGCTCCATTGAACAACGGCCGTAGAAAATTTCTTTCTATAGAAAGAGTCGGTCATTTCGGACGGGTACACGTGTGCAGCAGACTCAACCCTCTTCCCCTGTCCTTTGTCAGCTTAGGATTCGGGCTCGCTAAATTATCTGCATTTTACCCATTTTTAATGCACTACTGTGAACCAAGGTTTTATCCATAAGGTTTTTTATACTGATTCCTCTCTGAGTGGATGAAAAACCTCGACCACTTTAAACTTTCTGCAACCAAATCGACGACAGAGCCACAACCGACGCTCGCTCGCTCTCCTTCCTCCTTGGCAGAGCGTTCGAGTAGTAGAAGAAGAGCGAAGAAGCGGCAGTAAGCAGCAAAGAAAGGAAAGTGAGTTAAACGCAGGGGAAGGAGGGTTTACCGGCTGCTTCTCAGCCCCCTTACGCCGCCACATCTGCCGTTTTTTTCTAGAGAATTCGATCAGCAGAACCAGTTTCCCTCCCTTCGGTGGGTGGAAGAAAAAAAAGAAACAAACCAGGTAAATACTTAACGTAGAGTATCGAGATGTGCTGGTGGTGCTGTATGCGCGTGCTGGAGAAATGCTTGCCGCGGAACGACATCGTGCGCGAACTGGCGCCATATCTCCAGCACGTGCACCACGACGAAGGGCTGGACGACGATACACGCGCACGCGGCGAGACGTGGGGGCGGCCTGTAGCGTCGCCGCGCAACTGCGATTTTGCGAATTTCGACGACAAAAACTCGGTCACATCAAGCGATTCTTTTCGACAGAACCCAGGACTATATCCTGTCCATAGCCGCTCGAGTATGGACGAAGCCGAGTCGAAACAGCTCACAAAAGGACCCGAAATGCGTGTAAGTTTCGGAAATGAAGGTGGTCCGAGTTTAGACATGAAGAGTCAACAGCAGCAACAAGCACTCGCGCGGAAACGCAAGTGTAATAACTCACTCACAAATGGATCGATGGTCATCCCCCCACAGCTCCATCAACGTCCAGCGTACGCGCACTTGGATAGCTCCGGTTGTAAATCCTCCACAGATTCCGGCTCGGACTCAGCCACAGTGCCGATCACGCCATTACAGAAGAAAGTGTCGATGGCCAAGATCAAGACTGACCTAGGGGATCTGATCCCTGTGAGGTGGGATAAAGTCGTGATTGTACAGGTTTCCGTGCAGGGGTTTCGGGAAATGGCTACTCAGGCCAAAGATCTGATGGAGGAGGCAAAACTGCTCTACGAACACACAGTGCTATCCAGATTGTCGTCCGAGTACGGCGGTCAAGAGATCTTGAGCCATTCGCGGTCGGGGCTCTTTGTGATCGCGTTTGCGTCAGAATTTCATGCTGCCAAGTGGTGTTTGTCACTACAGCTAAGTTTAGTGTATGCTGCTTGGAACGACAAACTATTGAAAAGATTTGATGACATGAAGGAAACATACGTCAAAACACACGGCAAGTCAAAGAAGAACATGCTGCTCTATCGAGGCTTCCGGGTGCGGATGGTTATCCACACGGCCGATCCAGATGATTTGCCCGAGAAATCACTCTCGGATGCGGTGAAATGGACAAAGACCGTCAGTGAATATGCCCACGGGGGGCAGATCATCTTGAGTGATAATGTATGGGACCGATTGAAGGAACAGTTGGTACAATTGGGAAACCCTGTGGTTGAAGATCTTGGATGCCATTCTGTGTTAGGAGATGAAGTGATGTTGATGCTATTACTGCCACGTGATCTCGAGTGCCGACGCTTCCCGAGTCTGAAATCGCCACATCAACTTTCCTTGGGTATGCGTGATGCTCCATCTGCCCAAAAACCGGTTACGATGGTGTTCACGTTCATTGAAGGTGCTCGGCCATTGGTACGTTGCCATGCGGAAGAATTAGCCGATCGGATAAAGACGCTCTGTATGGTGGCAAGAGAGTTACTTCGCAAACACAACGGCTACGAGTGCCAAGAACTTCAGGGAGATTTTATGCTGGCATTCTTTAATCCTCATAGTGCGATTTTGTGGTGTGGCGAGTTCCAACTGCGGATTCGACAGAAATTCCGTGAATGGAATCGCGAAAGTGAAAATCAAGAACTTATGTTTTCGATGTCGATGGGAATTGAAACGGGTGTACCGGCAAGCGTGAGTCCGCACAAGACCAGCGGGCGCGCGGATTATTTCGGCAACATCGTGAACCAGACAGCTCGAATTGCAAAGGCAGCGTATGGTGGACAGATCCTGATTGGTGGTGATGCATGGAACACATTCCAGGGAAGCCCGTGCAAGGGTACTGCTATAGTCCCCTCAACAGATACTTTACAAGATGCCGCAGGAAGCACCGTGTTTCAATTTAAGTTCCACGGATATTACAGTTTCAAAGGCATTTCTAGTCCCATTGGACTGATTGAAGCCATTCCAGTGGACGTACATTCATCAAAACTGACGCTCGAATTGGCCACCCGTGGTCACGGTCGTCTACCCAAGGCCAAACACTTGGATGACGCGCAATTGAAGACACAGAAGGTCGTACCAATTTCGCCTGTACCTACAGAAATGACGCGATTGACTCACGCACGTGAGAAACCGAACGATTCCATTCGTGAAACGGAATATGGCTTTAATGTATCGTGGGAAGAGAGCGTGGTTATGATTGAGGAAGACTCGGATGAGGAAAACGATGTCGGCTCACGGTCACTGAGTGGAAGCGATACGCTGGCGTTGCAGGCGAACCATCTCAACCATCCAGCGTTCCAACACTTGCTTCGAGTGTCGGTGTCGTTATCATCGTCGACGGCCTCACCGCGCGCGGCGCAAGCTGAGGAAATGGATCGAGTATAATAAGAGAAGGAGAAAACAAACCAAAGACCAATCGACAGAGGCAAGGACCGGACAAAATCGATAACTTGAACTGAAGAAAGGCAACGAAGACGAACTTAATTTTCTTTTTGCGTAACATCTCTTAAATTAAGCGTGTGAAAATAAATATCTTCCTATCCATCATAGCATATCGAGTCTCTTATCAATCTGTGTACGTGATGTTCTCAATATCTTGTCTCACTGTTCATACCGCTTGGACTTTACCTGATTAATACAGTATTACTCCTAGTTACCTAATTTTTTCATTATTTTTTCTAAGAAATGGGTAAAATTGGGAGGTTAAATCTTGCAATTACAGCAACTAGAAAGTCATTTTGCCAAAGTTCCCATCATTTACCAACGTAGAGAGATATATGATACAGTGCGCGCCATAAATAACTGGACACGAAAAAAAACGTTATTTTCTGGAATAACTTTTTGAATTCTAAAACTTAGAGGCTGAAACTTGGTGTATATATAATATAAAATGCTTGAATACTGGTGACAAACTTTGAAACACTAACTCACAATATTCACGGCACTAGAGCAATATATAAATTTAGAGAGTGCG